>JAVLUX010000206.1:967500-1162500 GCA_032164185.1 Moxostoma hubbsi
TGAATATACATGATTACAATGGTTGTTTTATAAATTGGTCCCCCTGGTTAAAAACAAAACACAAGTTTAAGCCATTTCAGAGCAAATACATAAATGCTGAGATACTGAATGATTACTGAGATATAACCCAACCCTGCCCATCAGGGCATTAACACTTTTCTTATAGGAGAAAAACTCTATGTAAATTAGATATGTACCTTGCTAAATATTAATGGGTGAGATTTCACATGCATGTTTCAAGCATCTTGACCAATAGCAGCCCAAAAATATCAATATTAAGAATAGGCTGACAACTGTATCATGAAAAGGATGTCTATTCATGTGCTTCTCATCCAGTTGTTCACATGCACACAGAACAGAGGCAGATTGAGCTGACAGTATTTGCCAAACTGATGGTAATATATGAGAGACATGTGGGTCAAAGGCAGAGAGGGTCTGGAAATATTCCAATCTCATCTTGTCTTGTGCTTTTGACAGGCCTATCAGGTGATTTCACCATTCCTCCTCTTCTCCCTGACCTCATTCTGTCATGGCGCTGTCTTTCTCCTGCTTAATTCTACCATAAAGTGTCCCAATGCACAACACATGTAAAATGTATTATAAATAGGACAGTCATCAGTCACTCGGTGGTGTGAAGACAAACCCACAAGTGTTGCCAATTTACTGCATTTCTATTGTTGATAGATGGAGACGGATGAGGTGCAGATAAGATAGGTGGGTGAGTATCAGCGAAGCGGATTTGGGGTGAAGGAGAGGCTGGGCTTTAATCATTTCTGTTGTGCCTTTGGCATATTGTGGCTAATAGGGACGGCCGATATAGCTTAAAAATATACGTGTTCCAGTCTTGTGATGATATTCAAAATACATCTAATTTTGCTGTATGTATTTGCTCTGAAATGCCTTAGAAATATGTATATATATTTTTTGTAATCAATGGAACCATAATTTCAACCAAATTGCCTAGAAGTAATAAAATACACAAAAAATGTACTTCAAAATAGTAATGCTTTAATCACATGACTTCATTTTACATCAACAAAAACTTAAATATCCACTACATCCACTGCACGCCACTTGTTATGATGGGTGACTTCATTATTTTGATGAGAGCACTCACGCTTATGTATTACCAAACTCTCTGCTAGTATCTATATTTATCTGCCAGTGTCTGGCCAATTACACACACAGTTTTATCCTTGAAACCTGCAGCGGACACCTGGATCATTTGAGCGATGATTCAGGAGCTGTGCCGCCCGATATATATCTGAAAGAAAAACACACCACTTAATGTAATGGCTGGATTGAGTCAACAGACCCTGAGGAAGTGTGTGTGTGTGTGTGTGTGTTTGTGTGTGTGTGTGTGGCTCGCCTGTCAAAAGCAGATGTTGTTATGATAGCAGTGTATTTTATACAGTAATAAGATGAGTTTGTAAGGCCTGTCTCGTGAGAGGACAGAATTGAAGAACACAATATTTACATGCACCGCACAGACTCATATAACGCTGCTGTATGGAGCATCTTATAACCTTAAAAGAAAGCAATAAGCTGTATGAAGCCATGTGTTACAGTATGGCAAGCCCTGTCAACGTTCAGGCACATGCAGGTAGAAATGCTGATTCCTGATATCATAAATAACACTTGCACTAGTAAAAACGTAACAGATATTTTAAATTAATTTCTTACTAGTTATCATCCCAATTTCACATGTCAGCTATGAAGTACCATTGCTACTACAATCAATATCCATGCCTGAAATTAATAAGTGAATTTCAACTAGCGGAAAAGGTCATTTTTTATATTTGATATTTGATTCAGATGACATTAAATGAATAGATATTTACTGATTATCACACATGGTAAATGGTCTGCACTTATATAGTGCTTTTTTAACCTTAGAGGTAACCGAAGTGCTTTACACTGTGTCCCAATCTCACACACACACGCACGCACGCACGCACTCACACACACACTCACACACACACACACGCACACACACGCACTCACGCGCACTCACGCACTCACGCGCACTCACACGCACTCACACACACTCACATTCTCACACTCACACACACTCACACTCACTCGCACTCACAAGCACTCGCGCGCACTCACGCGTGCACTCGCGCGCACTCACGCACTCACGCGCGCACTCACGCACGCACTCACGCACGCACGCACTCACGCACACACGCACTCACACGCACACTCGCACACACACGCGCGCACTCACGCGCTCGCTCACGCACTCACGCACGCACGCACGCACTCACGCACGCACGCATTCACACACACACGCGCACTCACGCGCACTCACGCACTCACACGCACTCACACGCACACACACGCACTCACTCACTCACTCACACTCACGCACGCACTCACACATTCTCACACTCACTCACAAGCACTCGCGCGCACTCACGCACTCACACATTCTCACGCACTCACACGCACACTCGCGCTCGCTCACGCGCACGCTCACGCACGCACGCACGCACGCACGCACGCACGCACGCACGCACGCACGCACGCACGCACGCACTCACTCACTCACTCACTCACACATACTCGCACTCACTCACACAAACCCGCACGCACGCACTCTCACACACACACGCACTCTCACACACGCACTCTCACACACGCACTCTCACACACACACTCACTCACTCACTCACTCACCCAAGGCACTAGTCTGCCATTGGGAGCAACTTGGGGTTCAGTGTCTTGCCCAAGGACACTTCGGCATGTGGAGTCATGTGGGCCGGGAATCAAACCGCCAACCCTGCGATTAGTGGCCGACCCGCTCTACCACCTGAGCCACAGCCGCCAGCATATAGTGAATTAAAGAGTAATTAAAGAGATCTTAATAGTTACAATCACATTGCAGACATCAGAAATGAACATTTCCACAAGTGAAAACCAAATGATTGATTTTTTGCATTGATGTTTTTCATATATATCAAGAATGAGCGCGATGGCTCATTTTAGCTTTACGCCACTGATCGGCCCCAAAGAGCGTCGGCCAACCGGGAAAATGCCCGGTATGCCAGATTAGAGTCCAGTCCAGTCCAGAGAGAGAGAGAGAGAGAGAGAGAGAGTGGTAAGCCTCTTCACCTGGTTCACAATTATCCCTAACACCTGTCTCTCGATATAGTGATTCGGAATGAGACCAAAAGGCACGCCAGAGCGCCAGTGGGCAGAGAGAGAGTCCAGAAAGCACGCCAGCAAGAGTGTGATACCTGTTGATTTACTTTATGTTATAACGATGGTCACCGTCGTGTGTATGAATAAAAGTGCAGATTAAAGTACTGACCTTGAACCTGCTTCGTCGTCTCCTGACTCCGCCGTTGCCCACGAACTAAGAGCTCATTAGAGTGGTGCCAGGAACCCGGCTTTGGAGGAAAACGCTGCTATGGAGTCCTCACCGCTGGGCGAAGTCTTCAAGACCCTCACCAGCATCCAGCAGTCACAACACCATGCCCACCATGCCTCAACGCTTCCACGCAGAAGCGGAGGACCGGCAGGTGCTCCGGAGCCTGATCGCCAGGGAGAGGGCTGGCGCAACGACCTCCTCGGAGCCCGTCCCACCGGTGGCCCTCACGAATATGGGGCCAAGTGATGCATAACGAGTGAGAGTCAGAAGCTTCTCTCGCGCTCTAAGACAAGAAAAGTGCTGCTTTATTTTCTCAATGTTACTGGATGACGACTCGTGTATGATGGAGTTACTGTTGTCAGAGGGCGGCTCTGTGACCTTTGACCTCATGAAGTTTTGCCTCTCCTCCTGAACAGGGCCGGATGAAGGCAAACAACAGCCGAGAGACGCCTGTAACCAGTGAGCTCGTGTTAACCAGGACTTTCACTGGATTATGGTAAAAAAAAGTGCCATTAACATGAGCTGTAATAGAATTGAAATCAATGCAGACGTGCTTATCTGCTGTGAGAGCCAACCAAACATGAAACACAGTTCTCACTAAACATTATGCAAATGATATGCCTGAGCAGATTAACGTGAGGCATTATACATGATTTATGTAAATATTGTAAGCAAGGTCACTTTATGTAAAGTCAAGCTGAAACTTTTCTCCTGTCAGACAGAATAAAGAGAAAAGAATCCACCGTTCACCTGCTGCCACATCCAATATCCTGAGATACATAATGCGTATTCATAATTCATTTGTAAACAAAGCATGTGCCTTGACTAATCTAAAGACGTGATCCATGTTTAATCGGTTTCAGTGCTGCGTTTACAGCTGACGGCAACAAAATAATGCCAATTAATTAAATTTTTATGCATTATGTTGTGTCAGTGACCAGGAGTACATGTGATATACCCGTACAAACTTACCGGCTTTTTCCTTTTGCGGCTTGGCCACAGTCTGAGAGCACTTCTGCTTTAAAAGACTTTGAATTATTATTTATATTATCAGAATAATCATTTGGGTGTCTGTGGCAGGGCGGAGGGCGGGCACGGGTCGTGAGTCTACACACCCGGTCCCGTATCAGTCTAATCAAGCCTCCGAGAGGGATAAAGGCCGACTGCAGAGGATGGTGCGGGAGAGAGAGAGCGTTTACGGACATGTCCGTCATGTGTGTGTTTGTTTCCTTTGTTTTAAGATTATTATGAAAATATTATTTATATCGTCAAGCCAGTTCTCGCCTCCTCCTTTCCCTTTACACTGGTGCCGAAACCCGGGAAGGAAGAGGGATGCGCTGTAGTAGAGTTCTCGGCGCTACCGTCCACCCCAGTGGAGCAGCCGTGGCCATCTGCCGGGGGACGAGGAGACCAGCCAAACTAAAGGTTGTACTCAAACTGTTTAATCTAGAACTTTATAAACAAGGACAAAGTTTAATGTGTATCCGAGGTCTATATTGTCATATCCGTCTCCGACGTTTGGATGCACTGGAATACCTTTCCAAATTTGAGGTCCAAACACACCTGCTTCAAGTGTTTGTCCAGAGCGAACAGCTTCACGCTTCCACTCAAGATCCTCCAAGACATGAGAGTATTTTCCATCTGGGACATTACCTGCATGAACCGAGAGGATTGCACTGGATGAAGGAGACAGATCCTCAGATGCTCGCCTTTGTAATCCATCGAAATCAAACAGCAACAGCCTCTGGAACAGCCAATAGAGTTGATATTATCCATATTAAAGATAACTTGAAAGCTGCCCACTTGGGAAATTTGAGACCTTTCATGTGACTCCTTGATGCAACAACTCGGTACCTTGAGAACATAAATCATTTATGCCTTTAGCGAGGCAGTGCGTTACAGTGCTTTAAAAGGAGTGGTGGTGGCGTAGTGGGCTAAAGCACATAACTGGTAATCAGAAGGTTGCTGGTTTGATCCCCACAGTCACCACCATTGTGTCCTTGAGTAAGGCACTTAACTCCAGGTTGCTCCGGGGGGATTGTCCCTGTAATAAGTGCACTGTAAGTCACTTTGGTGGTGGTGTAGTGGGCTAAAGCACATAACTGGTAATCAGAAGGTTGCTGGTTTGATCCCCACAGTCACCACCATTGTGTCCTTGAGTAAGGCACTTAACTCCAGGTTGCTCCGGGGGGATTGTCCCTGTAATAAGTGCTCTGTAAGTCACTTTGGTGGTGGTGTAGTGGGCTAAAGCACATAACTGGTAATCAGAAGGTTGCTGGTTTGATCCCCACAGTCACCACCATTGTGTCCTTGAGTAAGACACTTAACTCCAGGTTGCTCCGGGGGGATTGTCCCTGTAATAAGTGCACTGTAAGTCACTTTGGATAAAAGCATCTGCCAAATGCAGAAATGTAAATGTTACCACGGTTATAGGGGTTTAAGGTATTTTAAAGGCTTTGCATCATGCCCAACATCCCTTAAAGGCCAAAACATATTCATGCAAGAAAGTGAACGTCAACAGATCTTAACATATGTATTCAGGAAGTGATGTGAAATCCACCAATCAGAGAATCGCAGCAAACAACTTGCGACAAAAAAGAGCTCTACAGCTCCGCCCCCTCCCATGATGCACTGTGAGTGATGCAATCGAGACTACTCTCTCAAACTCAAATTAAACTGTTGTTTCTATACTTCTAATCAACAACATTACATTTCCTTAATATCCTTAATTTTTTCTCTCATTCTCTCATCGTTTACTCACCCTCATAACATCCCAAATGTGTGTGACTTACTTTCTTCTGCAGAACAGAAATTTTGATTTTTAGAAGACTATCTCAACTGTGTAGGTCAAAACAATGAAAGTGAATGGGTAAAAAAAAATGTTAAAGCTCCAAAAAGCACATAAATGCAGCATAAAAGTAATCCATACGACTCCAGTGGTTTAATCCATGACTTCAGAAGTGATATGATAGGTGTAGTTGAGAAACATCAATATTTTAGATATTCTTTGCTAGAAACTAATCTCCCTGCCCAGTAGGGGGCGATATACATGAAGAATGTGAATCACCAAAAACAAAAGACGACGAATGTGAAAGTTAAAGTAGAGATTGACTGAGCAGGGAGGAGAATTTATAGTAAAAAAGGACTTAAATATTGATCGGTTTCTCACCCACACCTATCAATCACTTCTGAAGACATGGATTAACCAACTGGAGTCGTATGTGAAAGTGAAAGCATAGATTTATAGTAGCAAATGACTTAAATATTGATCTGTTTCTCACCCACACCTATCATATCACTTCTGAAGACATGGATTAAACCACTGGAGTTGTGTGGATTACTTTTATGCTGCCTTTATGTGCTTTTTGGAGCTTCAAAATGTTGGCACCCATTCGCTTGCATTGTATGGTCCTACAGAGCTGAAATATTCTTCTAAAAATCTCCATTTGTGTTCTGCAGAAGAAAGAAAGTCACACATCTGGGATGGCATGAGGATGAGTAAATGATGACAGATTTTAAATTTTTTGGTGAACTATTTCTTTAAGGACACAGTCTTGTACCTTTGTCTTTTTGTCCGATTTCTTGCTTCAAATTCAAGTTTCACGAAGTGTCTAAACTCATGAATATTAATTAGATTATTTAACATTAAAAAAAAAACTAATTCTTCATGACCAATTCAAGAGCTCCAATGAATGTTTCACATAATTAATTTGATAACTTCCGTTTGTCTGAGAGAACATCGCCGCCCGTTGTCACTCAACGAAACTGATAACAGGCGAAACGAGCACTCATTAATAACATCACGAATAACACACTTCGGCACTGAATTGATACTTATTCTAACACACACTAACAACATGGAAACTCCTGCTCAAGAACTGGAGATGTTTCTTCTGCATTAGACACTTAACTGACCAACGCTCAAGATGTGGTGGGTGGGCGAGTCCACAGGGGGGCGCTATATTACGAAACAAATGTTCACTTAAAATGCTGAAGTCCCCATACACACAGCTCAGGCACATGAGTTATTGTTTGAAAGCCAAGAATCTGAACTTTTCAGAGAACACCACTTCTGCATTTGTTACACAAAATAACAAAACAAAGCTGCGTTCACACTGTCAGCTACTTTGTCGCTGCATGTCGCCAGTGGCTGGTGGTTAGGTCGCTAGCAGTGTGTATGGAGAGTCTAAACAGCACTGTTTCTTTACAATTAATATTATTATTCAAATATTAGGATCACTTGAGCTCTACCATCTTCTCTCGTATTGGCTGTCGCTCCCGAAAGTCGCTCTTCATTTGCATAAAGTTAAACATTTCTCAACTTTGTCACATCGCTGGACACACCCACATCCGGTTGCCAACGGTCGCTCGTGTCGCCGGAAGCCGCCAGCTCTCATTGAAAACGAATGGTATGAGGTCGTTTTGTCGTTGCGTGTCACTGGTAGTGTGAACACAGCTTAAGGCCTGAAAACATTTGCATCGCAAATTAGTGCCCCTAGAGGTAATGGGGTAGAAATATTCATTTGACTATAAAAGTCTTTCTCATTGCACATAAATAGACAAAAGTCATAAAACGTATGAAAGCTCTCACTCTCAGGAATGTGACTTTACACTTTATTTTGTTGTCCTAATGCCACAAAAGATTGAACGATGTTCAAAAGAATCACAAAATGAAGTGGGATTTTTGCACGTCATCAAACACATACATCTTTTATGCTCTGATTATTGCAGCTGAAAGCCCCAAATAGCTAAAAACATTATATCTGCTTTTACCTTAGGCAGTTGTCTAAAAACATTAGCTCTGAGCTTGCTTGGCTGACAAATCTAATATTATTTCTTAAGATGTCCAGGACAAAATATGCAACTAGCAGGAAAAGCATGCTCAACAAATCATCATGAAAATATGTTTTCAATTATTGATGATAAAATGTTACATATCCTCAAAGATGAGGATCTCATTTGATATTCAATGAAACAACCAGGGTGGTGCATAAACTGAACATTAGACTGAATGTCTATGGACCAGCACATCTGTTTGGGCTAAAATGCGTTAGAGCGCCACCTACATTGTGATGGAATGTGATAGAAAAAAAACACGTTTTTTCTTGTATTTGCTACCATCTAGTGTTATAAAATAAGACTTTTCAAAGTGAGATTTTTTTATTCTGAAAAATTAGTTTTTTTTTGTGCATTTAGTCGACATGAATGTGAATGGTGAGCTTTTAAATTTGACTGAGAAAAATTGCAGGTGGATTTTTAATTATTTTATGTTTCTTATGGGCCAATGAGGGTCTATTATTGTTTGCGCTGAAGTATATTAAAATAAAAATAGTCTGGCCAGTCCGGGGCCCCTGCACATGTAGGGCCCCTAGGCTCCAACCTATGCAAGCCTGTGCATTAATCCACACCTGTATATATATATATATATATATATATAAATATAGTAGCTTACCTAAATGATAACACATCCATTTAATGGCACAGACTTTTGAAGGTAACTCTGTCGCCCCCTTGAGTATTGAGGTTTCTTATCGTCACAGTAACGCAAGAAAGCACATTATGCACTTTTAACCAGACCATGCATCAGCAATGTGTCCAAGTGTATTAATGCAGGCCAGAGATCTCCAAATGGGGGTGGGATCTCATAAAAGAGGGTGGGGTTACTCCAAATGGGGGTTGGGCCAACTCTCAAATGGGTAACACTTTCAAACTTGTTTTAGGGGTAGGGGTCAAAGTTAGGTTTAGGAGTAAGGGTTGGGTTAGGGGTCAAAGTTAGGTTTAGGAGTAAGGGTTGGGTTAGGGGTCAAAGTTAGGTTTAGGAGTAAGGGTTGGGTTAGGGGTCAAAGTTAGGTTTAGGAGTAAGGGTTGGTTTAGGGGTCAAAGTTAGGTTTAGGAGTAAGGGTTGGTTTAGGAGTAAGGGTTGAGTTAGGGGTCAAAGTTAGGTTTAGGAGTAAGGGTTGGGGTAGGGGTCAAAGTTAGGTTTAGGAGTAAGGGTTGGGTTATGGGTCAAAGTTAGGTTTAGGAGTAAGGGTTGGGTTATGGGTCAAAGTTAGGTTTAGGAGTAAGGGTTGGGTTAGGGGTCAAAGTTAGGTTTAGGAGTAAGGGTTGGTTTAGGGGTCAAAGTTAGGTTTAGGAGTAAGGGTTGGTTTAGGAGTAAGGGTTGAGTTAGGGGTCAAAGTTAGGTTTAGGAGTAAGGGTTGGGGTAGGGGTCAAAGTTAGGTTTAGGAGTAAGGGTTGGGGTAGGGGTCAAAGTTAGGTTTAGGAGTAAGGGTTGGGTTATGGGTCAAAGTTAGGTTTAGGAGTAAGGGTTGGGGTAGGGGTCAAAGTTAGGGTTAGGAGTAAGGGTTGGGGTAGGGGTCAAAGTTAGGGTTAGGAGTAAGGGTTGGGGTAGGGGTCAAAGTTAGGTTTAAGAGTAAGGGTTGAGTTAGGGGTCAAAGTTAGGTTTAGGAGTAAGGGTTGAGTTAGGGGTCAAAGTTAGGTTTAGGAGTAAGGGTTGAGTTAGGGGTCAAAGTTAGGTTTAGGAGTAAGGGTTGGGTTAGGGTTCAGTTAGTGGGTCTCTAGGGGGTTTCTGCTGGCGGTTTGGAGTGTCCGCCCCTTTTCGAAGCCTCACCCATGGTAAAATCACTGTAATTTATGGAGAATGTAAATTCCCGCAGAATCAAACATCTTATTATAAGTAAAAATATCTAAACTATAACTGACTGCACAAAACACTCATAACTGTCTATAATCAATGCACACAAGCTCAGAACTGTTATTCTGTTATTCCACCACTATAAACTGCAAAACAGACCAACAAAATTACTTCATTCTGTTTTGGTTGTTGCCATCAGAAACTTTCAATTCACAAAGCAGCTCTGCCAACAGTAGCAAAATCACCTTGTAAACATTAATGGGAATGCCAATCATGATATGCAAAATGTCACGAGCGCCAGACTGCCAATGAGAACGTCCGGTCCACTTCTCATGCATTTGTGCTCTTTGATTATCCTCAAGAGAGCCACATTTCCAACGATTCCTGAAATGAACACAAAACATGAGACGACACTGTTGATGCACTTGAAGGTGTCTTTGATTCGTATCGGCCCTGAGCACACTGCGACTGGTTTCTCTTTCAATGGAGTTACGGTTGTGATGTAAGAGTTGCTCTGTGAAGATATTCTTTGTGAGGTTGAGAGATGATTCAGCTGCAAGAGGTTCATTTGTTGACCAGCCAGAACTCTGAATGTGATCATTAATGAATTCAACAGAACAATTATAAAACAGCAATAAACAGAAGATGGCAGAGACCCCCATGTGTAAAGATTCATCTAGCTCCTGAGATAAATAAAGAAATAAAAAGAGGATGTCAATAAACTGTGTTCACGGAACAATATCTTATTCTTAATGTACTCCGTAAAGCTGTATTTACATTTGTATAATTTTTTTTTTTAAAGCAACATACATTTACTTGAGGAGTAAAATTGCGTAAGATATTAAGACTTTTCAGAGAATATATCTTAAATGAAGGTGGGAGTAAACATTGAGAGATGAACCATTTGTAAGTAAAATAAACCTAATTTAAAAACAGACTATTTTGTTTGCCTCTCAAGCAGGGATGAATTCATCTCCATGGGTCCCCCTCCAAAAGTTGTTGAACAGGGGGTGTTTTGTTTTGATGCCCAAAAGTTCTTGGCAGTGGGAGGGTTGGTGGGGGTCATTGCCAAAAGTTGTTGGCGGGGGGGATTTGGGGGGTGTCATGGCCAAAAGTTGTTGGCGGGGGGGGGGGGGGGGGGGGTTTGGTGGGGGTCATGGCCAAAAGTTGTTGGCGGGGGTGGTTTGGGGGGGGTCATGGCCATAAGTTGTTGGCGCGGGGGTTGGTCATGGCCAAAAATTGTTGTCGGGTGAGTTTGGTGGGTGGGTCATGGCCAAAAGTTGTTGGTAGGGGTGGGGGGGGTCATAGCCAAAAGTTGTTGGCGGTGGGGGGTGGGGTCATGGCCAAAAGTTGTTGGCGGGAGTGGGAGGGTCATGGCCAAAAGTTGTTGGCGGGTGTGGGGGGGGTCATGGCCAAAAGTTGTTGGCGGGGGGGATTTGGGGGGTGTCATGGCCATAAGTTGTTGGCGCGGGGGTTGGTCATGGCCAAAAGTTGTTGGTGGGGGTGGGGGGGTCATAGCCAAAAGTTGTTGTCGGGGGGGGGGGGGGGGAATCATGCCCAAAAGTTGTTGCCGGGGGGGTTGGGGTCATGGCCAAAAGTTGTTGTCGGGGGGGTTGGGGTCATGGCCAAATGTTGTTGTCGGGGGGGTTGGGGTCATGCCCAAAAGTTATTGTCGGGGGAAGTTGGGGTTGTTCGTTTTCATTGTTGATGGGTTTTCGAGCGGGGGGAAATCACCAAACTGGATCTCATGCAACCTTAAAGCCCAGGGTCCCCCCAGGCAGTCAAGGGCCCCTGGTAGTCAAGGGCTCCTGGGCACTGGCCCCATTGGTAATCCATCCCTGCTCTCAAGTGAATTTACATATGTTGTTTTTACTGGAAAACATAAAAAAAAATGTTTTGGAGTGTACCTTTGTCTTGTTTTCCTAAAAATACTGAACCCGGAATTTCCTTGAAGGAATATTCTGGGTTCAATACAAGTTAAGCTCAATCGACAGCATTTGTGGCATAATATTGATTACCACAAAAAAAAGAATTTCGACTCGTCCCTCCTATTCTTTAAAAAACAAGCAGAAATCTGTGTTCCAGTGAGGCACTTACAATAGAAGTCAATGGGGTTTATAGACAGAAATGTGGCACTTACATTAATTCTTCTGTTAAAATTTGTTAAAAAATTATTTGAACTACATTCCGTAAGATACTGGCAACATTTTTTAAACTTAAACATGTGAACAAAATATATATATTTGGTCTCACTCTGTCACAGCACTTACTGATGGTATTTACAAGCAGGTACCGCAGCACAATCAATCACGGATCTTGGCACATTCACAGATTCGGTTCGTCATACAAATGCCTGCAGGTTGTGACACTGACACTGAGTTTCCAGAACAATCTACAGTCCAAGGCGGCATATATGCAGCGCTTTGAGGAGAGGCAATACACACACTGTTGTTCATTTTATCCTGACTTATCAAGTGCCCTTCCAGGTGCTATCGGGGAAATGTTCACTGGAATTCTGTCCAAATCCACTGTGCCAAACAGCCAACCAAAGCAAACAACATTCACCATTTCCACCTGTGGCAGCGGGGGTGTGGTCAAGCGCCCGTCCGGAGAGGGGGAGCGGTAAGGGCGCTTACACCTGAGCTAAAATATGTCTAACACCTGTCTCTAATTTCAGTGAGCACGGGGAGAGCGGCATATAAGAGCCACAGCACCGCCAGTCAGGACGCCAGTCCAGTGTTGGCAGCCACAAGTAGTTTGAGTTAATGAAAAGTCTGTTTTGTTATGAGAAGAAGTTTATGTTTGAATCCCTGTCACTTTACGTGGAAGAATTAAAGACCCCTCACCTGTGTGCAGAAGCCTGTCCTCGTGTCCTCCTTTTCCCCGCCCTGTCAAAGAGTCTTGTTACACCACCATTCACTCATCCATCTGTCCAGCCATATAACCCGACCCATATAACTTAAGACCTTTAAAACTTTTCTTTACTTAATTACTTGCCTGTATGCATACATTCATTTATTCATCCATCCATCTCTTTAAATAACATAATTAGCAAATGTTCACAGTTTTGTCTTTTTGCTCCATATGTTGTCTTTTATCTGGATCTACCCGGCAGAGCTGCTCTGACCCACTACAGTTTACCTGGGTGAAGGGGACATGACGACAGAGTCATTACCATGGCAACCACCACAACTCAGACAGAGCGGGGATGGATGAAGCACACCAGGCAGGCGAACAGCTGTGCAGATGATCTGACTACAACATCACTCATCAAACAACCACATCCAGAGGAGCACATTGAATCAGTGAATTCACACTCAGTGCTCAAACAAGAGGTTCTGTGGCGGTGCCATGGTACAGTGATGGAGCTGTGGAATGGGGCACTATGGTAAATGGTCTGCACTTATATAGCCAAATAAAAGTGCCTTTTTTTTGGCAGTCACCAAAGCACTTTACACTGTGTCCCATTCACCCATTCACACACTCATGCACCAATGACAGTAGAGCTGCCATGCAAGGTGCTAGCCTGCCATTGGGAGCAACTTGGGGTTCAGTGTCTTGCCCAAGGACACTTTGGCATTCCAAAGGTTTTCTTAAATTAAAATGAAGTTAAATACCTCAATCAAGCAAACCCAACCAAATGTGACATGTCAAAATAACTGAAACGCTAGGAAGCACTACTGAGTGCACTACTGAGTGCAACTTGGTGATATTGCTTCAGTATGGTTAGCACAACAATTGCTGAATGGATAACGCTACGTGTAAAATACTTCAAATTGTATTTGTCCTCAACCTCCACTCTTCACCATTGATTCCCATGTAAAGCATGCTGGGAACTAGAAATCCTCTGCCCAGTTTCAGTTACCCGAACAAAAAATATTCATGTCGTCCCAGCGCAAATGAATTAAGTAAAGCTGACAACAGTTTTTCCATTGAATCAACTCATTCAATGCAAGTTCCTTTAGTTGCATGAATTTTTGGAGTAATATGAACATGGGAGGATTGAGTAAAACTGACGATAATTACTATTTTTGCGAACTTTCAAGGAACAGCATAAAATCATCACGTCTGGCAGGTACCATGACCACTGATTTCTCTTTTGAGAGAGTTTGAAGAGATACAGAAGAATGAGATGCTCTTCAAACTGGAGGGAAACAAGCAGTATTTCATTTAGAAAAGCTCGTCTTTAATGCTCACTTTTCATCCAGCCAATAAATGAGTCATAATTCTTCTATTGTAAGGATCTGTCAGTCTTAACAAGACCATTGTGGATGCAGATGAGAGCAGAATGGACGGATAAAACGCTTTTGAGTGAATATTGACCAGAACCCTGGACAATTTAAGCCCAATGTGAAAGACATTTTTACCTCTATAAACGGACTGATAAAAGTAAAACTCATGAGAACAAAAATGAGAATGGATGGACTTGAAAAAGGTGCATTACATAGCAGAATTCAGCCATGTTTAGAGTGGAGGAGTTCAAATGTAAAAGGGATTGGTGATGCAATTTCAGTCCATTTTGATTTACATTTGTGTACTAAGCAGATGCTTTTATCAGAAGAAACTAACAAATAAGAAATGCGACAAAAATATTCATGTTGAATGTAGACTTCGAAGAGATTCTTTGATATTAGTTTTTTATGTTTGATGTATTATTTATGTATTTTTATCTACAAGGAGGAAATACTTAAACTTGCAAATGAAAACTCTTTCAAACAAGCTATGACAAGTTGCAATAGTATGTATGGCAGCGGCCATTCCCTGGCGATGAGGGTATGTACACATCGCACATTAAATGAATTGCTCGCTTTGTTGAGCAACTGCTGTGCTAACCATGAAATAGATACTAAACTGCAAGTGCTTACAACCTGCATTTAGCATGCTAACATTCACTTTCACAAGTTAGTACAAAAAGAAATACAATATATATATATATTTGGAGTTATACTGAAACATCCTATTTTGTCGGGGTTAACCAATTCAACTAGGTTCTTTCTAGATAAAGTGTTTGCTTTGAGATAACAGTAATTTAAAGTTAAGAAAAACTGACACACTTTATATTAGGTGGCCTGAACTACTATGTACTTAAACATTAGATACAATGTACTTATTATGTGCATACATGTTGTTGCATTGTTTGTAATTACTTTTGGAGTTACACTGTTAACTTTACACTTAATCCTACCCTTACCCCAAAACCTAAATCTAACCCTAACAACCCTTACTCCTATACCTAACTTTGACCCATAACTCAACCCTTACTCCTATACCTAACTTTGACCCCTAACCCAACCCTTACTCCTATACCTAACTTTGACCCATACCTCAACCCTTACTCCTATACCTAACTTTGACCCATACCTCAACCCTTACTCCTATACCTAACTTTGACCCATACCTCAACCCTTACTCCTATACCTAACTTTGACCCATAATTCAACCCTTACTCCTATACCTAACTTTGACCCCTACCCCAACCCTTACTCCTAAACCTAACTTTGACCCATACCTCAACCCTTACTCCTATACCTAACTTTGACCCATACCTCAACCCTTACTCCTATACCTAACTTTGACCCATTCCTCAACCCTTACTCTTATACCTTACTTTGACCCATAACTCAACCCTTACTCCTAAACCTAACTTTGACCCATAATTCAACCCTTACTCCTATACCTAACTTTGACCCCTAACCAAACCTTTACTCCTATACCTAACTTTGACCCATAACTCAACCCTTACTCCTATACCTAACTTTGACCCCTAACCCAACCCTTACTCCTATACCTAACTTTGACCCATAACTCAACCCTTACTCCTATACCTAACTTTGACCCCTAACCCAACCCTTACTCCTATACCTAACTTTGACCCATAACTCAACCCTTACTCCTATACCTAACTTTGACCCATAACTCAACCCTTACTCCTATACCTAACTTTGACCCCTAACCCAACCCTTACTCCTATACCTAACTTTGACCCCTAAACCAACCCTTACTCCTATACCTAACTTTGACCCATAACTCAACCCTTACTCCTAAACCTAACTTTGACCCATAACTCAAACCCTTACTCCTATACCTAACTTTGACCCATACCTCAACCCTTACTCCTATACCTAACTTTGACCCATAATTCAACCCTTACTCCTATACCTAACTTTGACCCCTACCCCAACCCTTACTCCTAAACCTAACTTTGACCCCTAACCAAACCTTTACTCCTAAACCTAACTTTGACCCCTACCCCAACCCTTACTCCTAAACCTAACTTTGACCCATACCTCAACCCTTACTCCTATACCTAACTTTGACCCATACCTCAACCCTTACTCCTATACCTAACTTTGACCCATTCCTCAACCCTTACTCTTATACCTTACTTTGACCCATAACTCAACCCTTACTCCTAAACCTAACTTTGACCCATAATTCAACCCTTACTCCTATACCTAACTTTGACCCCTAACCAAACCTTTACTCCTATACCTAACTTTGACCCCTAACCCAACCCTTACTCCTATACCTAACTTTGACCCATAACTCAACCCTTACTCCTATACCTAACTTTGACCCCTAACCCAACCCTTACTCCTATACCTAACTTTGACCCATACCTCAACCCTTACTCCTATACCTAAATTTGACCCATAACTCAACCCTTACTCCTATACCTAACTTTGACCCATAACTCAACCCTTACTCCTAAACCTAACTTTGACCCATAACCCAACCCTTACTCCTAAACCTAACTTTGACCCATACCTCAACCCTTACTCCTAAACCTAACTTTGACCCATACCTCAACCCTTACTCCTATACCTAACTTTGACCCATACCTCAACCCTTACTCCTATACCTAACTTTGACCGCTAACACAACCCTTACTCCACTGCATGTATCATATTGATGTAAAATTCAAAACTCAATGTGCGAATGACATTTTATCCAAATGGCACACCCAATAATCACGAGGTGATCACTTGAAGTCAATGTTTGCATGTGTAATGTCACTCTGTTCTCTTCAAAAACGCAATATTGGATGCATTGGATACCAAAGCAACATTTTATAAAACAAAATTATTCCTGTAGCGCTAAATGACATTCATTTTACTTCTACATTTATAACGTGGCCTTCGACACAGAAGAGAATAGACCCACCGAACACCTGCAAGTGTTACCTGCAAAGTTTGAATATTCTACACAATTATAATCAAAGGCTGCTAATTAGAGTCTGGCATGAAAATAAATGCTCTTTTAATGGGTTGGAAATGTTTGTGTATTTCATTTTTGTAGTTCCATTCAGTGAAGTGTTAAGTACGCCTTTCTGTAGCAAGAGGTTTTTAATCCACCTCACCTAATTAACGACCCTTCTGGAAATGTCACTGTCATAATCTGCTTAGTGGGAGCTGGTGAATTCATCTACATTATAATGAGAGGACAAGGAGAGGCGGCCAAATATGCGAGCCGACCGTCTTTACCTCCAGGGGCCAATCAACATGAAATCATCCTAATGGATTCATCTGATCTGTCCTAAATATCAGTGCTTTTCAAATGGCGAGCAGCAACACCAAAATGGGTCGCAGACAGCTGGGAAAAACAGTGCTGAATGTAAACACTCAAATGCAACTGACCGTATATGTAATTGTGCGTAGATAGGATAGCAAAATATATAGCAACTTATCAAGGATGAAATGAGAAACTCTTCCAGAATATTTTATTCAAGCTAGTACTAAATTAAACATTTAACATCAATTTATACAAATAGTTCACTTCAAAAGAGAAGATGCGTTTACGTCCGCACAGGGGCTCTGAGAAAACTGTCCGAGCTAAACAATTCACTTCAATGCTTTGAAAAAGTAGCATTTAAAGCTCATTAAAAAAAAATAAAGAAATAAAATTGAAAAAAGCTCAAATATTTTGTCAACACCGGAGCTAATGTCAAGCTACAGAAAAAAGAAAAATTATAATAATAAAAAAAAAACATTATCAGCATCACTGCTTTTAGTTCGTTACTTCCCAACGCTGGTATTCAGTCTGCAGCATTGGATGTAGATTTGCAGAGGTTTCACCACCATGCATGAAAACCTCCTCTCAGATCATAATGCTATCAGCTTCAGATGTGCCTGAGGATCGGCCCAATGCAATCACATGCAATAGCAGACCGTTGCCATGCAGAGCACAGGTGACACATCGACAGCTGCGACATCAGCGACCTGAAGCAGGTGAGCGAGTGAACTCGGCACAGCTGCTCCATTCAGCAGACACAACAGTATGTGAAAACAAGCTCTGTTTACAAACACTTCTGTCTGAAACGTACAGGTGAGGAACCTTTCAGAATAATGATTTGTAAATACCGGTACATACAAATGCAGCCAAACAACTGGACAGACAGACATGCAGGTAGATAGACAGGCAGAGAGAGACATATAGATATGGTGACAGAAAGGCAGATAGTTAGACAGGCAGACAGACAGGGTGACAGACACGGCCACAGAAAGGCAGATAGACAGACAGGGCAACAGAAAGACAGACAGTGCCACAGAAAGTCAGATAGACAAAAAAATGATAGGCAGGCAGACAGACAGACAGACAGACAGACAGGGTGACAGAAAGGTATATAGACACACAGACATAAAAACAGATAGGCAGACAGACAGACAGGGTGACAGAAAGGTAGATAGACAGACAGAGCAACAGAAAGACAGACAGTGCCACAGAAAGTCAGATAGACAGACAGGGAGATAGACAGAAAGATATAAAGATAGATATAAAGACAGGGCCACAGAAAGTCAGACAGACAGACATAAAAACTGATAGGCAGACAGACAGGGCGACAGACAGGGCCACAGAAAGTCAGACAGACAGACAGACATAAAAATTGATAGGCAGACAGACAAGGTGACAGGTAGACAGACAGGGCCACAGAAAGTCAGATAGACAGACATAAAAACATATAGACAGACAGACAGGGCGACAGATAGACAGACAGACATAAAAACTGATATGCAGACAGACAGACAGGGTGACAGATAGGTAGATAGACAGACAGAGCAACAGAAAGACAGACAGTGCCACAGAAAGTCAGATAGACAGACAGACAGGGTGACAGAAAGGCAGATAGACAGACAGATATAAAGACAGATGTAAAGACAGGGCCACAGAAAGTCAGACAGACAGACATAAAAACTGATAGGCAGACAGGCAGACAGACAGGGCCACAGAAATTCAGACAGACAGACAGACATAAAAATTGATAGGCAGACAGGGCCACAGAAAGTCAGATAGACAGACATAAAAACATAGACAGACATAAAAACTGATATGCAGACAGACAGACAGACAGACAGACAGTAAGACAGTGTGAAAGAAATGATGGTATTTATGTTCATTAATATATATATATATGATTAATGTTGTAACTTGCTCTAGAAACTGCAGGATAAGAGCAGCTCTATGGTGTGCTGAGGTCCATCCTGTTTCTCAAGTGAAGGATAAAACCTCCCGTCCCACGTTTAACAAAAATTCTGCTGTGGTCAGATCTCAGGAGACGGGTGGTATTGTGAAATGACCTATTCCAAGAACTTGTTTGCTCAAAGAATAAGGAACTGTATGTTCCAGTTAACGCAAGCACATCCAATATAAGACTGCACAAGTGAAAGGGGGTTGGAAGACTCCAAAGCTTCATTCCGAAGTCGTGAGCGTTTGGAACACCGCTCACTCGTGTGAATTACAGGTGGGGAATTTCCATGACAACAGACAGACAGGCAAAGAGATAGACATAAAGACAGACAGAAATGGTTAATGTTAGATGGCTGATGAAGGCTTTTGTTGCCAGTTAATTGATAGTCGATGTATTCCATTGCAAGAGTGTAGTCCATCAATAGACCGAGGTGATGCAGCCAGAGATCAATGAGTTGCATCACAGTTCAACAGCCTAATTGTGGGTTGGAGGATAAATTAGGTGTATGACTGGCTAAATAGATGAGTCTTTAGTCTAGACTTAAACTGAGAGAGTGTGTCTGAGTCCCGAACAGTGTTAGGGAGACTATTCCATAGTGTAGGTGCAAAATAAGTGCCTCCTTTTGTGGATTTTGATATTCTAGGAACTTTTAACAGGCCAGAATTTTGTGATCGTAATGAACATGATGGAATATAGCCATCAGGGGTGCAACTACACATTTCTGAGGGGGTACAACTTTGTGCCCTGTGTATCTGTCGAGCGAGGGGGGTGGAGTGTCACCCATTGTAAGCATTGAGCAGGAGGAGGGGGGGTGGTGTTGGAGGGTTCGATGGGGAGGGGTGTTATGTTGTAGGGGTCGAGGAGGCTGATTGACCCCACCTTTAGTGAGCCGCTAGTGCCCCCCTTTACATGGCACACCTATGCATTGCATATTTTGGATATATGGTTTTTGCGCCTCAGTATAGCCTAGTAGAAGGTCACTTAAGATCTGTGGAGCTAGACCATTCAATGTTTTGTATGTAGTAAACAGAATTTTAAAATCAATACGACGATAAAATGGGGCTAATATGATCATATTTCTTGGTTCTCGTTAGCACTCTGGCTGCTGCATTTTGAACCGATTGAAGTTTATTTATTGAACTTGCTGGACATCCTCCCAGTAATGCATTACAATAATCTAGTCTTGAGGTCATGAACGCATGAATTAGTTTTTTGGCATCAGCAACAGAGAGCATGTGCCGTAATGGAACCCATCTATTCTTTGAAAGCTTGGACACGTACCCATGCAGAACCAAGAAATGCCGGACCCAGACCGGACATGTCTATTATTTGAAAGCTGGGACCCGGACTGGGAGACACAGACCCAATCGACACCAATTTCACAGCTGATTGCAATTAACAAGTTAATTTACAAGTTGTGAAAACAAAACTTTGTGTCTTACCTAATCTAACGTTAGTAGCCTCCGCTGTGCCCGGCCGTGGCGCAGATAATCCATCCTCCTTGCCAAGAAAGTTGGTAAAATACATCCAGTTTTCTGTGATTCCTCTCTTGCGGATTGGAATCCGCTCATTATTTCAGCTTCAAAAGTCCACTTGCTGCATAATAAGATAACTTTGACTGTTTGCCCTTTTGAACTATAATAATGATTGCTCGATCATTGCCATGGCTGCTAACGTTAGCATTGCTAATTTGCTATTGTGTAGCTTAACTCAGCTCATTTTGACTCCGCCCAGTTTTTCACCCAATTTCCCGCCTGCACTTTCTCATCCTAATTTTACAGTGTGGAATCGACTCTGGGTATTACACATAAATGTTAAACAGACCCGGGACCCAGCAGCAATAGAGTGAGACCCAACCAGGACCTGGCTGACCGTATAAATGTGGATCCGAACCCGTATGGGTTCCGGGATGGGTCTCGGGTCAGGGTGGACCTGTGAAGACCTCCATTTCAATTGACAGATTAGTATCAAATATAACACCGAAGTTCTTCGCTGTAGAAGACGATGTAACAGTACAGGTTTTTGGTCCAATAAGAAGTACCTCTGTTTTGTCTGGCCATTAAATTTTTGATTTCATTGATGCACTCTGCTAATTTTGAGAATTGTGAAATTTCAATAATCAATAATCTAGTCTTGAGGTCATGAATGCATGTATTTGTTTTTTGGCATCAGCAACAGAGAGCATGTGTCATAATTTAGCAATATTTCTAAAGTGGAAGAATGCTGAATGTATACAAACATTGGGCATTTGATTTTCAAAGTAGAGGTCTTCACGGGTCCAAAAATACATGCTTGAATCCATTGAGACCCAGAAATGTCCTACCCGGAACCGGACCCATCTATAATTTGAAAGCATGGTCCTGTACCCATGCAGAACAGAGAAATGTCTATTATTTGAAAGCTGGGACCCGGACCAGGCCAGGAGACACACCGATTTCACAGATTTTCTCCTAGGGGGAATCATATAGGAGAAGAAAAGCAGAGGCCCTAAAACTGACCCCTGTGGCACTCCATACTTGACTTTTGTTTGATTTGATAATTACCGTGTATCACTGAGTGGGTAGAATTGATTGGAAACCATTGGGGCAGCTATGGGTCAGGTGGTAGAGCGGGTCGGCCACTAATCGCAGGGTTGGCGGTTTGGTTCCCGGCCCACATGACTCCACATGCCGAAGTGTCCTTGGGCAAGACACTGAACCCCAAGTTGCTCCCAATGGCAGGATAGCACCTTGCATGCAGCTCTGCCATCATTGGTGTGTGTGTGTGTGTGTGTGTGTGTATGGGTGAATGAGACAGTGTATAGCGATTTGGTGTCCGTTAAGGTTAAAAAAGGCGCTATATAAGTGCAGACCATTTACCATTTCACTAAGGCTACTTGGATTTCATTGACCAGTTCTACAAACATTTATGTTTTCTTTTTTCAACTAATATAATGCAACATTAAAACTCTAAATTAATTAATTATGAATGCATGTAGCCTATATTGTGACACTTCTCTTTAGTCACTACTTTTTCAGCAAGACGTGATGCAAAACAAGCTTTCTACCAGCACTTACTGTGCATGCATTGACATTTTCGTAAACAAGAGGATTGGTCAATAGACCATATTCACAGTAGTGCCATCTTTAATTTCTAATGGGAATGAAAACGAGGCTTTGACGGATATACTTACAGTCTCTTCAATGGCACGAATGGTATAATGCTTTATAAAGCTCCTTTGTATACTTAATGTTCTTGGAGAGATATTTTATCAATGTTTTGTCCGTGGGAACGCTCCGAAAAACACTTTAAACTGCAGTACAGCCCATTGAAGAGACTGTACGTCTATCCCTCACAGCCTTGTTTTCATTCTTGTCAAAAAATCAAATATGGCGCTGTTTAAACATGTCTAGCATGTGCTGAATAACAGTTAGATATATTTAGCAACACGTTTAGTCACAGTCACCATTCGCAGTCACTGCATCTTTTTTCATTCAATGAAAGTGAATGGTGACTGAAACTCCCTAATATCTCCTTTTGATATCAACTGAAATAAGAGAGTCAAAACTCATCAGCTACCTTAAAAATGGCCATTTAAATTTGTCAAGATGTATTGAAAATGTTAACGGATTAAATTATGAGAAAGAACTGTGCTGCATAATTATTTATGATGTATGTTGAAAACATAAGCCTCCATTCACAACCCAAAATTTAAGATATTTAAGACTTTTAATGGCCTTAAATTTTAAAAAGTATATTTAAGACTTTAAGGACCCGCAGGTACCCTGGTATCATGAGCAGATGCCATGTGTTACTGCAATTGTTTGTTTGTTGTCGAGGTTCTCGAGTGGCGAGTGTTTGAGATCGATGGGAATCCATCACGCATTTGTTTGCTGTTGTTGTGGTGGTTCCTGATCAACAGAGGTTTGAGATTGATGCAATAATTAGTGTAAAACACAGCGACAACAAATACACGCAGTCAAGACGCGAGATGTAGACAAGCGGAAAATAAGAGAAGAAAAAAGACACCAGGTGCGTGTGGTAAAATGCACGCAGATGAAACAGCAGAAAAACTGAAAAAATTGAAGCATGCAGTAAAATGACAAAAGATCAAATGATGAACAGAGGAATAAGCAATGCTAAGCAGGCTAGCATGCTACGAAGACTCGTGCAGCAACTGAAACAGACAGGGAGACAGACAGAAGCCTTTCTGTCACCCTGTTTATCTGTCTGTCTCTTTGTCTGTCTACCTGTCTGTCTGTTTGGTTCCTGAAGATAGACATACAGAAAAATAGACAGACAGACAGGGTCACAGAAAGGCAGATAGACAGACAGACAGAAAGGCAGATAGACAGACAGATAGCCAGGGCAAAATAAAGGAAGATAGACAGGGAGACAGACAGACAGGGCAACAGAAAGGCAGATAGACAGACAGACAGAAAGGCAGATAGACAGACAGACAGAAAGGCAGATAGACAGACAGATAGCCAGGGCAAAATAAAGGAAGATAGACAGGGAGACAGACAGACAGGGCAACAGAAAGGCAGATAGACAGACAGACAGAAAGGCAGATAGACAGGCCGACAGAAAGGCAGATAGACAGGGCGACAGAAAGGCAGATAGACATAGAGACAGACAGACAGGGTGACAGAAAGACAGATAGACAGACAGACAGAAAGGCAGATAGACAGACAGACAGAAAGGCAGATAGACATAGAGACAGACAGACAGGGTGACAGAAAGACAGATAGACAGACAGACAGGGTGACAGAAAGGTAAATAGACAAGACATGGTGCCAGAAAGGCAGACAGATAGACAGGCAGAGAGACAGACATAAATATAGACAGACAAACAGACAGACAGAGAGACAGGGCGAAAGAAAGGCAGACAGACAGACAGACAGAGACATACAGACAGATGTGGTGACAGAAAAGGCAGATGAACAAACAGATAAATAGACAGACAGGGAGACAAACAGAGACAGACCGACAGATGGAGAGACAGACAGATAGATAATTTGAATAATAATAAAGCCGCTAGACTTAGTAAACATCACTAACAAGGAAATTAAGAAAATCATTTTAGCAAAAATATGTTCTGGAGTGAATTTACATGAGCACAAAAACACATGATGAAATTAGTGAAAAAATTATATTTTGATGTTTTATTTGCCAATTGCTCTCCAAACGAGTTTCAAACGAATTCAAAGAATTATTAGTTACATAAATCATCATCAGCTATTTCACAGGGATTAAACGGCAGAACCCGAGGCACTCGAAAAACACGTTGAAATGTTCTTTTAGTCGTCGCTGAGATTGAAGATCAGACAGCAGAGCTGTTATTAAAGGAAAAGGAAATGCCAGACTAATAACGCAGGAGAAAATGAGGCGTTATATCGACCATAACAGCCCCAATCAAAAAAACAAAAGAGATCATTTCTATAAAAGCTGCTTGAAAGATCTGAATCAATGTTTAATACTGTCCCACGAAACAACTTGACCAGATCTCATCCCCAGTTCTTCAGTTCTTCAGCTTGCAGTCGGAGAAGTGAACGTGTGTGCATTTATTAAGCAGGACTGGAAGAATATAATGCACAATGAGTAATAAACTTTCAGCTCTTTAGTTCAGAATAAATGATTGACATTGGGGTTAAATTACATTCACACCAAACAGTACAAAACATGTCATTCCCGTCAAAACGGAAGTCAATTATTTATGCAATAGTACCCCAAAACCCCCATACCCAACCATTCAATCACCATACAAGTAGTCAATATGACTTGTGCACTATGTTCCAAACCAATTGAAAGCGTGTATGAGGAACAGACTGGAATTTAAGATGAAATCTAAAACATTTCTGGTCAGGTGACACCAGAATTTGAGCTTTGACGGATTTTCAGTGAATAAACACTTAAATTCGTGTCTGTTTCTCACACATAGATATTGTATATCCTCTGAAGACTTGGAAAGTAGCACATTTGAATTCATATGAACTGATTTGATGTTACTTTTGCAGCTGGACATTCGTGGTCACTGTGAACTATTGTTATGTGGAACAGAGCTGCTTGAATATTCCTCAAAATGACCCTTTAAGCATATAGGATTGGAACAACTTGAGTGTGAGTAAATAATAGCAAAATGCATTTCTTTTTAATAAATATGTTTTATCTTGTTTCCTTCACCTATAAAAGGCATTTCCCCTTTTGTCTACATGTATTCTCTGCACCACAGCGCCACCGAGTGGACATTATTCGTCTCCGCTGGTCAGCGTGTGTTCTGACACCATCAGCATTCGAGTCTTTGTGCCGACATATTTCAATCGGAGCAAGATGGATTAGAATCAACACAAAAGGAAATGAAAGAGTGACCATCAAGCAACAGAGCCGTCACACTGTTATTGCTGAAAACCTCAAAGACTTGTTCATCTCCAAAACCTTCTGGAAGGTTCAGGACGAAGCCCTCACGGAGGGGGTCCGGTCTCTTCGGTCAGTGTTGGCTTGACCAGAGGATGGAGGAACTTCACTTCACCGAGAGCAGCAAATTTATCTAAACAGAGACGACAGAAAAATGATGATAATCGATTTCTATTGTTCACTCTGACATACACAGACTTGATCTGATTGGTCAATACAGCGTGCTCGTTGGTTATGACTATATTCACATTATAGCACGCTTTCTTGCACCTTGTTGTTTAACGTTTAAAGTGTGTCATTTATCATTTAAGCACCGTTAGTGGCACCAGATGGAATTTAACACACTTATATTGTAACTAGTAACACTTCACAATGAACTAACAATGAACAATATTTGTCCAGTACATTTTATATCTGCTAAATGCCATTACGCTCATTATTTATCGATTAAGATTTTTGAAAACATTTCAAATTTTTTAACGATTCATTTTTCAACAGTCATTTATTTGTAAATTAGCCAATAAATATCATTGTTAGTTCATGATACCTAATGCAGTAAAGGGACAGTAATACAAATTACGTCATTATTTACTCACCCTCATGCCATCCCAGATGTGCATGACATACTTTCTTCAGCAGAACACAATTTAAGATTTTTAGAAGAATATCTCAGCTCTGCAGGTCCATACAATGCAAGTGACTGGTGATTAGAACTATGAAGCTCCAAAAAGCACATAAATGCAGCATATAAGTAGCCCAACACGACTCCAGTGGTTTAATCCATGTCTTCAGAAGTGATATGATAGGTGTGGATGAGAAACAGATCAATATTTAAATCGTTCGTTACTATAAATCTCCACTTTCACTTTCACATTCTTCGTCTCTCGCTTTAGGGCAATTTGCATTCTTCAAGCATATCACCACCTACTGGGCAGGGAGGAGGATTTATAATATAGTTGATATGTTTCTCTTCCACACCTATCATATCACTTCAGAAGACATGGATTAAACCACTGGAGTCGTATTGGGCTACTTATATGCTGCCTTTATGTGCTTTTTGGAGCTTTTTGGTTCTGTGAGTTCTGGACCTACAGAGTTCGTGTTCTGCAGAAGAAAGTAAGTCATACACATCTGGGATGGCATGAGGGTGAGTAAATGATGAGAGAAGTTTTATTTTTGGGAGTACTGTCCCTTTAACTAATGTCAACAAACAGAATCTTATTATAAAGTGTTACATAATAACTCGTGCCGCCACTCCCGCAATAATAATGCGCAGAACTGCACCTGCTCCATGGACGGGCATGCGATGATCTGCAGATCCTCTCCGCTGTACTCTTCCTGCAGTAACGCGTGCAGTCGCTGGAATACCTGCTGAATGTTGTTCTGAAACATGATGCAGCTGATCACATTCACTGCAGGTGTGTTGTCATTATATCACGCTGCATGAAGCGAGCGACTGTCGCATTATATGCAATTAAACCCAAGATTGGAGTGATACTCACCCTGACCGGCTTGAACAGAATGAACTCCGTGTCTTTATTGGCCAGATATAAAGACATACTTTGTAACGTGCCGGGCAGCTTGTTTTTCATTATTCGATATGTAGCCGTCACAAGGTCATTTATTTTGGCTAAAAAGGAAGCAGCAATGCACCGTTAGCTTTTAATAAGTGTAGAAACTTTCAAATAACAAACATGGTCACACATCTTTCTAATTCAAAGCAGCAAATGTCCAGATCATATTTCACCCACAAATCAAAGGAAATAAGAAATGGAAGAAAATGAGGCTTGTTTTTAGCACCACTGAGATTTTCAAGACCATTAAGCAAATTCCCTGCATTTCCCGTACGGCAATAAACACATACATAAATAATGATTTCATGATTATATAATGCAGTTATTTAAATTGTACAATATCCATCATGGTAATATTTGTTGTATACTCCAAAAACAATGTCAGTTTTACAGAATCTTCCCTTGTTCATGTTACTCAAAGAATGCAACTTAATGCAAACAATGAAAACAAATGTCTTGTCAGCTTTACTTACTCCATTTATGTTGGGACAATTTAAGACTTTTTGCTGGGATTAAATTAAACCGCAGTGACTTGTAGGTGAAAGTTACATGGGGCTGGACTGGGAAGAGAAATCGGCCTGGGATGAGACATATAATCTGGCCCAAAAATTGAGCGCGTGAGGGGGTGTTCGCTGTCCTTTTCTGCATATCGCGGCACCGTTTTGTGGTTCGTTTTGCGTAACGTGGCGGCTCATTTTACCTTTCGAGGCCCATTCAGCCAGTTTCGCAGCCGACCCACCGGCCCCCTCGGTTCTCCCGATGGACATTACGCCCCTGATTGACCCCAAAGTGCGTCGGCCCACCGGGAAAATGCCCGGTATGCCAGATTACCAGTCCAGCCCTGATGAGAATGAATAACTATAGACGGGAGCATACGGTTCTCACGATTCAGTTCAACATACGAAACGAGGTGTACGATTCGATATTATCTCGATTCGATATGATAACACTTAAATGACCATTTTTTTGACCAATTTTTGCACAAAATACACATAATTTCTCATCAAAATAAAAGTTTTTTAATGCTCAAAGTTTAAATAAAAGAGTTTCTTTAAATATAAAAAAATTTTACTTTCTATCAGTTCATATTATTTATTGAAATTGTAAGAATAATAATGATTCATATTTATTTGTACAGTCTGTAAAAACAAAGAATATTAAAAGACACATTATTAAAGGTGCTATATGTAAGATTGACAGCAAGTGTTTGAAATGGGTACTGTGGTCCAAATTCAAAATATTGGAGACTTGTCTGCCCTGCCCCAGACTCGAAGCTCATGCGGGTTGCCAGAATGAGCGAAACTGAAAATATCTCCAATATTTATCCTCGTTTTACTACTAAGGGATGGTGGTGGTGTAGTGGGTTAAAGCACATAACTGGTAATCAGGAGGTTGCTGGTTTGATCTCCACAGTCACCACCATTGTGTCCTTGAGTAAGACACTAAACTCCAGGTTGCTCCGGGGGGATTGTCCCTGTAATAAGTGCACTGTAAGTCACTTTGGTGGTGGTGTAGTGGGTTAAAGCACATAACTGGTAATCAGGAGGTTGCTGGTTTGATCTCCACAGTCACCACCATTGTGTCCTTGAGTAAGACACTTAACTCCAGGTTGCTCTGGGGGGATTGTCCCTGTAATAAGGGCACTGTAAGTCACTTTGGATAAAAGCGTCTGCCAAATGCATAAATGTAAATGCATAAAAAAATGTAACTACTCCTCTGGTCATGGTGGTTTTTAGACGGATGGCGAGGCTTTTTAGGTCGGGTGGGATCTGTTATCTCTGATCCAGTTCGTTTGATGGCTTCTATGGCTGCAGCACGCAGTGTTGTTTGCCTTCAAACTTGTTCAAATCTGGCAACCCAGCATATTGGTGCATGGGCAGTGGGCGGGATCACACAGGCCAAAACAGAAATAGAAATTCCGTCCCGCAATGGAAACTTCAAAGTGGAATATATAGTCTGTAGCATTGATATCGGAGCATGTTTCCTAACTATCTAATGACATATTGTGGTCATTATATGATTTAATACAGTACAAATATTACATCCAGCACCTTTAAATGAAAGTGAGTGCGAGATCTCATCTTTGATGGACACACATTACACGGAAGAAATGGTCCGTTTTAATCTCAAGCACTCGTAAACAAAAACAAGGTGATTTTCCAGGTATTCCAGTAACTACATTTTTACAGAGATAAATTCAGGCACTTTTAAGCACTTCAAGGACCTTGTGTGAACCCTGTAAACCGTATAGAAACAAGAGCAGTATTTATCAAATCAAGTGAGAGAGAGATTATGATGTTTGACGGGTCATTTCAGTAACGATCACATGGACAGAAAACAATGTCTAAATATCGAGTTTTGCCTCGAAACAGACATGATCTCATATCGTCCCATCCCTATAAATCAGCTAATAAGCTGAATGCCTTTTATCAAATAAAATGAACATAATAATAATAATATGAGGCTTTTCCACTGCACGGTACAGCTCTACTGGACTCAAGCCCAACTTCCACTGTGGATTGTACATGGTATCTGATACTTTCTTTAGTACCACCTCGGTCGAGGTCCCAAGCGAGCCGAGCCGATACTAAATGTGACGTTAAACCCTGCAGATCACTGATTGGTCAGAGAGAATCGTCACTACCAGCATCACTGGATTTGCAACACGCGACATCAACCCGCTAGTTTTAAATTTAGTAACAGTGATAGCAGTTTCATTTGTTCACGTGACTTGCGGATTGTTAAAAGAAATGGCTGTGCACAAAACCACGCCATGGTCAATAAACGAGGTGTAGACGGTCCACTCGTTGCTTGTTGCTGCTTTTTTAAGTCAATCCAACAATTATTTTATATTGTACACAGCCTTTCATTTTTGCTGATTTATCTACTGCACTGGAACATTCAATACAGTACAAATTAGGGGTCTGTGTATCTCAGCGAGTACTGACGCTGACTATCACACCTGGAGTCTGAATCCAGGGCGTGCTGAGTGACTCCAGCCAGGTCTCCTAAGCAACCAAATTGGCCCGGTTGCTAGGGAGGGTAGAGTCACATGGGGTAACCAAATTGGCCGGTTGCTAGGGAGGGTAGAGTCACATGGGGTAACCAAATTGGCCGGTTGCTAGGGAGGGTAGAGTCACATGGGGTAACCAAATTGGCCGGTTGCTAGGGAGGGTAGAGTCACATGGGGTAACCAAATTGGCCGGTTGCTAGGGAGGGTAGAGTCACATGGGGCAACCAAATTGGCCGTTGCTAGGGAGGGTAGAGTCACATGGGGTAACCAAATTGTCCCGGTTGCTAGGGAGGGTAGAGTCACATGGGGCAACCAAATTGGCCCGGTTGCTAGGGAGGGTAGAGTCACATGGGGTAACCAAATTGGCCCGGTTGCTAGGGAGGGTAGAGTCACATGGGGTAACCAAATTGTCCCGGTTGCTAGGGAGGGTAGAGTCACATGGGGTAACCAAATTGGCCGTTGCTAGGGAGGGTAGAGTCACATGGGGTAACCAAATTGTCCCGGTTGCTAGGGAGGGTAGAGTCACATGGGCAACCAAATTGGCCCGGTTGCTAGGGAGGGTAGAGTCACATGGGGTAACCAAATTGGCCGGTTGCTAGGGAGGGTAGAGTCACATGGAGTAACCAAATTGGCCGGTTGTTAGGGAGGGTAGAGTCACATGGGGTAACCAAATTGGCCGGTTGCTAGGGAGGGTAGAGTCACATGGGGTAACCAAATTGGCCCGGTTGCTAGGGAGGGTAGAGTCACATGGGGTAACCAAATTGTCCCGGTTGCTAGGGAGGGTAGAGTCACATGGGGTAACCAAATTGGCCGGTTGCTAGGGAGGGTAGAGTCACATGGGGTAACCAAATTGTCCGGGTTGCTAGGGAGGGTAGAGTCACATGGGGTAACCAAATTGTCCCGGTTGCTAGGGAGGGTAGAGTCACATGGGGTAACCAAATTGGCCGGTTGCTAGGGAGGGTAGAGTCACATGGGGTAACCAAATTGTCCCGGTTGCTAGGGAGGGTAGAGTCACATGGGGTAACCAAATTGTCCCGGTTGCTAGGGAGGGTAGAGTCACATGGGGTAACCAAATTGTCCCGGTTGCTAGGGAGGGTAGAGTCACATGGGGTAACCAAATTGTCCCGGTTGCTAGGGAGGGTAGAGTCACATGGGGTAACCAAATTGTCCCAGTTGCTAGGGAGGGTAGAGTCACATGGGGTAACCAAATTGTCCCAGTTGCTAGGGAGGGTAGAGTCACATGGGGTAACCTCCTCGTGGTGGTGATTAGTGGTTCTCTCAATGGGGCGTGTGGTGAGTTGTGTGTGGATCGTGGAGAGTAGCATGAGTCTCCACATGCTGTGAGTCTCCGCGGTGTCATGCACAACGAGTCACGTGATCAGATGCGCCGATTGACGGTCTCAAAAGCGGAGGCGACTGAGACTTGTCCTCCACCACACGGATTGAGGCTAGTCACTACACTACACGAGGACCTACTAAGTAGTGGGAATTGGGAATCCCAAAAAATATACAGTACAAAATGACAAACACAGTAACAAGAATCACCTGCGAGAATAATTACAGAATTCACATAAAGTTAATGAGATTTTGACAGGGGAAAATGTGCTTAATTCTCATGAAAACAGTCCCACAATGCAGAACAACATCCCAAATTTTCATTTTGCAAATACACAATGATTTTGGGGTGAAACGTACCAATGTCCTGTTTTTGTGAGATTTACTCCAACTCATTTCTGCTTGCTTGTGTTAATATCAAGTAATATGTAAATGAGTTGTAGCTGTCAACGACTGCCGAATAACACAAGACCTTTAACGTGTCCAACAACGATATTCTCTTCTCAAGTGTCTCTAAATTTGAACCAGATCGTTCACTGCAATCAAACGGCAAATTAGAGTCAATTATGAGATAATAAAAGAAGAGAGACTCACCCGGCTGTGCCCACGGCTGCTGAGACAGATTGTACGTTGGTCCTCCTTGAACAGCCATCGTTTTTAGAGCTCCTACCTGTTATTACACAAATATATGGACCATGACTGCTCAAGCACGAGTTTGTCCCACTAACCAAACTTTCTTTAACTGTGCAACCATCCACATTTACTGGTTTGCCAACTCAAGATGTTCCCGAGTTTCACCTTGGTGAGAAATTCTTCCAGGTTGCTCACAAACATGTTGGTCTGCTGCTGTATGAACTGCTCACAGCTGGACTTCAGATGCCGATCCACGTCCTTCTTTGAGTCGATGTAGTGCTCTTTGATCTCAGGTGTGCCCTGGTGTGAAAGTAACAGTGCATGATGAATCACTCAAATGCAAGACATAAATCAGACGAGAGTGAGAATTTGAAGAGCCACAAAATCAAAAGACTCAATGAAGCTAAACAGTTACCTCTAGTAAAAACTCCAGGATTGCATTGTGACTGTTCAGCCGGAAGAATTTGGGCACAACCATCGGGTTGAACATTTTGAACGCGGCGTCTGGGAAGAGAGCAACAAAAAAAAGAAATGTTGCTCTGCCATCTGGTGTTGCTTCAGTGATATTACACGCAGATCATCAACACCTCACAACAATCAATACCTCTGGTCTTCTTCAAATCCAGAAAGATCTCTTTAATGGCGAAGTCGGCGTGAAACGGGGCAATCTGTTCTCTCATGATGAGCAGATGTTTGATGAGGAAGAGCTGCGCATCGATCGGAGTCTGTAGACACAACACAATGCAAACATTACGACAGTTGAGATGCAGGGACTGAACTGAGATCTGTACAACCTTAAAGGGACAGTTCACCCAAAAATGAACATTCTCTCATCATTTACTCACCCTCATGCCATCCCAGATGTGTGACTTACTTTCTTCTGCAGAACACTAATGTAGAATTTTAGAAGAATATTTCAGCTCCGTAGGTCCATACAATGCAAATGAATGGTGACCAGACATTAGAAGCTCCAAAAAGCATATAAATATAGCATAAAAGTAACCCATATGACTCCATATGTCTTCAGAAGCGATATGATAGGTGTCAGTGAGAAATTGATCAATATTTAAGTCCTTTTTTTTTACTATAAATCTCCACTTTCACTTTTTAACATTCATGTTTTGTTTTTGGCGTGTTGTATTCTTCATGTATATAGCCACCTGCTGGACAGGGAGGAGAATTTAAGGTAAAAAAAGTTTAAAGACTTAAATATTGATCTGTTTATCACCCACACCTATCATATCACTTCTGAAGACGTGGATTAAACCACTGGAGTCATATGTGAAAGTGTAGATTTATAGTAGAAAATGACTTAAATATTGATCCGTTTCTCACTCACACCTATCATATCACTTCTGAAGACATGGATTAAACCACTGGAATCGTATTTGAAAGTGAAAGTGTAGATTTATAGTAGAAAATGACTTAAATATTGATCTGTTTCTCACCCACACCTATCATATCACTTCTGAAGACATGGATTAAACCACTGGAGTCATATGTGAAAGTGTAGATTTACAGTAGAAAATGACTTAAATATTGATCCATTTCTCACTCACACCTATCATATCACTTCTGAAGACATGGATTAAACCACTGGAGTCGTATGTGAAAGTGAAAGTGTAGATTTATAGTAGAAAATGACTTAAATATTGATCTGTTTCTCACCCACACCTATCATATCACTTCTGAAGACATGGATTAAACCACTGGGGTCATATGTGAAAGTGAAAGTGTAGATTTATAGTAGAAAATGACTTAAATAATGATCCGTTTCTCACTCACACCTATCATATCACTTCTGAAGACATGGATTAAACCACTGGAGTCGTATGTGAAAGTGAAAGTGTAGATTTATAGTAGAAAATGACTTAAATATTGATCCGTTTCTCACCCACACCTATCATATCACTTCTGAAGACATGGATTAAACCACTGGAGTCGTATGTGAAAGTGAAAGTGTAGATTTATAGTAGAAAATGACTTAAATATTGATCTGTTTCTCACCCACACCTATCATATCACTTCTGAAGACATGGATTAAACCACTGGAGTCATATGTGAAAGTGAAAGTGTAGATTTATAGTAGAAAATTACTTAAATATTGATCTGTTTATCACCCACACCTATCATATCACTTCTGAAGACATGGATAAAACCACTGGAGTCTTATGTGAAAGTGTAGATTTATAGTAGAAAATGACTTAAATATTGACCCGTTTCTCACTCACACCTATCATATCACTTCTGAAGACATGGATTAACCAACTGGAGTCGTATGTGAAAGTGAAAGTGTAGATTTATAGTAGAAAATGACTTAAATATTGATCTGTTTCTCACCCACACCTATCATATCACTTCTGAAGACATGGATTAAACCACTGGAGTCATATGTGAAAGTGTAGATTTATAGTAGAAAATTACTTAAATATTGATCTGTTTATCACCCACACCTATCATATCACTTCTGAAGACATGGATTAAACCACTGGAGTCTTATGTGAAAGTGAAAGTGTAGATTTATAGTAGAAAATGACTTAAATATTGACCCGTTTCTCACTCACACCTATCATATCACTTCTGAAGACATGGATTAACCAACTGGAGTCGTATGTGAAAGTGAAAGTGTATATTTATAGTAGAAAATGACTTAAATATTGATCTGTTTCTCACCCACACCTATCATATCACTTCTGAAGACATGGATTAAACCACTGGAGTCATATGTGAAAGTGAAAGTGTATATTTATAGTAGAAAATGACTTAAATATTGATCTGTTTCTCACTCACACCTATCATATCACTTCTGAAGACATGGATTAAACCACTGGAGTCGTATGTGAAAGTGTAGATTTACAGTAGAAAATGACTTAAATATTGATCCGTTTCTCACTCACACCTATCATATCACTTCTGAAGACATGGATTAAACCACTGGAGTCGTATGTGAAAGTGAAAGTGTAGATTTATAGTAGAAAATGACTTAAATATTGATCTGTTTCTCACCCACACCTATCATATCACTTCTGAAGACATGGATTAAACCACTGGAGTCATATGTGAAAGTGAAAGTGTAGATTTATAGTAGAAAATTACTTAAATATTGATCTGTTTATCACCCACACCTATCATATCACTTCTGAAGACATGGATAAAACCACTGGAGTCTTATGTGAAAGTGTAGATTTATAGTAGAAAATGACTTAAATATTGACCCGTTTCTCACTCACACCTATCATATCACTTCTGAAGACATGGATTAACCAACTGGAGTCGTATGTGAAAGTGAAAGTGTAGATTTATAGTAGAAAATGACTTAAATATTGATCTGTTTCTCACCCACACCTATCATATCACTTCTGAAGACATGGATTAAACCACTGGAGTCATATGTGAAAGTGTAGATTTATAGTAGAAAATTACTTAAATATTGATCTGTTTATCACCCACACCTATCATATCACTTCTGAAGACATGGATTAAACCACTGGAGTCTTATGTGAAAGTGAAAGTGTAGATTTATAGTAGAAAATGACTTAAATATTGACCCGTTTCTCACTCACACCTATCATATCACTTCTGAAGACATGGATTAACCAACTGGAGTCGTATGTGAAAGTGAAAGTGTATATTTATAGTAGAAAATGACTTAAATATTGATCTGTTTCTCACCCACACCTATCATATCACTTCTGAAGACATGGATTAAACCACTGGAGTCATATGTGAAAGTGAAAGTGTATATTTATAGTAGAAAATGACTTAAATATTGATCTGTTTCTCACTCACACCTATCATATCACTTCTGAAGACATGGATTAAACCACTGGAGTCGTATGTGAAAGTGTAGATTTACAGTAGAAAATGACTTAAATATTGATCCGTTTCTCACTCACACCTATCATATCACTTCTGAAGACATGGATTAAACCACTGGAGTCGTATGTGAAAGTGAAAGTGTAGATTTATAGTAGAAAATGACTTAAATATTGATCCGTTTCTCAATCACACCTATCATATCACTTCTGAAGACATGGATTAACCAACTGGAGTCATATGTGAAAGTGTAGATTTATAGTAGAAAATGACTTAAATATTGATCCGTTTCTCACTCACACCTATCATATCACTTCTGAAGACATGGATTAACCAACTGGAGTCATATGTGAAAGTGTAGATTTATAGTAGAAAATGACTTAAATATTGATCCGTTTCTCACTCACACCTATCATATCACTTCTGAAGACATGGATTAAACCACTGGAGTCGTATGTGAAAGTGAAAGTGTAGATTTATAGTAGAAAATGACTTAAATATTGATCCGTTTCTCACCCACACCTATCATATCACTTCTGAAGACATGGATTAAACCACTGGAGTCGTATGTGAAAGTGAAAGTGTAGATTTATAGTAGAAAATGACTTAAATATTGATCTGTTTCTCACCCACACCTATCATATCACTTCTGAAGACATGGATTAAACCACTGGAGTCATATGTGAAAGTGAAAGTGTAGATTTATAGTAGAAAATTACTTAAATATTGATCTGTTTATCACCCACACCTATCATATCACTTCTGAAGACATGGATAAAACCACTGGAGTCTTATGTGAAAGTGTAGATTTATAGTAGAAAATGACTTAAATATTGACCCGTTTCTCACTCACACCTATCATATCACTTCTGAAGACATGGATTAACCAACTGGAGTCGTATGTGAAAGTGAAAGTGTAGATTTATAGTAGAAAATGACTTAAATATTGATCTGTTTCTCACCCACACCTATCATATCACTTCTGAAGACATGGATTAAACCACTGGAGTCATATGTGAAAGTGAAAGTGTAGATTTATAGTAGAAAATTACTTAAATATTGATCTGTTTATCACCCACACCTATCATATCACTTCTGAAGACATGGATTAAACCACTGGAGTCTTATGTGAAAGTGAAAGTGTATATTTATAGTAGAAAATGACTTAAATATTGACCCGTTTCTCACTCACACCTATCATATCACTTCTGAAGACATGGATTAACCAACTGGAGTCGTATGTGAAAGTGAAAGTGTATATTTATAGTAGAAAATTACTTAAATATTGATCTGTTTCTCACCCACACCTATCATATCACTTCTGAAGACATGGATTAACCAACTGGAGTCATATGTGAAAGTGAAAGTGTAGATTTATAGTAGAAAATGACTTAAATATGGATTAAACCACTGGAGTCGTATGGATTACTTTTATGCTGCCTTTGTGTGCTTTTTGGAGCTTCAAAGTTCTGGTCACCATTCACTTGCATTGTATGGCCCTACAGAGCTGAAACATTCTTCTAAAAATCTACATTAGTGTTCTGCAGAAGAAGTAAGGGTGAGTAAACGATGGGAGAACTTTCTTTTTTGGGTGACTTTGTAAAAATACAGTAAAGCTTTGTTATGAATTATAATAGTGGCAAGATACCAAGAGAGGGTGCTCCTGAACCATGCAATACACAATATTGCCTCGCTGTAATTCATTTGTAATGTTGCGTTATATTATACCACTGCACTTGTGCATGCATACGGGTGTACTGAAGGCCTTTACCTTGTTCTTGTGAATGACATCAGAGGCTTTGAGGAGCGACTGTATGCAGCCAGATAGTGCTTCCTGTGACAGACCCTGAAACACTGACCTCTACAGGACACAAGCATTGAGAAAAGATAAAGTTTTGATTTCAATACAAGCAAGGCATTTGTGGCATAATGCTAATTAGCATTGAGTATCACTTCAACTTATCCCTCAGCTGTTGCTGCTTTTTAAATAAAGGGAATAATGGATCGAGTAGCGCACTTGGGCTAGCATTACCAAAGCAGAAATGTCTAATCATCCTCTTTGAGATGGAACTACACTTCAACCTCTGGTTATGCATTAACAATGTATTTCCCTGTGCAGTCTAGTTTATGCCAACAGTACTTTTCTGGGCCACTTGTAATGATTGCATAACATTAATGCAATGCTAAAGGAAAATGGTGGTATTATTAAACATTTTGAAAACCATCAAATCCATGCACAGATCTCTGTTGATTAAGAACAGGCAGGAAACAGCTGACGTGCTGTAACACTCACGTCTATACAGCGGTAGAGTTTGGACAGGCACACTAGCGTGCGTCTGACGGTTGGGTACCACATGCCGTGCAGATCTGCTGGAGAAACGCTGCTCTGCAATCGAGGATCTACGTGAATAAAAACACACAGATGCCGTGTGACGATGCCGTCGGTACGTAAGAACATTTTATTGAGTGCCAGTAATCATACACACCTGCTCCGATCTTTTTATTGTCCGATTCCTCCAGCTGTACATCAGAGAAAGAGTTGTTGGACGTCAACTTCATCTGCTCCTCTTTCAGACTCTGAGCGATTTTCTACAATTGATTAAACCGCATCAGTCAGATGAGACCATTTAAACAAATTAGACATGTTATACTTGGAAACATAGACATTCCTCAATATTTCGGCAAATATATCGACTTCTGAGTTGCTTAGAAGCTCAAACTAGGTGTCGTTGGACAGCTGAGATCCTGATGTATAACATTACATCATCAATAGTTGCGAGCGTATATTTCTGATGATTTCTATATCATGCTTTTTCTACTGGACTGCATATTTTGTTCCGACCTTGTGAGACATAACATTGGATTATTCACCCAAACAAGCTCTCAGACATGTAAACAATGGCTGGTTTTACCTCCATCATCTCCAGTTTGTCGGGGTAGGCCAGGTCTCCTGGTGCAGGGTTGTATCCAGTGATGTCAGTCTGGATGTATATGTGTGTTCGGTACACCAAACGCTCCTGAACATCCTCCAACATCTGCTTCACGACTGCATCAAACGCTGCCAGCTGCAGCGCTGCAACCAAAGCACCGATCACATGACATTTTACCTGAAAACTCACAGTCACTTGTTTTTGTTATTTTGATTAGATAATCCACTATTCTAAATCGAAGCAAGGGCATGAAAACATCATGTCGCCATCTTCATACAGTACCTTGTTAAAAATAATAAAGCTTGTGGGTCTGGGTATCTCAGTGAGTATTGATGCTGACTAGCACACCTGGAGTCGCGAGTTTGAGTGACTCCAGCCAGGTCTCCTTAGCAACCAAATTGGCCCGGTTGCTAGGGAGGGTAGAGTCACATGGGGTAACCAAATTGACCCAGTTGCTAGGGAGGGTAGAGTCACATGGGGTAACCAAATTGTCCCGGTTGCTAGGGAGGGTAGAGTCACATGGGGTAACCAAATTGTCCCGGTTGCTAGGGAGGGTAGAGTCACATGGGGTAACCAAATTGTCCCGGTTGCTAGGGAGGGTAGAGTCACATGGGGTAACCAAATTGTCCCGGTTGCTAGGGAGGGTAGAGTCACATGGGGTAACCAAATTGTCCCGGTTGCTAGGGAGGGTAGAGTCACATGGGGTAACCAATTTGTCCCGGTTGCTAGGGAGGGTAGAGTCACATGGGGTAACCAAATTGTCCCGGTTGCTAGGGAGGGTAGAGTCACATGGGGTAACCAAATTGTCCCGGTTGCTAGGGAGGGTAGAGTCACATGGGGTAACCAAATTGTCCCGGTTGCTAGGGAGGGTAGAGTCACATGGGGTAACCAAATTGGTCCGGTTGCTAGGGAGGGTAGAGTCACATGGGGTAACCTCCTCGTGGTCACTATAATGTGGTTCTCGCTCTCGGTGGGGTGTGTGGTGAGTTGTGCGTGGATGCCGCGGAGAATAGCATGAAGCCTCCACACGCGCTACGTCTCCATGGTAACACACTCAACAAGTCACGTGATAAGATGCACGGATTGACGGTCTCATACGTGGAGGCAACTGAGATTCGTCCTCCACCACCCGGATTGAGGCGAGTCACTACGCCACCACGAGGACTCGGAGCACATTGGGAATTGGGCATTCCGAACTGTGGAGAACAATACTGTGCTCACAAAATCACCCTAGAACAGGGCAAAGGTGACACCAAAATGAAAAAATTTCCTAATAATTAGCTTTGCAGAGAATTAAGAATAAAGTTAGATTGTCTCGGTCTCTCTTACACACCTTTACGGACTACATCCATTAAAAGTATTTTCTAAAACAGCTTCATCTCTTATTGCGTCTAAATGTAATTTTCAAAAATACATATTTCATGGAAGTGATGCATTTCCGAAATGTTATATTAATCTACTATATATATATATATATATATATAATGTCGAGTATGTATTGTAATGCTGCTCTGCAGTGTGAAATGCCATGTCTGATTTGATTTCAGTAGGGTTTTAAGTTGGGACATTATTTAACTGGATAAGCATGCTATCTTACCTACAGACGCCCCCAGATCCCTCCCGGCTAAAAAGGCACTTCTCTATCCCGCTCCCTCGCTTTTACAAAGATGCAGTTTCAGTTCTCACAGATTCCACTAGTAATCGCATTTTTGATCTCCTTATGTGCACTGAAGTGATTTCCATGTGTATACCCGCGTTACGTAAGCGTAGGATGTCACGTGTATTGGATACAGACGCTTGTAAAATAATTACAATTTCGTCCAATCTCCACGATGCATATCGTCACATGTTTTAACCACAACGCATCATTACACCCCTATTACTCATTAAACCTCATTTGGTATACATCTATCTATACATCTATAGGCTATAAAGAGCTTCATTTGGTAAATATTTACATTTAGAGTCCCAGGTGTGTTCTGGGCATGTTATGCTCCAAAAAAAATTTTTTTTTTCTTTTTCTGGATATTATTGGGATTTTGGTTGAACAATAAACTACGTCTAGGATTATATTAATTATGGACTCTATGTCTGTGCAAGTCATTGTAAGGAAAAAATGTTCTTTACATTCTGTAAATTGACTATCAGCCGATTGATCGATTAGTTATCGGTCGAACAGCTAGTCTTTCTGTACCCCTCATCTTCAAGATGTTTGTTCCTTTAAGGGCGGATCATTCTGGTCTTAAGAGGGTTCAGTACCGTTGTTTTGTACGTGATCTTCCAGCATCTCGATCTTCAGGATGCCACAGAGTTCGGAGAGCGTCTCCAGATGAACGACGTGGATGATCAGAGGCCTCAGAAAATCATACAGTGACAGACACAGTTTCTCCAGGAGCTCGCTGCAACAGAAGAGCGACATTAGTTGTTATTCTACCATTAATAATTACTGTTATAGTAAAACAGACTCAGTGTGACTGTAGCAGCTCATGGAGACGTGCTTGTGGTACTCACTCCAGTTTCGAGGTGGGTTTGGAGAAGAACTCACTGAAAAGCTGATGCTCGTCTTGACAAACATGCACCATGAATGCACAACCACTGCGCATCTGTTACAAGAAATGTCAACCATTTTTATTTGTAACTAGTAGCACATAATAACCATGCAATCATGTTCAAATAAAATGATCCATTATAAATGGTGAATCTATGTACTGATGATCATCGTCCCATGTGTGTCAAACATGTTGATCCAAACATCATCTGCAGCCTGAAACTGAACTTTAGATCAGATATTAGGAGTGAACGCACTTAACTGCATAGAGAGCTATAGGATGCTCCCTTGCTCCCTATTTAGTGCATGACTTAACCTCCAGTGTGCTGTCTGTCTGCACTGGTCTCAGAACAGTTATAGGAGAGCTATAGGATGCTCCCTTGCTCCCTATTTAGTGCATGACTTAACCTCCAGTGTGCTGTCTGTCTGCACTGGTCTCAGAACAGTTATAGGAGAGCTATAGGATGCTCCCTTGCTCCCTATTTAGTGCATGACTTAACCTCCAGTGTGCTGTCTGTCTGCACTGGTCTCAGAACAGTTATAGGAGAGCTATAGGATGCTCCCTTGCTCCCTATTTAGTGCATGACTTAACCTCCAGTGTGCTGTCTGTCTGCACTGGTCTCAGAACAGTTATAGGAGAGCTATAGGATGCTCCCTTGCTCCCTATTTAGTGCATGACTTAACCTCCAGTGTGCTGTCTGTCTGCACTGGTCTCAGAACAGTTATAGGAGAGCTATAGGATGCTCCCTTGCTCCCTATTTAGTGCATGACTTAACCTCCAGTGTGCTGTCTGTCAGCACTGGTCTCAGAACAGTTATAGGAGAGCTATAGGATGCTCCCTTGCTCCCTATTTAGTGGATGACTTAACCTCCAGTGTGCTGTCTGTCTGCACTGGTCTCAGAACAGTTATAGGAGAGCTATAGGATGCTCCCTTGCTCCCTATTTAGTGCATGACTTAACCTCCAGTGTGCTGTCTGTCAGCACTGGTCTCAGAACAGTTATAGGAGAGCTATAGGATGCTCCCTTGCTCCCTATTTAGTGCATGACTTAACCTCCAGTGTGCTGTCTGTCAGCACTGGTCTCAGAACAGTTATAGGAGAGCAATAGGATGCTCCCTTGCTCCCTATTTAGTGCATGACTTAACCTCCAGTGTGCTGTCTGCACTGGTCTCAGAACAGTTATAGGAGAGCTATAGGATGCTCCCTTGCTCCCTATTTAGTGCATGACTTAACCTCCAGTGTGCTGTCTGTCAGCACTGGTCTCAGAACAGTTATAGAAGAGCTATAGGATGCTCCCTTGCTCCCTATTTAGTGCATGACTTAACCTCCAGTGTGCTGTCTGTCTGCACTGGTCTCAGAACAGTTATAGGAGAGCTATAGGATGCTCCCTTGCTCCCTATTTAGTGCATGACTTAACCTCCAGTGTGCTGTCTGTCTGCACTGGTCTCAGAACAGTTATAGGAGAGCTATAGGATGCTCCCTTGCTCCCTATTTAGTGCATGACTTAACGTCCAGTGTGCTGTCTGCCTGCACTGGTCTCAGAACAGTTATAGGAGAGCTATAGGATGCTCCCTTGCTCCCTATTTAGTGAATGACTTAACCTCCAGTGTGCTGTCCGTCTGCACTGGTCTCAGAACAGTTATAGGAGAGCTATAGGATGCTCCCTTGCTCCCTATTTAGTGCATGACTTAACCTCCAGTGTGCTGTCTGTTTGCACTGGTCTCAGAACAGTTTGAAATGCTCCTTATTTTCATCCTAACTCCATATAAATCCTCTTAATGGTGCATCTGTCTGGTGCTAAAGTTTTATTTATTTATTTTTTCTCTCCCCAGTTCAGAACGGCCAATTCCCAGTGCGCTCTAAGTCCTCGTGGTGGTGTAGTGACTCGCCTCAATCAGGGTGGCGGAGGACGAATCTCAGTTGCCTCCGCGTCTGAGACCATCAATCCGCGCATCTTATCACATGACTTGTTGAGCACGCTACCATGGAGACGTAGCGCATGTGGAGGCTTCACGCTATTCTCAGCGGCATCCACGCACAACTCACCACACGCACCACGAGAGCAAGAACCACATTATAGTGACCACGAGGAGGTTACCCCATGTGACTCCACCCTCCCTAGCAACCGGACCAATTTGGTTACCCCATGTGACCTACCAGAGCGCAGTGATCCTTGTTGTTCTGGCTGGTGAGGTCCGTGATGGAGGAGTTTATACTGGGGCTGAGCAGAACTTCTCTCTGGTCCAGGTAACACTGGTGAATCTCATCCAACAACTGCTGATACCTACAAGAGATGCAATAACATGATAGTTCACTCAAAAATCATTTATTAGCCCCCTTGTTGTGCCAAACCCGTATGCCTTGCTTGCTTACGCAGAACACAAAAGGAGAGATTCTGATAGAGATGTGATGCGTTTACTTTCAAACAATGGAGGTCAATGGGGTCCAAAGTTTTCAATCTTCAAAACGGACATAAAGGCAGCATAAAGGTAAACCATAGGACTAGGGTGGTTGAATCCATGTTTTCTGAAGTGATACGGTTGGTTTTGGGTGAGAAAAGGACCAAAATGTAACTCCTTTTTCACTCTTAATCTTGATATCTGCTTGAAATCACAATTTGAAGCTCGAGTACACTATACCTCGTGCTTGATGCCAAGATTTATAGTGAACAAGGAGCTACATTTTGGTCCATTTCTCACCCAAAACAGATCATATCGCTTTAGAAGACATGGATTAACCCACTTAAGTTGTATGGATGAGAGGTAGAACCTTATTGGCAAAAATCGACACGTTTTGTTTTTATTCCTGATTAACTACCATGCTGGGATTTGCAATATCTAAATCTTTTATCATTTACAATATTCATATTTTTATCCTCAGTTCAAGGCCTATTTTGTTATTTTGATTAGATAATCAAGTGTCCTACATTGAAACGAGGGCACGCTAAGACAAATGTGACTATATGGTCATGTGTCCCATCAGCACATACTGTACAATGTGTCTCCAACTGCATATGTTGTGAATAATAATAAACCTTCTTCCTCATTAAACCGAATCTGGTGAAATATACAAAGCCCTTAAAGGGACAGTTCACCCAAAAATGACAATTCTCTCATCATTTACTCACCCTCATACCATCCCAGATGTGTGAGACTTACTTTCTTCAGCACAAACAAAAATGAAGATTTTTAGAAGAATGTTTCAGCTCTGTTGGTCTGTACAATGCAAGTGAATGGGTGCCAAAATATTGACGCTCCAAAAATCACATAAAGGCAGCATAAAAGTTATCCACACGACTCTAGTGGTTCAATCCATGTCTTCAGAAGTAATATGATAGGAGTGAGTGTTGGTGGCGTATTGGGCTAAAGCACATAACTGGTAATCAGAAGGTTGCTGGTTCGACCCCCACAGCCACCACCATTGTGTCCTTGAGTAAGACACTTAACTCCAGGTTGCTCCGGGGGATTGTCCCTGTAATAAGTGCACTGTAAGTCACTTTGGATAAAAGCGTCTGCCAAATGCGTAAATGTAAATGTGTGGGTGAGAAACAAATCAATATTGAAGTCCTTTTTTTTTTTTTTGCATGAAATTCTTCTCCCAGCCCAGTAGGGGGCGATATGCATGAAGAATGTACAAGATGAAAAACACAAGAAGAAGAATGCAAAAGTGATCTGTATCTCACCCACACCTATCACATCACTTCTATAGACATGGATTAAACCACTGGATTACTTTTATGCTGCCTTTATGTGCTTTTTGGAGTGACAACATTTTGGCACCCATTCACTTGCATTGTATGGACCAACAGAGCTGAAACATTCTTCTAAAAATCTTCATTTGTGTTCAGCAGATGAAAGAAAGCTACACACATCTGGGATGGCACGAGGGTTAGTAAATGATGGGAGAATTTTGATTTTTGGGTGAACTGTCCCTTTAAATATTTCCTTGACCAATCGTACATCAGCCCTACAACTATCCCTTTAATTTGGTGAATATATAAGCTATAAAAAAGCTTAATTTGGTCAATATTTACTTCTAGAGCACTGTAATGGAACCAAGTGTCAATCATTTTAAAATAAGAGTCCCTTATGTGTTTTGGGCTCGTTTAAAGTCTAAAGTCCCACATTATGCATCAAATCTTTCCTTTTTGGGTTATTATTGGAATTTTGGTTGAACAATAAACTGCATCTGGGATTTTATTCATTTTGGACTATTGTAGCGTCTATGTCCGTCATAGTAAGAAAAGACTAAAACATTTTTTAAGATTCTTTAAATCGATTATCGGCCTTTTCCACCACCACAGTTATCCGAATCAATAAAATCCACTGTCGGTCGACCTCTAGTATGGATTGTCCTTTTTGGAGCCTGAAAGTGTTGGACCCTATTGACTTGCATTGTGTGGAAATATTCACATCGTGTCTTCATCAAAACATCTTTGCTGTTGTTCCGCAGAATAAAGAGTTTGAGAGGCGTACGGATGAGTAAATAATGAGAGAGTGATCATTTTGGGATGAACTATTCCTTAAGAAGTTTCAGAGTTGATATAGAAATGAGAAGCATCGAAAGAGAAATCGAAACATTATCACTCACTCGGGAATCTTTTCAGAGCGCTGTTCGACTTGCTCAATCAGCCTCTGAAGCATAAAAGATGTATTGCAAAGTAAGTACAAAATAATAAAAATTCTTGCATGCATTACTTAAAAAATCAGTGTAAATCCAGTACAGAGAGCTGGTGTGAAATGATACGTACTCGAACTTTAGGTGCCGCCGCTCTGAACTTCACATAGTACAGCGTGAAGGCGTTATCAGCGTTAGGAACGCCCATCGGGTCCTGAACGGGCGATATTCAATCAATGAAGAATGCAGCTTTTTGTGTAAAACGCTACCTAATAATGAGCAAGAGTTACCCGTTTAGTGAGCTGTCCGGTGAGGGTCTGCATGACGTTGACAGTGTGGCTCTTGATTAGATGCATCGCTTTGGACAGACACTGTTTGAATTTGGTGAGATAGACGGGGTAGTCCTTGAAACTGGGCTGAAAGAAAACATCATGAAGAATGGTGAGGATATTCGACCCACTTATTAGACACAATAACATCAAAAAAGTCAAAACAGCGTTTCAACATTCAGCTGTTGATATGATCTCAATCATGTGACTGTGTAAAGAGTGTCAATACACTAATTTCACGAGCCTCTCTCGTCTGGCGGAAGCGTTTAATTAGTGAATTAATTCCTTCAACTCCACAAGTGAGAGCGCATAGACATTCCTCAATGTTTCATCGAATATATCGACTTCTGAGTTGCTTAGAAGCTCAAACTAGGTGTCGTTGGACAGCTGAGATCCTGATGTATAACATTACATCATCAATAGTTGCGAGCATGTATTTCTGATGATTTCTATATCATGCTTTTTCTACTGGACTGCATATTTTGTTCCGACCTTGTGAGACATAACATTGGATTATTCACCCAAACAAGCTCTCAGACATGTAAACAATGGCTCATTTTGAAGAAAACAACCTAAGGTAAGAGCTGATATAGAGTTTGTGGCTATTTGTGGCTTCCAGAAGCAGAGATCGGAGCAGACAGAAGTCGTTTGTCTTTATTGTCTAACAGAGATCATATTTCACTTTGTGAGTCTTTTGATAAACACTCAAACTGAGGTTTCACGACAACAAAATAAACAACACAGTCACATTTGTGAGAATAAGAGCTTTCGTTTGATATGTTACATGTGTATTTAAGTGCTATATGAAACATATATATATATATATATTTATTTATGTTGGTTTGTCCGCCTTCGCTGTGCTGCACGCGGAGAACTTCCTCTTTTAGAAATGTTCAGTAACAGGCCGAACATACAACATCAAACAACTTGTGACGTGGTTCAGAGTCAGATTCGTCTCACTTTATTTTAGTGAGGCGAATCATTCTGACAAAACACATATTTTTGAGATTGAACACATGAAGCGTCCTCACAGGAGGATATATAGGACGATGTATCCTCTGGGAATGAATGATGATCTTTCTTTGAGTTGTTTTCTTTAGACTGAAACTATGTGAATTAATTTCTCCTTGATTGTCCATGTATAGAATTGCACAAGGTTGGTTGTTGTGTATGTGTATATGTATTAGGGCTGCAACTAATGATTAATTGATAATCAATTAATCTAACGATTATTCGACGATTATTGCACCGATTAATCGTTAGCTCTTAGCCGATTACTCAGCTTGTGTCTCGACTTAAATGTTTGTATTAAACATGATTACTAACAATAAAGAGGACAAAATCATCTTTTAAAAATACCTCTAAATGACATTCACTGAATTAAAGGGGAAAAATACTTTAGAAGTTTAATTCAGTAAAGAAATTCACTGCAAAAGTCCTTTTGTGATCAAGAGTTTGTCTTGTTTTCCATTTAAAAATGTCTAAAAATCCTTAAAACAAGAAACATTTACTTGAGAAGCAACATATAAGATATTTAGACTTTAAGAGAATGTATCTTGTAGTATATTTTGTATATAAGTGTATTTTTCACTTAGTTTTACTTCTGCGAGTGCAGTAAAGACCAAATATACTTATATTCAACATTCTCCGCTAACAATTGTTTCTTCTGCATTATAGCTGCTAAAGTAAATGTATTTTGTTTTAAGAGTTTTATATATTTATATTGGAAAAAAAGCCAAAACAAATCATAAATGTATTTTGTTGCCGTGTATAATGGGGTGAAGACTTCACCTCTCTCACCTTTCTGTTCACTTCAATCCATCTTTAACTCACTAAAAAACAAACTCTCTTATTAATAAAGTTGCGTATGGCCAATGCCAATGTTCTTCACGATAAGAAATGCTCAGTGACATTTATTATGAGTCAATAAGTCATGAGCAATCACGTTACAGTCTAGCTGCATTAAGCATGTGCGCTCGAGGGATGAGTGTCCCAGGACAGTGTGTGCATCAGCTGGTGCAGTTTCAATCTGTCCCCCTCAGATCGGGACATTCGCTCAACTCATAGAAGAGGTGCCGACCGCACAGTGTAATGCCAGTTCCGGAGTTTGTAGTTATTTACGTGATCTGCTTCTGTATTATTTGATCTTTAATAAAGCTATAACACATTAAATATAAACGGCATTAAAGATGTAACGTCGTGGTGTTTCCTTTAAAGAGCTCCAGCTCCACTTATTCCACAACGAGAGTACTTCTGTATTTGTGCATTATAATTCCCTCATACTTTGTGATCTACATAAGCTGAAGCTGTTTGGAAAGTTTAGAGTGCATCTGTGATCTGTGTAATTCTTCCTCTCCTCGGTCAGACGTGAGCCGCAGTGCTGCTCTCATGCATCATCATTACAGTTTAATGTGATCTCATGTTACGTTAAATGAGATCAAACGACTATTGGACAATGAACATTTGTACTGTATGTACCAGCAATGGCTATTTGCATGTATAAAACTATGTGTTTCTGACTTTTGATCCAGTTGTATACTGAATATTAGAATGTTTACGGTAAATCGCAGGTGTGTTGCTTATCGGTATTTAGCACTGATAAAGTTTCGCTACTGCACTTGGCACTTTTTGCACATCTTTTGCTCTGTTGGGAACCTCTCCTATGAGGTTTTTTCCTATTTTGACAGCAGACTCATAATTTTTTATTTTTTTTAACTTTTGCATTCTATTTGAATCTACACACCTGGACAATCGGATAATCATTTTTCGGGAACTTGGACTGGTTTTGGCACAGCATTGCTTGTTATACTGCTTACATATTTACATTTCTACATAATTACCAAAAGGTGGCGCTCATTTGCGGCACGGAGGTTTTCAGGACTTATCTTGTTATATGGTGTAACATAACCGCAAATGTGACGAAGTTTTGAGAAAAGTTCAGTTTTTAAGCTTTCAAATGGTACCACATATGAGTGACATGTGGATCCGGGGACTTTAATTTTGTAATCCTAAATGTATTACATGCTCCTGGCCACCCTCACAGTTGAAGAGGTTATAATGAATTAGTTCAATATTGCTCGTTCAGGATATTTCAGCGAGTATTGATGCTGACTATCACACCTGGAGTCGTGAGTTTGATTCCAGGGCATGCTGAGTGACTCCAGTCAGGTCTCCTTAGCAACCAAATTGGCCCGGTTGCTAGGGAGTGTAGAGTCACATGGGGTAACCAAATTGGTCTGGTTGCTAGGGAGGGTAGAGTCACATGGGGTAACCAAATTGTCCCGGTTGCTAGGGAGGGTAGAGTCACATGGGGTAACCAAATTGACCTGGTTGCTAGGGAGGGTAGAGTCACATGGGGTAACCAAATTGTCCCGGTTGCTAGGGAGAGTAGAGTCACATGGGGTAACCAAATTGTCCCGGTTGCTAGGGAGGGTAGAGTCACATGGGGTAACCTCCTCGTGGTGGTGATTAGTGGTTCTCTCAATGGGGCGTGTGGTGAGTTGTGTGTGGATCGTGGGGAGTAGCATGAGTCTCCACATGCTGTGAGTCTCCGCGGTGTCATGCACAACGAGTCACGTGATCAGATGCGTGGATTGACGGTCTCAGATGTGGAGGCAACTGAGACTTGTCCTCCACCACCCGGATTGAGGCGCCACCATTAACCGCGCCACCACGAGGACCTACTAACTAGAGGGAATTGGGCATTCCACATTGGGAGAAAAAAGGGAATATACAGCCTAGCTCTAACTAGAACAAGAGGAGAATACAGCAGAAATGTTCAAAATAAAAAGCTTTGATACGGCAAACATTTGCTTACATGTGATGAAATGTATTCTATGCATTCATCTAGTTTGGAAAGCATCGCTATAAATCCCTCGCTGTTCACAGATGCGGTTGGCGAGTTCAGTTTCTGCAACAAAAACAAGGCATAAAACGGATAGTTGCCGTTAAACAGATGACATCACACATGGAAAGCACATCCTGGAAAGAGTAGCAAAGCATTACCGTATTTATGTTTTCCAGTTCGTTGAAATATGAAAGTTTCTCTTGAATGCTCTCAGCTAGATCCACCAGCTCTGACTGTTGACAGAGAGAGAGAGAGAGACAGAGAGAGAGAGAGAGAGAGAGAGAGAGAGAGAGAGAGCGAGACAGAGAGAGAGAGAGAGAGAATTACAGTAGATGTAAATGCTGTTATTCAAACAATATCTCCAAACTGAAACGACTCTTAAAGGGCGTTCACGCTAACACTGACTTGCCACAACTGAAGCCATTCATTGACGATTTACGGCATTTAAAAACATTTAAAAACATTTAAAGCCTTGAACCAAAACATTACAAACTTTACAAAAAGGCAAAAGGTTCGAGACAAGTCAATCTGATGTGCACGTCACAAAACCACGGCCCATCACAAGTATTTGAGTGTGGTCAGGGGCGCACACAGACCTGCTCCTTCAGCAGCTGTTCGCAGGCTTCATGAAGCGTTCCAGTTTTAACGGACACAAAGAGATACTGCTTCTGTAGAGAGTCCAAGTGCTGCAGAGCTGTGTTGACATCCGTCAGAATGGCGTCACACTGCTCCTGATAGCCGTTCAACACATCTCGAGTCGTCCTGTGGGACAAAACACAATTCCTTCGATTAAACATCAGCCATTGAAGTGGAAGCGAAACTAGGAGGTCAGTGGGGCTATTGCTATAACCATCCAAACTAATCATTTTAGCTGGTTGTGAAGACAAAATGTGCAAGCTAATGCTCACAATCACACAGCCACAATCACGGTCGTCTCAATCTTGTGTTTCACGGATGGAAAAAGTCATAACGGTGTTGAATGACGGCTGAGTAAATGATAGCACGAATGTTCATTTTTAGGTGAGATATTATAGATTAACATTGCTGCTGCACATTAACCACGTGCAATGGTTGCACCATATGATGGCATTTTTTATATGGTCTCAGATCAGTTTTTATGTCAGTGGTTAAAGTGTTTCAGTATCATTAATCTGGTGTAAACAGATGCATAGGTAGCATCGATGGAGCGGTCACCTGGTACCTGTTAACGTTACTCAGCGTTGGTCAGGATGGGCTAAAAAGAACTTGAAACATGCCCCCTTAAAATGAGCACTTTCACCACTAAAAGCACCACTAATAAATATGACATTCTCATGTTAATATCCATCCATCCACACACCTGTATTTAGCAGATTCATCTTGATCCATCCGAGTCTGGAGCTTTGAGAACCAGCTAAAGAACTGCCACACAGATGATGATGATGTCATTAGTCACATGATGCTCCAGTGGAACCACAACAAAAATCTTGAGACAGTCAGAGAAATGTTTTATGCCATAAAGACCTCTGAGGAGTGACTAGATGGGTTCATTCTTCTGGACCTGAACTTTATTAAACACTTAAACCATACAGCTGTGAATGACCTCAACCAGATAAACATTTCTCTTTCAATCTGTGATGTCACACCTGTTGAGCGGTCTCTATTCTTTCGTTCTCCAAATCCAGCATTTGGAAACCCTGCAGAAGAACGTCCTCGGTGGATGCTGGCAGAGTCGCGGTGAAAGATGAGCGCAGAGAACGAGACGCCAGACTGCAGATGTCCTCAATAGGGAGCTGAAGGGACATTTACAGTGCAGAAAGTTAATGATGCAATTTTTCAATAATGTTGTTCAATAATTGCAGACAGTTTCCATACAAAGGACCAAATACAGACAAAAAAGACATCATAAAAAGCACCAAATAGCTCCTTTTATGTTCCATGGGAAAAGTAACAGCAGAAGGGTTTGGACCAACATAAAGGTGAGTAAATAATAACAGAATTACAACTGGGGTATTCTCACTAAACCATTCATGTAATTGTGATATTGTGATGAAATACAACCAACTAATCTGATTTTCATGTTTAAATATTATGCACTTAATAATATACCCAATATATCACAACATACAGTGTATATAATGGGAACATAGCATAGCACTGAACAGTAAATATGACCTGTTCTGTAATTTTTAGCCTCACTCACCATTCATTTTAATTGTATGGACCAAAGATGCAATAGAAGTGAATGGTGACTGACGCTGTCAGTCTCGTTACATTCCACCTAACATCTCCTTTTGTGCTCCACGGAAAACATGGCGTCATAGTTTGGAGTTTGGAGCAACATGAGCATGAGTAAATAATAACAGATTTTTTTTCCCGTGGCGTATTAATATAATCATAACCCACTGACGTCACTTAACTAGCTAGTTTAGGGTTTGAAAATAGCATATGCGTATCACAGCTCAAAACTAGCCTCAATCAAGTGGAGTGATTTTAAACGTACTCCATTTGTGCAGTTAGCTGACAGGCTACAGCTTCACTTACTTCAGCTGGAATCGGAGTCACTTCAGCGGCGGCGCGGATCTCAAGAATCGAGTCCGTCTGTTTGTCGGTTAACGGCGCCATTGGATCAGCTCGCTGGTCCCAGTGAGACAGTTTCTCTCTAGTTTCTTTCTCAGAGAGATCTGAGTAAGGCTGTTCTGTGAGAGACGCCATCATGACCAACAACATTCGACGTCATCAGAACGGACGCTGCTTCCTGGTTGGGCGGAGTCAAGACGCAGGTAACCAATCAGCGAAGCGCTTTCACTCTAACGTCGTATTATGACTTTACACTAGCGCCATCTTTGATTTTTAATGGGAATGAAAACGAGACTGTGAGGAATAGACTTACGGTCTCTTCAATGGAACTGTATAAAGCTCCTAGATCACGTCTGTTTTTCCACAACTCATGTTGTCTGGAGTTCTTTGTATACTGAATGCTCTTGGACAGATATTTTATTCAACGTTTTGTCCATTTCACGATCCAAAAACGCTTTAAACGGCAGTGCATCAATTTTAAAAAGTTACTCAGAGGTCCTTAGAGGACAAAAATATATTGTCAAAAACTGCCATAGTAATATTATATATTAATATTATTTCCATTTTCCAATGAGTTATTTTTAACCAACATCAGGCCTGATCATAACTACCAAATATTCATTCATTTTCAAGATTCTAACCCTTTAAATGACAGTTTGTTTACATAATGCCACTGTTGTTATAATAGATTTTGATGAATTATTATTTTTTTGTGCAGTGTCAGATTAAGTGTCAGATTAAACAAAAAAACTCACTTACCTTAGAGGGCAAAACATGTCAGTGTCAAAAAACTGCCATACAAATATGATCTATTATTATTATTATTTTCCACTTTCACTGACTTTTTTAATCAACATCCGTGATCATAACTATCAAATATTCATTAATTTTCAGGATTTAACCCTTTAAATGTCAGATTGTTTACATAGTGCCACTGTTGTTTTTTACACACACACACCTCAATACACGCATACAAAACACACACTGACCTCCATATCAAAACACACAGTTGTATCTGCATCATTTATTATCATTTATATATTCAATTGGTCTGCAGGTCTCTATAATACAGCAAACAGAGAACAGGGGAAAAGCTTGTATTTGCTCCATAGTCTATACATGACAAAAATGGCGCCATCTGATGGAAAATATTAAAAATATACATTTTGAAGCCAGGGATCTCGAATTAAAGCATAATATCACAGAATTCATGATTTTATACTTTAATGGCACTGGGATCAAATATTAGTTTTAATGGGTTTCAGTGGGGACATTTTAGTCCTGAAGGTTGTGGTTAAACTGCAGTTTTTTTAACTTGCACAGTCAAAAGTGTAAGCTCGCCAACTCATTATTAATTTCATTAATAATTAAGCTTTTTAAATTAATAGTAAAGTAAGACTACAAAATAAGACAAATTTAAGTATTGAAATGATGAATAATGGCCAAGTAAAGTTGATTATTATTAATTACAATTATTGCATAGTCCCAGCAAACAGAATGTTTCCCTAAAATTAGCATTTGGTTCCCGTTTTGTTATATGAATGATGCAGGGAGGTTCTTGTGTGACAAAATTAAAATAACTTACACATGCTATTTTCCAATGGTTATTTTTAGGTTTTACTTTTATAGCTATTAACCTTCCCAGAACATTGCTGGGAGGTTTTTATGGGGCCAAAAATTGTTAGTTGGGTTTGTACTTCTAAATAACCTTGATTACGTCTGCACACTCTGATTTCTCTTATTCTAATATAAATATATTATCCCAGAGATTATTTAGCAGAGATGGGCCACTTCTATTAAAACAAATGGGAGAAATTGGAACCAATGGCTTCAATTCACCAAAAGCCAAGGTATGGCAAGTTCCAATGATGACATTTAATTTAATCAAATCAAGTCCCAAAAATTTTAATTAGTTCCTGACAATATCATCCTCAAATATCACACTGAAGCACCTTTTTACACACTACTCTATTGAAAGCAGCTTCGTATGACTCATTCAAATGCATCAGGCTACTTGTACTGTACATACTGAAGCATAGGCCAAACTGAAATGCAAGCAGAGGTAAAACGATAATGTAAACAAAAATATATGCTTATAACAGCTGCAGCATGGCACAGATCGGATATTTGATGATATACGAGTTTTGTCCTGTCAGCATCAGGTTATACTTAAACAGCTGCATTTATATTTATATTTATATATATATTTATATATATATATATATATATATATATATATATATATATACACACACACATATCGACAAGACGGTGCAGATTTTTGTCCAGTCCACTCGTTATACATTATCGGCTGTCATATATATAATTTTGCGTCAAGAAGGGCATTTTAAATATTCACACGTGCAGCTCACCACGTGATGAGCGTTCTATAGAGCTCGTGCAGACTTTATGCATGTAACCGCGGCTGTAGTCAAATAATCAACACACGGGTACAGAATTGAGTCAGTTATTTGTGACAAAAAAAATATTTAAAACTCTGTAATCCTGTAATTAAAATATATTAATTTGCATTGACCAGGCAGCCAAGACAAGGCAGCTGCTCTACTGCACCTGATTGAATCGCTCAATCAGGAAGCGCTGAGTGAGCGCCCAACGGTCAACGGATGTAAGAAGGAAGTCCCGCCTTACATTTAATTGGGCCAATGACCTTTTAGATACGCACATCACCTGTCAATCAACTTTAGAACGCGCATGCGCATTAACTAGACAAGCCAGGAATTTTTTATTTTTTATTTTGGCGTAATATCAGTATTGTCAGATTTTACTGCTGATTTGAAATAAGTTCTCGATCGTAATCTTTACCAACCATTTTTTAGATTTTGGTCTTTCTCCATTCAATTAGATAGGAGCTGCACTGCCATGACTGGAAATAACCTCCTGAGAGCATTCCAAAGATGGCCGACAGTGGACTGACTTGCTAGAAAGACTTTGTTTATCCTCACATCATATTGATTTTTTTTTTTAAATAGGTCCATTTAAGCGATGATTTTTTTTTCTTTTATGAATTAATTTTCAACAGTCATGTTAATTTGATGGACCCACATATTGATTGAAATGTGGATATAGACATAATTAAAAAGGAACGTTGTACTTTAAAGGTGCACTCAGTAACTTTTTGCTCTTGTCCTCTCGGACTTACAGTGACACCTAGTGGTGTGGATGCAGCGTCATTTAAATCAATAGTTTTCAGTTACAGATGCCATTGTAGAAATACATTATTCACAATCAACCATGATTAATTTAATCCAAGAGTGAAGTGTCCAATATCAAGACGGTTACTAAGATTAAGCCAGTAGTATTAAGCTGGCCATGTGATTCTAATATGGCCGCCCCCATGAGGGCGCCCCTGCCCCATGTAGAATAAAACAGCTTTTATAAGGTTACTGATAAAACTGATATGACTGCTTATGATTGTATACATGTTTAAAAATTACAATTCACTTCTTTAGGAGTAAAACTTTTTTAATGGGGAAAAAATTACTGTGTGCACCTTTAACTGACCAATTTTAATGCTACCATAAATATATATTTTAATCCAGAATTTTTATTATTACTTTAATTTTTGCTTTAAAAATGTAAACTTTCTGAAAATGAGTTTGAATAAGCATTTAATTGATATAAATGTTACACAGAAATCTTGATAAATCAAAAATATTTTTGCGTATCGAGACAAATTTTGCCCCATCATTACTGCCCTCAGATCCACACTTTATCACCTGTGGAAGTCTTTTGCCCCTTGATTTATAATGGATGACTTGGTGCTGTTATTTAACCATAAATTAAAAGTTTAATTATGAAAGAATGTCTAGTTGCAATCTTTATTGTTATAGAAAAGGCAATTGATACCTTATAGATGAAACTAAATTTGATCAAACTTGATATTAGTGACAAGATGTTCACATGGCACATACAGTATTTTCAGGTAAGAATCTGAGGGCAGAATGTGCTGAATAATGGGCCAGCATCCTGAAGATGGAGTCCAGAAACCTGTAGCTGGAAGATCAGGCATCCACGAAGGCCGAGGGGAGGCAGGCGTTCGATTTGAGCACTATAGATGGGCATTACTGGATAAGATGGTGCCACATACTGGACAATTACCTGCAAAAATAGAGATAAGAAAGAGAGGGGAAGAGAAAGCGAAGGAGAGAAAGGAGAGAGAAAGGATCTACAAGGGCTGACAAGAGACAGGCCTTTGATTTCAGTGTGATTGACTGGAATTACTGGATAAAGGGCTGATCATAGAGAAATACTGGGAAAGGCTGAGAAAAGAGAGAGGGAGAGAAAGATAAAGGAGACAAGGGAGGCAAAGAAATGGAAGACCAAAAAGACCAAGACTCAACTCTAATGCGTGTTGAGGTCAAGCCCCTGTCGCCTTCTGAATCACTTGATTCACTTGTATCAGAAACATTGGTGGATCAAAGGGCCTCTCTAAAACTGACAATTACATCTTTGGCCAGTTCTACCTCTCTTAAAACATCAGCAGAACCATTGGAGGTCATACAGGTCACTCAAAAGTGAACTCCACCCCTGCCCGGTTCTTCAATCCAAGGGTAATCAGTGGCAGAACCAGTGGTGGTACAGATGACGTCTGGAGATCAGACTCCACCAACCCTCAGCCAGTTCTTCCCTTGTCAGGACATCAATGGTAGAACCACTGGTGGAACAAAAAGCCTCTCTTCAACTGACTTCAGCTATCAAGATGAAATCCATGGCTAGTTCTACCTCTGTCATATCGTCAGCAGAACCACTACTGAATCATAATCCAACTTCACCAGTCATCAAGAGGAACCCTGAGGTCGGTTCTTCTGTTCTAAAATGGACAGTGGGAAAACCGAAGGTAGTTCAGACGCCCTCTAAACATGAAACTCCACCAGCCTCTGAGCTCAGTCCTGCGGCCAGTTCTTCATCTCTCAGGTCATCAGTGGCAAAACCATCAGTGGATCAAAGGGCCTTTCCAAAAACATCTCCACCAGCATTGGATATCAAACCTCCGGCCAGTTTTTCCAGTATGTTTTCTCCAGTACACGAAACTTCTTACATTTACATGTACGCATTTGGCAGATGCTTTTATCCAAAGTGACTTACAGTGCACTTATTACAGGGACAATCTCCCCGGAACAACCTGGAGTTAAGTGTCTTACTTAAGGACACAATGGTGGTGACTGTGGGGATCAAACCAGCAACCTTCTGATTACCAGTTATGTGCTTTAGCCCACTACACCACCACCAAAGTGACTTACAGTGCACTTATTACAGGGACAATCCCCCCCGGAACAACCTGGAGTTAAGTGTCTTACTCAAGGACACAATGGTGGTGACTGTGGGGGTCAAACCAGCAACCTCCTGATTACCAGTTATGTGCTTTAGTCCACTACACCACCACCAAAGTGACTTACAGTGCACTTATTACAGGGACAATCCCCCCGGAGCAACCTGGAGTTAAATGACCTGCTCAAGAACACAATGGTGGTGACTGTGGGGATTGAACCAGCAACCTCCTGATTACCAGTTATGTGCTTTAGTCCACTACACCACCACCAAAGTGACTTACAGTGCACTTATGACAGGGACAATCCCCCCCGGAGCAACCTGGAGTTAAGTGTCTTACTCAAGGACACAATGGTGGTGACTGTGGGGGTCAAACCAGCAACCTCCTGATTACCAGTTATGTGCTTTAGTCCACTACACCACCACCAAAGTGACTTACAGTGCACTTATTACAGGGACAATCCCCCCGGAGCAACCTGGAGTTAAATGACCTGCTCAAGAACACAATGGTGGTGACTGTGGGGATTGAACCAGCAACCTCCTGATTACCAGTTATGTGCTTTAGTCCACTACACCACCACCAAAGTGACTTACAGTGCACTTATGACAGGGACAATCCCCCCCGGAGCAACCTGGAGTTAAGTGTCTTACTCAAGGACACAATGGTGGTGACTGTGGGGGTCAAACCAGCAACCTCCTGATTACCAGTTATGTGCTTTAGTCCACTACACCACCACCAAAGTGACTTACAGTGCACTTATTACAGGGACAATCCCCCCCGGAGCAACCTGGATTTAAGTGTCTTACTCAAGGACACAATGGTGGTGACTGTGGGGGTCAAACCAGCAACCTCCTGATTACCAGTTATGTGCTTTAGTCCACTACACCACCACCAAAGTGACTTACAGTGCACTTATTACAGGGACAATCCCTCCCGGAGCAACCTGGAGTTAAGTGCCTTACTCAAGGACACAATGGTGGTGACAGTGGGGATCCAACCAGCAACCTTCTGATTACCAGTGATGTGCTTTAGTCCACTACACCACCACCAAAGTGACTTACAGTGCACTTATGACAGGGACAATCCCCCCCGGAGCAACCTGGAGTTAAGTGTCTTACTCAAGGACACAATGGTGGTGACTGTGGGGGTCAAACCAGCAACCTCCTGATTACCAGTTATGTGCTTTAGTCCACTACACCACCACCAAAGTGACTTACAGTGCACTTATTACAGGGACAATCCCCCCGGAGCAACCTGGAGTTAAATGTCTTACTCAAGGACACAATGGTGGTGACTGTGGGGATCGAACCAGCAACCTCCTGATTAACAGTTGTGTGCATTAGCCCACCACTTCTTGCATTGCTGGTAGCGATAGTAATTGTGTGACGATTTTTCCAAGAGACCCGTCATAATATCTCACTACAACTGGATACAGTTGACTGGTTGTTGTGTCACCGTTGCCGTCTGTGCTCAATGAAAAGTAACCCAGCGATAATTCCAAGGCTAAAGACTTTGCCGTGTCATTTGAAAGGGTTTGTGGTTTTTGTGCGGCCTGATCCGTACTTGTTGGCGATGTTTTGAGTCTGGAAATGTCTCAGCTTTGCAAAGACATGGACCGATATGATCCAAAACAGCAATTGGAAGATTGTGCTCAACAATAAAGTTTGCAAAAAGTGTCTCTGCCTTTATCACTGCATTATCTTCGCCTGTACTCACAACAAATCCATGCATAGATTTATGATGGTTTTTTTGCACCCATGCATGAATGATGCAGTCATGATGTCCACCGTGTTTCACTGAGCAGTCGGAGATTTGACTTGTTTAAATAAAAGTCCATTCTGTGTATTCCCGTCTATATTTCTGGCAGGATAGTCCACTTCTTTTAGACGGAGGAGAGTAGGACATTTTTTTTATACCTGGCTTGTGATGAAACCTGAATGATTGTGTAAGGCAACATTTGCGTGGCAGTTCCTCTAGGACCCCCTACACCGGTTGCTAAGCAACCCGGCTCACCGCTACTAGTACGTTAGGTAAAATGCCAGTGAAATATATTAATAATAATAATATGTATATATAAATAGACAGGAAAACACTCATGTGGTAGCCTGTTGAAACAATGGTTTGTATGTATATTTATAGGCTACACATATATATTTTTATATATAATGTTATATATAAATAAATAAAAAAGTGGGCCTCAGTCACCATTCACTTTCACTTTCAATGTGAATGCACGGTGACTCAGGCTAACATTCTGCCGAACATCTCCGTTTGTGTTCCACACATGAAGGTCATTCATAAAGGTTTGGAACGACATGAGGGTGAATAAGTGATGACAGAATTTTTATTTTTGAATGAACTAGACCTATTTTCCCCACATTTTTAAGTAAAGGCAATCATTCACACTGATAATGGGACAAACCATTTTAATGTTCCACGCCAGGACATTATTTACAACGTTTTCATTCAGCAAAAATATTTGGAATACAAAATATAACTGTAGCACCATGTCCTAACCAGACACGTTATGATAAGCTTCCTACGACAAGCAACTTGTCAGTCCAAATGTAACGCAAAGTCAACATTATTATTCAACTAGAGCATATTTAATGTACTGTACAATGCACAGTTATGACAAGCAGGATTTTGGACTGGCACGACACCATGGAAAACAAAAAGTGATCGAAAGGAGCTTTAATCGTGTCGCTTTATCACGTCAGGTCTGGTTAGGACACGTAGTAACACTGTACACTGAAACTAACATTATAAGCATTATTAAAAAAAAAAAGATTAAAACTGAAGAGGGAATTAAAATCAAAGAACTCATGCTTAAAGTGCAGCTGGTGCTATTTAATCTGCAATAAGACATTTTTAACGAAAAGACATTATTGCCTTATTGAACTGACCCTGAAAACATTTGCTTTTGTGCTTTGGGTTGGTCTACTCAACGCAAATCTCAGGAAAACATCCCGAGGAGAGGGAGGAAATGAAAGTTAAATGACTGTTTGTCTATAAAGTCATTTAAGGATATTTCCACACGGTGACTTTTCCATGGATCCAAAAAACAAAACATTAAATACAATGTCACAGTTTTTTGCAGAGTTACAGGTCAAAGGTCAGATCATTACAAATAGTGCAAGTACAATCTATGGCTATGTTCAGAGGAGCATACTACCATACAACTCCGAATAATTCTGCAGTATGTAGTATGTAGTATGTATAGTGTTTCTAGTATGCAAAGTTTCTGCTCATAGAATTTAATACACGTGTGATGACTTACTACAGTTGCTCGAATGTGCAGTATGCAACCAGTGCACACTACATAGTATGCAATGGCATACTAGCATAATACTCTATACTTCTGCTGTATGTGGTATCTTTTCCATGCTATTTCACACAACGCAACATACGGTGATATCAACATCCTTTCTTGACTCATTGTGATGAGATTGGTCAAACTGAAGACTTTTCTACACAAAGGTGAATTCCAAATTCCAAATGAGGTCACATGACAACAATGTATCATTCTTGAAGCATTCCGTAAGTAGTAAGCTAGTATTCCATTCTGAACGCAGCCAGTGTTCCAGTAAGCAAAGGAAAACATCACACTACTATTAAGGACACACAAGAGCGCAGAAGAGCGCAGAAGTCTTACAAAGGTCAAGCATCAAAAACGATTAGTTCCATTCAAAGTGCTTGATTATGGAATGTAAATGAAGAATATTTTTCCTTTCAAGTAAACACATATTCAGATTTGACCCTGTTTACTTGATGCACGTTCCCGGTCTTATTGTAACTGCATCAATATAACGTTTGAAATGTGTCAACCGGTAGGAATTTGAGCATCGTTTCTATCGTGGTTATGCAAAATGCCACCGCATGATCCAAAAAAGAGCTCGAGCTGTAAATATTCATTATATTATAAGCATTATAAGGGCTGAACGATTTGGATAAAATATAAATGTGATTATTTCAAAAATATTGCAAAACCCTTGTGATTTGTTTTTAATTTATCAAAATGAAAGAATGTTTTGCCTGTGCACTACTGCCGATACAAATACTGTTCTAGAACGGGTGAGTCCTCTTATAAAGACTCAAACTAAATAAATAAAACATCTTCGCACCTGTTCACTGTGTACCTTTGTGTGTGTGTGTGTGTGTGTGTGTGTGTGTGTGTGTGTGGGTCTCAGTACACTTTTCATAATTTTTTTTTACCCAGTCAACATGAATATTATATAACTGTTATTAATTGTAATACAGAATAATAATAATAAAATAACAACTATTACAATTATTTTAAATTAATTATTATTATTAAGCAAAAAATATATTTCTTAATACATTCCTAATAACTTATAAGCCAAACAATAATAATAACTTAATATTAAGATAAGAAAATATTATTATTGTTGCATAATACAAATAATAATATTAATAACTTATTAGGTTACGAAAATATTATTATTATTGCATAATACAAATAATAATATTAATAACTTATTATTAAGTTACGAAAATATTATTATTATTGCATAATACAAATAATAATATTAATAACTTATTAAGTTACGAAAATATTATTATTATTGCATAATACAAATAATAATATTAATAACTTATTATTAAGTTACGAAAATATTATTATTATTGCATAACACAAATAATAATATTAATAACTTATTAAGTTATGAAAATATTATTATTATTGCATAATACAAATAATAATATTAATAACTTATTAAGTTACGAAAATATTATTATTATTGCATAATACAAATAATAATATTAATAACTTAAGTTATGAAAATATTATTATTATTGCATAATACAAATAATAATATTAATAACTTATTATTAAGTTATGAAAAATTATTATTATTGCATAATACAAATAATAATATTAATAACTTAAGTTATGAAAATATTATTATTATTGCATAATACAAATAATAATATTAATAACTTATTATTAAGTCACAAAAATATTATTATTATTGCATAAAAATAATAATAATTATTATTATATGATAGTAATATATTTCTGTAATAATTTCTTAACTTGCACATGACTTTCCACTGCAGTCCGGTTAAACCCTCAAGCTTTTATTTTGTCCATGAAGACCTTTGTGTTTCGTTTGTAGTTGAGCTGACAACAGCCTTATACTGCGTTGAAACGCTCCCATCTCTTTTCCTGTCCACAAAATGTGGTGTCATGGGGTTATTTTAGATTTGTATAGTAATATAGCGGCCAAACATATATGGAATTGGGCAAATTCATACAATTACATAATATAGCACATTCAGACTATTTCATATAATTGCAGCCTTCACAGTTTGATAATCACATTAGTTCATATCATGATTTTGATTTTGATTAAATGTTCAAGCCCTAACCATAATGTTATTTTTATATGTCTGCAGAATTTCACTGTGCAAAGGTGTGTGTGACCGCACATTTACTTACTTTCCTACAGTTCTGCTGCAAATACAGAAGAGAAAAGCCATCGCATTCAGTCAATTACCCCAGGAATTACAAAACAACTGACAAAAATATATATATATATATATTATTAATAGTATTATTATTATATATTTATATTAGTTATATATATATATATATATATATATATATATACATTATTAATTATTTTTTGTTTGTTTTATTTTTTTTTTGCAATTTTTTGCATTTCTACTATTACTTTGGACATTGTTTTAAATCATGAAGGAGTTTTTACTATTTTGTTTATTTTTGAATCAATTGTTATAAAAATGCGTATATCATGATATATATTGTTATCGGCCAAACATTTAAAAAATATCACAATATAAATCTTTGCTAGTTTTTAGATGAATCTAAATAGGTAATAAGCTAATCTTAGATGAAAATGTAATAACTTGCTCCGCCTCATCGTCGGAAATCCTTACATTTCAACTTCGCCCCTCCAATCACCCCCCATTCTTTTATGTAATTCCCAATTTTCACCATCCAATCAATTCATGATGGATAAAATAAAGTACCATCCCACATTTGTTCCTATTCAATATCCTGTTTCACCTGTAAACTCCGTTGCATTACAGAAGACTTTGAGTGACAGTCCAGAGAACAGGTAAAGTTATATGGGTTTGGAACAACATGAGGGTGAGTAAATGATTGCAGAGGATTCATTTTCAGGTTTTCGTTTAGTCATGTAGGTCACTGATCTCTAGGTGGTCTGGTATGGGCAGCCCAGTGAGGACAGTCAAGCATTTGTTCCAGATGCTGAAGACGGGACAGATGGGCTGCGAGAAGGTGATGTCAAACGTATACAGGTGTTGCGTTCCAGCCGCATCGTAAAACGCTAACGAACCCGAGTCGTAGTCGAGCAGAACACCCAGACGGCGCATGCGAGGAGAGGGGTCGATTGGAAACTCTTTACCGTTATGCCGCACTGCCCATGACGTGTTGCATCGGCAGAGCACCCATGATGCCGAATCCTTACCGACCCACGTGTGCTTGGGAGCTGATTTGTAGGCAATACCGATGGCAAACCTTGAAGCAATTAGAGAAACACTGACATAAATAACAGATGTTTTAAAGGAACAGTTCATCCAAAAACGTTGCTCCAAATCTGTATATTGTTATTTCTTCTATAAAACACAAAAGGAATTTTTTTTCAGCTTTCTTGCCATAAGACCACATATGTCCAGCTCCAAAATGCACACAAAAGCACCATTAACGTTTGATAAAAGTAGCCCATACCACACGTACACTTTATTCCAAGTCTTCTGAAGTCATACGATAGGTTTGTGTGAGGAACAGACTGAAACAGGCATCATTATTCACGATATGGGGAATGGAGAATGATATTTGAGATCTGCAGTGGAGGGGATGATTATCAGTGAATAACTATTTTAATTTCAGTCTGTTCCTCACACAAAGCTATCCGAAGACTTCAGAAGACTTGGAATATAGCGCATGTATATATCGCATATGGAATATCTCTGCAGTGCTTTTTTGGTGTTTTTTGTCTTTTTTGGAGCTTGACAGACAATGTTATTATCATAACTTTTAAATGTGCAATCACGTCATGTGGCATTGCATCATACTGCATCATATCACTCAATGTAAATAAGGGTCTGCATTTTACCATGTGCTTCCTCCAATCAGAACTTCCCAGTAATGTCGTCCGCTGTCAATGTACACATTCCCAGTGACACCATAGTTCCCAGTGCTGCTGAAGCGGTCCTGTGCGTGGCTTTTCATGGACGACGTCTCGTCGCGCTCCACAGTCAGACTGTCATGTGATACCTTTAACTTCCTGTGGGCGGACTTCGGGTCGAGCTTAAATGGCTGACCTGTCAATCAAAATCAACAATGCAAGATCATCCACTGCATTAACCCTCTACTAGGTTTCACTTTAAAAGCACATGATGCATTTAATTATGAAGGGATGACTTTGAATAAACCAATATAAAGCTTGTTCTGCATTGCTGCAAATGATGAACTGCGTGTGGGACCAAATCATTTTTAAGGATTTTCATGCTTTGAAAATTATGATTCACTCTTGTGCATAAACTTATGCTATGAGGAACTGCTTAAATGCCTTTGTTGATAAGAAGCAACCCTGTGTGACAGTGGATTGAAAAGGATGCAATTAATATCGCCACTATACAGTATTGATTTGCGCGTTTTGAGCATTATCAAAGTATCTTCCTTTTTAGGTTTTGCTTAACATTTAAATAAAATTGAAACATAAAGGTAAGCTAGGACAGGGTTTCTCAAACTGGGTTTGCAATGTTAGAGGGTCCACCAAAATTTAGGGTAAAAGTGTGAAAAAATGTAATATTATTTGATATCTGGTGTCTGGGTATCTCAGTAAGTATTGACAATGACTATCACACCCGGAGTCGTGAGTTTGAATCCAGTCAGGTCTCCTAAGCAACCAAATTGGCCCGGTTGCTAGGGAGGATAGAGTCACATGGGGTAACCTCCTCGTGGTCACTATAATGTGGTTCTTGCTCTCGGTGGGGCGTGTGGTGAGTTGTGCGTGGATGATAGCATGAATAGCGTGAAGCCTCCACACGCGCTATGTCTCCATGGTAACGCCCACAACAAGTCACGTGATAAGATGCGCGGGTTGACATCTCAGATGAGGAGGCAACTGAGATTCGTCCTCCGCCACCCGGATTGAAGCGAGTCACAACGCCACCTCGAGGACTTGGAGCGCATTGGGAATTGGGCGTTACAAATTGGAGAGAAAATCCAAAATATACACATCTGCATTTATTTTATATATTAGTTATATATATAAAAATAATCCAAACTTTGATGAGCTTTCACAATATGTGCTATATATGCGCTATAGAGGATTCATGCATGCATGATGCAGATTACAGTTAATACAGTCATTAGAGGCGAATCTCACAGTCACAGAATGAAGTGCATACTGCATACTTACTGTTGGTCTTCAGTTTGCCCGGCGCACTGCTGCGGGTCCCGGCCTGGTTTATGGCTTTCACGAGGAAAATGTACATGGTTCCACTCTGCAGCCCGTGAACAGTGTAATGATTCTGTTTAATGTTGGGAACGATCATCCAGCTATCCATCGATTTACACAGACCTGGAGCAACAAAACCAGAAACTTACTGCAAAATTAAAACTTTCACGCTCCTAAAATGACCAAAAAACACCGTTTTCTATATGACGTGCATCAAGTCATCTGATGTCATAGGATAGCTTTGTGCGAGGAACCCAAATGCAAGTCCCTACATTTTTTTAGGTGCACTATTCTTTAAGTATGGTGTGGCCTTATTTACTGAGTAAGCTTTTGTGTCTCTGCAGGTACTGCTGGCCTTGTGGTCTTGAATCATATTGTACTACATGCCCAATCCGCTCCATTTCCATCATTCCCACAGATGTGGCATGTCGATGCACAACTGGATGACACATTTTCATGGATTCTTGCAGAACTGTGTGGTGAAAATGTTTATTTCTGAGTCAGAACATCAAGTCCCCTGCAGTGCTTTTATGATGCGCTTGGTCTATTATACAAACATTATTATAGCATGATTTAATCAGATTTTCTCTTTTCTGATAATGAGGTCACCGTTGAAATGCTCCAATGGATTGGATACGGTCGGGCTGCTCTTTGAAGACAGTTCATCTGGACTGAATTTGAATATTGTTTCCTCTCGCTCAGCTCGCTTTACTTACTGACAACATTAGTGTGTCCGGTGGAGATGGTGTACTGGAGCTCGTAAGAAACAATGCTGAATTCATCCTCTGATGTCCAGTGCACTGTGATGGTGTCATAAGATGCTGTGCAAAGCTCCTCGCGTATAGCAGGCGCACTAGGAGCTGGGGACAAAACAAAACAGTTTAGTCACAGAGAACTAATGTAACTAATGTAACTGAATATGATGTTTAGTTCAGTGGTGTGGAAAACAGTTGGCAAACAGTGTTGTTCTTGATACTGGCACGAAGAACTTGTTTTGCACACAGCAACTATTACAACAAAATAGATGGAGGACAGATGCCGATATATCGGCCAATATTCAGACATTTAGGTGGTATATCGGCCGATGGATGGATGGAAGGAAGGTCCGAAGGATGATTGGACAGACAGACGTCAATATTTGGTCAGTTTGAATAATTTTGTTGATAAATCGGCCAACAGACAAACGGACAGAGATTTCGGCTAATCGACCAAAATTACATTTTGAGTCATTTTTTGGCATTTCCGTGATATATTGGCTGACGGATGGACATATCGGCTGATATATCGGCTAATATTTGGTAATTTTGAGTCACTTTTGGTCATTTTGAGTAGTTCTGGTAATTTTATTGATATATTGGCTAACGGACAGACATATATCGGCTGATACATCGGCTAATATTTAGACATTTTCAGTCATTTTGTTGATAAATTGGCTGACGGATGGAGATATTGGCTGATATACTGGCCAGTTTTTGGTCATTTTGAGTCATTTTTGGAAATTTTATTGATATATTGGCTGGTGGACGGACATATCGGCTGAAATATTGGCCAATATTTGGTCATTTTGAGGCACTTTTGGTCATTTTATTGATATATTGGCTAACGGAAGGACATATCAGCTGATATATCATCTAATATTTAGACGTTTTCAGTCATTTTATTGATAAATTGGCTGACGGATGGCGATATTGGCTGATATACCGGCCCGTTTTTGGTCATTTTTAATAATTTTAGGTCATTTTATTGATATATTGGCTGGCGGACAGACATATAGGCTGAAATATTGGCCAATATTTGGTCATTTTGAGTCACTTTTGGTCATTTTATTGATATATTGGCTGGCGGACAGACATATAGGCTGAAATATTGGCCAATATTTGGTCATTTTGAGTCACTTTTGGTCATTTTATTGATATATAGACTGGCGGACAGACATATTGGCTGAAATATTGATCAATATTTGGTCATTTTGAGTCACTTTTGGTCATTTTATTGATATATTGGCTGGTGGACGGACATATTGGCTGAAATATTGACCAATATTTGGTCATTTTGACGCACTTTTGGTCATTTTATTGATATATCGGCTGATGGATGGACGTATCGGCTAATATATCAGCTAATACTTAGATGTTTTCAGTCATTTTGTTGATAAATTGGCTGACGGATGGAGATATTGGCTGATATACCGGCCCGTTTTTGGTCATTTTTAATCATTTTAGGTCATTTTGTTGATAGACGGACAGATATGTAGATCAATAGAAATATGGCGTATATATATCTGTCAATATTTGGTCATTTTGAGTCATTTTTTGTCATTTTATTGATATATTAGCTGACGGATGGACATATCGGCTGATATATCGGCTAATAATTGGACATTTTCAGTTATTTGTGGCCATTTTGTTGATATATTGTCTGACAGACGTACAGATATATAGATCAATAGATATTGGCGTATATATCTGTCAATATTTGGTCATTTTTAATCATTTTTTGTCATTTTATTGATACATCGGCTGACGGATGGAGATATTGGCTGAAATATTGGCTAATATTTGGTCATTTTGAGTCACTGGATGAATGGATGGATGGATTTTTTTCTTCTGGAACCAGACTGGTACACTCTATTGTATACACAGACATCCTTTCTTTTACTCTTCCTCTTACAAATGCCATCCAATCCTCTTCAAATTTGGCGCATAAGCAGCAGAAAAGGATTAATGCCCCAAGGAGCCTGATGGTGTCAGACATTAAGCTGACATCCGTGAAACAAACCTGTGAGGTAATCCAAACTCTCCAGCAGTTTCTTCTCTCTGCTAAAGTCCAGTGTGAATGCATCAAACGTGTCATTCAGGTTTATCTCTGGGATCAGGACCTGTGATGATGCTGTTGCCATGGAGACTCTACAATCCCATTAGAAACAGAGAATAGGTTAAAACATTAGCTGTGTCTCGTTTCAAAGGCTGCGTCCCCTGGAGGTCGCATTAGTCGGCCGCATACGTCATCGAGGCTGTCTCATTTCAGAAAAGCAAGTAGGACACTCCGAATGCGACCTTCGAATGTGACCTTCTTTCATGGCAATACGTAGGATGCATGAGGTGTATCCATCGTGGACACTTACAACCCACAAATTTCCTCAGTAGACGGGTGCAGAGTATATAATACTGTATGTATAATTACAGTAATACATAAATAAAATAAAGTATTATACACATTATACTTTATAGTACATTGAATATTATAAAATCTATTTTCTTTTCTCTCCACATCATTATAACTCTCCTAAAATCTACCTCATACACTCCCATCCAAAGGGACTTTGTTCCCGTCTCACTCAAAGCGCTAGTGCTTGTTAAAGAGTGGCGTGCTGCCATAGCAACGATGATAAGTTCTGTTTCCTTTTGTCCCACAAAGGCCATCTCATTTAAATGAGGCTTGTTTAAAGGAGGATGCTCGGTATACTGCAGCCTTCAAAGGACGTGTCCAAGCGAACACGCAGCCTTCGAAACGTTCGGGATATACTCTCTGGTCCACACTGCAGCACACTTCCTGGATTTGTGCATGTGATGTTTCTTTACCTCTCTGAGATGCTCTTGGCGGTCTGTAGAAAACGGGCATGATCGGTCTCTTTCAGGACGTGGTCAGCTTGAGTGATGAGCGATGAAGATCTCTCCATGAACTGTTTACAGCTAGATATCTGTTGAGCGAGCTTTCTCAGCCGAACCACCTACAAACAAACACACATTATGAAAATGACAACTATTAGCATTAACTATTAGCATAATAGCTAAAGCAAATGGAGCATAATATGAGATCTTATCTGAGTGAATAATGTATTCACATGGCTTGTTGAGGCAGATTACTGTTTTGATACACATTTATATTCCTATATAAGTTCTAAAGGAATAACTTTAGTAAATGTGTTTCCATTGTAATTCATGCATGTCTTTTCGAATATAAAAATGCATCCACTTCTAGCGAGCGAATATGTTGTTTATGCACATTCTGGAGATCTTAATGTTTCCATCCTGCATTTTGTATGAGATAACACAAAATTTGCATATAAATTTGTGGGTTGAAACCCAACTACGTGTTGAAAAAATAACGCAGACCATAATAAGGAATATTCCTACCATTGAAACAATTCAAGCTTGAAGTAACACCTGTTTTCAGCAAGGGGCAGTAAGCCAAACTCCAGCATAGGCAACGCACAGTTGCAGTGATAGCACAAGATGAGGACATGTTCGTCAGAGCCGTAGCCTAGCGGGCTGCGCTAGGCTACGGCTACTTTATTCTCATGACAGGCTTATGCTGAACAAGCCACTTTTTGTAATGTCTTCTGCCGTAATAATGTATGTATTTATTTGAAATATTATTTGTACTGTATAATCATTTAAACACAACTATTTATAATTATTTAATCCCTATATATTGAATAATTCTTTCTCAGCAAATATTTAAATATATGATTAATTTTGATTAATTAATTGCATATCCTTAAAATTGTAATCGATTGACAGACCCCATATACTGTGTATGTATATATATATATATATATATATATATATATATATATATATATTAGGGCTGTTGATTTAATTTTATTAAAAATAATGCGTTAAAAAATTAACACATTTAATCGCAATGACCCCGAACCGTAATAAGAGAAATGCTGAGAAATGCTTGTAGTACCACCTGTTTACTCCAGGGGGCAGTAAGTGAAACTTCAGCTGTATGAGCAACACACAGTTTATACAGTGAAGAAACACTGTAGCGAATCATTAATCGGGACATCATGTAATTAATTAGATTAAAAATTGCAATAGATTGACAGCCCGAATATATATATATATATATTAGGGATGTCGATTTAACGCGTTAATAACGTGCGATTAATTTTACAATAAATAACGCGTTAAAAAAATTAACACATTTTAATCCCATGCTTTCCTGCGAAATTCCTGAGAAATGCAGGCTTGTAGTACCACCTGTTTACTCCAGAGGGCAGTAAGTGAAACTTCAGCTGTATGAGCAACACACAGTTTATACAGTGAAGAAACACTTCAGCAGAACAACACAAACATGCGTTACATTCTTGCGTTCAAAACACTTGGAGCGCAAATGCGAACTAAGGTCGAGTATTAAACTATATTTAACTTCACACAGTGAACTAAACATATTATTTGTATGATGCGACACAAGCATGTCTGACGCAGGTCGTTTGGTCTTTACCTCACTAATATTTCATTAAGGTTAAGGAGGTGTCCTTTAAACCGTTTTTACCCCGTCAATCTTTATTTAAGAAACTCCCTGAAATAGATCCACTTTGCTCCATCTGTAATGCTGTAGATGAATCTGCCCCTCACCTTTGGGAATGTGTCCACGATGTAGTATTTTGGAGAACATTTTGTTTGTTTGTACGTGCCTCTATTTTAACTAGTTTTTCTTTGCTTTATAAAGACGGTTTATTTGTTTTTTTACAGTTTTGATCATTTAAAAAGTGAATATTTTCTGATTAATCTGTTTGTTTTTTTAATACATAAGTGTAAATTTATGTCTATAAAGCCCCTATAGGCACTTTCTTGTAAAGAATTGAAATATTATTTAAATACTCTTTGTACCTCCAACAACTCCAAAGCATTGGAAAGCATTAAACATGTAATGAATATAATGTCTCGGCATTATTGTCAAATATATCTGTAGTATTGGGTACAATGTGACTTGTTTCTAATTTTTTTTTTATAAATGTATGACGCAGGTGTACATCCTTAAACAAGCCCTCATAATAAATCTCCAACTGATTGACAAATTCACTTGTGTAATGGATTGCTGTGAACTGTGTGTCAATGATTGACTTATGATCAATAATATGGTAGTAAACAATACATGGTATTCTAAAGCTGCTTTTTGTATTGTCTTATATATATATATAATTTTTTAATATTTAAAGATAACTATGTATAATTATTTCATCATTATATATTGAATTATTTTTATATAAGGGGCTTTCTCAGCAAATATTTTTATATGTGATTAATTAGATTAAAAATTGTAATCAATTGACAGCCCTAGTATAAATATATATATATATATATATATATAGAGAGAGAGAGAGAGAGAGAGAGAGAGAGAGAGAGAGAGAGAGAGAGAGAGAGAGAGAAGAGACACAACACTTCATATATGAGAAATTAACCCATTATAGTGTTCAATGAATAGTGGTCTCTCCTTAGCAATAAAAGTGTGGCCTTTAACATCGATGAGCCATAAGGAAGGAAACTGAGTTCCTCTGAGAGAAATGATCAAAGCCTTTAGTTTCTCTCCCATTTTAGAATAACTCAACATGAACAGCATTTTCAAAACATCGTGGCGATGAAAGCACTAACGCACAACAGCCTCATCAATCCAACGAGCAAATGAACGGCAGAATTCCCAGAATTCCATTCGTGTTATTTCAAAGTTTCGATGACATCACTGTTATTACAAAATATGGAAAACAGTAATGATAAAGAATGAGTGCATGTGCTCTGTTTGAATGCTAACAGGGCTTTTGTAATTGTTATACCTTTCCTTCTCTTATCTTAGTGCTGATGATTTGCCTTCTCTGCTGGACGATATTTATGAGAACATCACATTCCTCCGTGAGTTTGCTCTCCTGATGAGCTGCATTGTGCTGAAATCAAAACAAACATACGAATGAACAAATGATGGAAATGATGCAGGTAAACAGTAACACAATTGTGAACATTTCACGGACGGTCAACCTAAAAATGTCCTAATCATGTAGACTATGCATTTCCAACTGGGATACAAGAAACCCTTTAAACATCAAACAAAATGACAAATATATGTAATGCTTAGCGTCGCTAATCTCAATCAATATAGGCCTATATATTATAATTCAAAGGGACTGTAAAGAGTGCATAAAACCAGGTGAATTGGTCTTTACCTCCACATGTTGACAGGTCTGAATTAACTTCCCCATCAGGTTTTCCAGCTCATTATTCCTCTTGATCAGATTACTGAGGTTAGAATCCAACATTTGCTGTGGAAATATAACAGCAAAATCAGCAAAACTAAACAGCACTTTTGCAACATCACATATACACCTATACAGAGATTAAAGCATCAGAATGAAATCAGGAAAGATTTACAAAAAAACTAAAAAACATCCTACAGCCATGAGTTTGTTTGTAGATGTTGCTCGCTTCTGCTCTGTTGTTTACTGCAGGACCTGAGCACAGACTGATGCTTTAATCTGTCACTAAGCATTTCAAACATCATCTGACCACGACCCGGAGCGATACGACTCATTGGGGGGGGGGGGGACTAAGATGGATTTTGGACAAGTCTGATGAGCTGCAATGCCACAGCAGCTTGATTCGTCGTCAACATGTGCAGTCGTCCGGTGTACACGACTGAAATTGCTTCTATTCTGCATTTTTCTCATTTAATACAACTAATTTAGGTATGACAATTTCAGTCAAATCTTCATTTCATAGGCAAGATCATTGAAACGGTTGTTTTCAATCAGCTGAATACATTCTTAAAACACGAACGGCGACTTGGACAATTTCCAGTGTGGTTTTCCAACAGCAGCGTAGCACAGAGATGGCGCTCAAAGATTGAATCATACATACTCAGTGCTGCTTTTGACACCGTTGAGCACAACATTCTCCTAGACAGACTGGAAAACTGGGTAGGGCTCTTTGGGATGCTCCCTGAGGTCATATCAGGAATGGGGCGGTTACTATGTGAACATAGGTAACTATGAATCTGAGTGGACACCCATGACGTGTGGAGTCCCACGAGGCTCAATTCTGGCACAGCTCTTGTTCAACCTGTATGTGCTCCCACTAGGCCAAATTATGAATAAGAAACAAATTCCATACCATAGCTATGCAGACGCCACCCAGATTTACCTAGCCCTATCGCCAAATGACTACAGCAGGCGCTCTGTGCCAGTGCACTGATGAAATTAACAGTTGGATGTGCCGAAACTTCCTTCAGTTAAACAAAGTCAAGAAAGAGGTCATTGTATTTGGCAACAAAGGCGAAATTCCCAAAGTGAACCCATACCTTGACTCCAGGGGTCTAAAGACAAAAAATCAAGTAAATGGTCTGCACTTATATAGCGCCTTTTTAAACTTAGCGGTATTCAAAGTGCTTTACACTGTGTCCCATTCACCCATTCACACATCAATGATGGCAGAGCTGCATGTAAGGCGCTAGCCTACCATTGGGAGCAACTTGGGGTTCAGTGTCTTGCCCAAGGACACTTTGGCATGTGGAGTCATGTGGGCCGGGAATCGAACCATCAACCCTGTGATTAACTGCCGACCCGCTCTACCACCTGAGACACAGTAAACTAGCGAGAGAGTGAAAATTGAAACTCACAAGGATAAATGTGTGCAAAGATGAAAAGCACTCATATATTAAATGTTTATTCTATTCTGAACATAGACTAAACCGGACTGAAGCACCTTTAAAAAAAAACATTTTTTGTGTATACAGAAATTTCAGTGCATTTCAAATGGATGCTTTTATCCAAACCCTCTCCACTAAATCATTTATACATGATATATGCAGGTTAAAAGCCACAGAATATTGGAGAAATGTGTTTCTAAAGAGGTCCCGTTGTTCGCCGTGATTCGATTTTCTAAAGAAAATGTAAAAATGCGTTTGATCAGGCATGTGAAACACTGACATATCAAGTGAAGCCTTCGACAGGGAAAAAATGAAAGAACATTTGCATCTATGTGGTACGGTTTTAAAAATAAAATGGCTAAAGTTCTGTGTTTAATGTTTAATATCAGGGAGTCCCAGAGCAGAGGGCTCCAGTGGGCGTCCTGAAATGCAGGACTCATCGTGTGAAGAGAGCATTGAAAATCTAAAAGAAATATCTTATTGGAGATGTGCAAAACAGCTAAACTCACCTGGTATACTGCAGTTAATACACCAATGCTCATTTTGAAAATCTGCTTTCAAAGCTCAGAACAAGTGCAACCATCATATGAATCCAAGTGAAATATGATAAGTGGAAATTACTACAGTGGTGCTGGAGTGGAGTTCATAAACGTTTCTGAGTTTAAGCATTTTCACTACTCATTTCCAGCAATTGGGTTTTTCTCAGGAAGGAAACAGGTCTCTTCGAGTCAAAGGTGCAGAACCAAACACTTTCCAAAAAGAGGAAACTGACTGACTTCCCTTTTTCATCCGTTCTGAATGACTTTCCACTAATATTCTACCATTGACAATGTTACGCTTGCAATGAAAAAATAGTTGTCTGTCTGTCTGTCTGTCTGTCTGTCTGTCTGTCTGTCTATTAGGGCTGCACAATTAATCAGAAAATGATCGAGATTACAATTACAGTTGTCGCAATTATATAACTGTGAAAAGTGTCAATTGCAGCATTCCATGTAGGTGTACTCCCACTGTGGCAAAATGTTCTATTTAAAACACATTTTGGGACGTTGCGTGCATGAATGCAAAGGCAAAACAAAATTATATTTTTTATCATTTATTCATAAAGTAAAAGACACTTTTGTATTACATGCAATAAAAATAATAATACAATTAAAATAATCTGTCTGTCTATCATCTCTTTGTCTATCTATCTGTCTGTCTGTCTGTTTATCATCTCTGTCTGTCTATCATCTCTCTGTCTGTATGTCTATCCATCCATCTGTCTATCTATCTATCTGTCTGTCTGTCCGTCCGTCCGTCCGTCTATCTATCTGATCTCTATCTATCTATCTGTCTATTTGTCTGTCTAGCTGTCTGTCTATCTATCTCTCTGTCTTATGTCTATCCATCCATCTATCTGTCTGTCTATCATCTATCTATCTCTCAGTCTGTATGTCTATCCTATCTATCTGTATGTCTATCCATCCATCCATCTGTCTGTCTGTCTATCATCTATCTATCTCTCAATCCGTCCATCCGTCCGTCCGTCCATCCATCTGTCTGTCTATTTATCTGTGTGTCTATCTGTCTGTCTATCATCTATCTATCTCTCTGTCTGTATGTCTATCCATCCATCCATCCATCTAACTGTCAGTCTGTCTGTCTATCTATCGTCTATCTATCTATCTATCTATCTATCTATCTATCTATCTATCTATCTATCTATCTATCTATCATCTATCTGTCTGTCTATCTATCTATCTGTCTATCTATCATCTATCTGTCTGTCTATCTATCTATCTGTCTGTCTATCTATCTATCTGTCTATCTATCATCTATCTGTCTATCTATCTATCTATCTATCTATCTATCTATCTATCTAGTCTGTCTGTCTATTTATCTATCTGTCTGTCTTTCTATCTATCTATCACCTATCTGTCCGTCCGTCCATCCATATATCCATCCATCCAAATCACTCTAAACTAGCAACAGCCAAGCAACCTTTCAGAAGACTTTATCAACTGAATATCAACCACTTATCAACCCCCTAGCAACCATAACACCTTGGAAATAGTCTTGCAACTGCTTAGAATACTTTAGCAATGGCCCAGTATCTATCAAACAGTCAGATATGTCATCAGAAGTGTGTTTATGAATCTTTAATAACATAGCAATGCTGCATGCAAGTTAAGAAATTATTACTTAAACGAGGCACTGTTTTACAACAACAAAAATGATATAGTTTAATTATTCACCAAATGAAGCGATTTTTAATTTAGAACTTGATTATTTAATCGAAATAACAAAATATGCTTTAAAGTGAGGATAAAAATATGGAAGAATACTGTCAATGATTATAGATTGAGATAATCTCCGACCACAGAGGAATCTGGAGGAATAATTATGATTAATCTGTAAAATCAATATATCGGTCGACTTCTGCTTGGGGCATTAATGAAACTCCAATAGATTTGAATGCAGCTCATCGAATCAGAATTTAGAGTCAGAACTATCTGTTTTAAAATAAGAGATCTTCATTAATCTTTCCTTCACAATGTGTCTTACCTTCAGCTTGTCGTATCGTTCTCCTAATGACGACACCTGGTGCTCGCGATGATGCCCCACCAGTTTACACAGCGAGCAGATCAGCTGTTCATCCATCAAGCAATACATGTTCACCTTCTCCTCTCCGTGCTCCGGACAGGCAAGTCCTCTGAGACGCGAGTCTGGAAGTGGTTCCGTAAGACGGTGACCCGTGAAGGGCTTCTTGTTCGGGTGAGTCGCCCGAAGGCATTCCTGGCAGTATGAAACCTCGCAGGTAACGCAAGTCTTTACCGCATCCTGCGGCGGGTCCTGCTCACAGAACTGGCACCGGACTGGCTCGCATGATGAAGTCATGGCCGTGCAATCGTCCACGCTCGAGGGGAACTGGTCGCAGTGGCGAGATTCTTTCGGAGAGTTGGGTCCACTTAACGAGGCCTTCTGGATGCGGTCGATGATGTTCTGTAAAGTGACGTTGCGTTTGAGTCCGTCTAGGCCCTGCTCGTCGAGTGTGATGACATAGCGGCACGTGGGACACTGGAATTCAGTGAACTGTTGTGTGGACTCGTCGAATGCACCAGAGTGGGACTCTAGGATACGGTGAGCGCAGTTAAAGCACAGGCTGTGTGCGCAAGGCAGCAGTAAAGGGTCGTCGAAAAGCTCTAGACAGATTGGGCAAGTCAACTCCGACTCCAGTGTGTCCATCTTCAGTGAAGCGTTGCAGACGTTAGCGAAACCCAGGGAAGCTGTTCAGCTGTCTAAAAACAAATAAAATATTGCATGAGAGTCAAACTGGGCACAGCCATCATGTGTTTTGAAAATGAGAGAAAACTGTATCTTATGCAGTGCATTTATGCATTCAGCAGTGGCGCAACACTTGCTAGCCAAAGTTAGCCGCACGCTTCTTACACTGCGTGCAGTTGAATGGGGCTGGTATGAAATGAAAGGGACCCACCACATATACAAACACAAATACATGCACAAAATCACAGTGACATCACTGTATACACGTCCTCTCTCGTGCAGCAGCTTGTTGAGTTTAGTGTAAGTGCGCAGAGTGAGGAAGTACCGCATCTCTGTAAGCGAGCAATGCAATAAAACTGTCGCTCCTGTTTATAATCAAGAAAGCAAAGCTGTCAACGTTACAAGCACGGGTCGTCTGACCAATCAAGTTTCGATGCCTGTATATACTGGCACTCCCACACTATAAAGCACATTTGACAAGAAAGGCATAAACAGCTGAAATGCTTTTGTGTAAATGCTACCAGAACCACTCTGGGTGGAGAGAAACTATCCTCTGATCTCCATCTCGCTACAGCTCCATCTGACATATACAGCTATTTCCTCTGCCATGTGAATCAGTCAATTATAGTATGTAAAGATAGCCATAAATATTGATAATATAGTAATATAGCTCTTTTAATATCAATAATATACATAATATGAAAATGTATGATGTCTCATTCATCCAGGCTCACGATGGTGCCACTTTTGGGCAGCGGTGGGATGAGGCACACCTGATTTGTGTTTAGCCTCATCACCGCTGCCAAATATACGCAGAGTGCGCCTCTTCTCTGGGAGCTGGCTTATATTCTCCATGTGGCACACACTGGCATCCTCGCAGGCCCAGGAGCAGAGCGGGGAGTGTTCGGCTGAGTTAGATGCATCGCCGGACCCACTCCTCGGACCCCAGGCACGAATTAGATGTGTCGCCAGGCAGGAAAACATGCATCGCAGCCGACAGGCTAGAGACCGGGCCACCTTCCCCTCTCACCTGCCGTGGGCCCGGGAAGACAGGCCGCCAAGGACGCCACTCATACCTGGGTCATCCCATGGACACTTCTCCGACCTACACGGAGCCTCGTTTCACCGTGAGGATGCCAGATCCCTCTTTATTCTGATCACCATTCCCCCTGGACACTTTATGTTTATTATTAGTTCAATAAATGCCTCTCCGAGGCTTGACGCCACACCCTCTGTCTGTCTCTTGCTCACCCCGCCACAGCGTGTAAATACGGGTCAGGTGTTACGGGCTTGTGGATGTGCGCACAACAGCAATAAAAAACCCAGGAAAAACACTGTTATGATCTCTTATGAAGCCACTGAAGTGAAAAAGGTTTGGACCAACAGAAGTTGCATTTTTGGGTGTACTATCCATTAAAAGTGTGCAAATTGTGCATCACTAATGGTACCAAACAGAATAGAGTGCAACAGTCTGGTTCCAGAAGTACAAATCTCATTCATTTTTTAAAAACAGAGAGCTCATGCTGAGTGACTTCAGCCAGGTCTCCTTAGCAACCAAATTGTCCCGGTTGCTAGGGAGGGTAGAGTCACATGGGGTAACCTCCTCGTGGTGGTGATTAGTGGTTCTCTCAATGGGGCGTGTGGTGAGTTGTGTGTGGATCGTGGAGAGTAGCATGAGTCTCCACATGCTGTGAGTCTCCGCGGTGTCATGCACAACGAGTCACATGATAAGATGCGCGGATTGACGGTCTCAGAAGCGGAGCAACTGAGATTTGTCCTCCGCAACCCGGATTGAGGTGAGTAACCGCGCCAGCATGAGGACCAACTAAGTAGTGGGAATTGGGCATTCCAAATTGGGGAGAAATGTGAAGCTCTGAGGTTGTTAATCAATGCTATATGCTTCAGTCCATGACATCAGTCCATTATATTTCAACTTTTTTTTCTCCCCAATTTGGAACGGCCAATTCCCAATGCGCTCTGAAGTCCTCGTGGTGGCGTAGTGACTCGCCTCAATCCGGGTGGCGGAGGACAAATCTCAGTTGCCTCCATGTCTGAGACTGTCAATCTGCGCATCTGATCACTTGACTTGTTGAGCGCGGAGACGTAGCGCATGTGGAGGCTTCAAGCTATTCTCAGCGGCATCCACGCACAATTCGCCACACGCCCCACCGAGAGCGAGAACCACATTATAGTGACCACGAGGAGGTTACCCCATGTGACTCTACCCTCCCTAGCAACCGGGCCAATTTATAGTAGTCACGCTGAGCTACCCAGGCCCCACAGTTTACTGTAGTCTTCAAATAATAAAATAAAATAAAAAATTCTGTTTAAATTGTTAAATCTCCTGGAATATCTATTTTTCTTTTCATTTGTTTTTCAGGTGTGCTTTAATTCATACAGTATAAAGACACACTAGACTACTAATATATGCATATTCTGTGCATTGTGTACATTTCTTCATTTGAGTCTAAACAGCCGATAGAAATACAGTAGCCTACACAGGACATGACTGCTGAAAAACTGTCAGAGATAATGTTTCTCATCTTTATGAATAGGCAAATAAAAATTAGCTTGGGATGCTACAGGGGGGCACCTGCACCTGCAGGCCCCTCCTCAACACCGCCCATGTTTGACAGGTCAATCGAGCACAATACCTCAGCCAGATCTGCAGCGAGTACACTGTGTCTTTGTTTCTGACAGGTCTCACCGCAGCTGCGAGCAGATGAACTCTGGCCATGAGTTCTCTTCATCCACTCATTATGTGTGAAAAGAATCTAAAGCTCATTATTACACAATGGTCTTTGATGCTGTGTGAAGACGTAGCAATTACCGTTGACACATTCACTGAGCAACTGTTTCACTAACACTTAGGGTCACAAAAGGGCAAAACACTGGCTAACCGTGTATCAAGCACTGAAACTTTGCTCAGGGAAAAATAACCTGCAATCATGTTTAATGGTGAAATACTTGTTCAAAAACTTTTTCAGAATGCAGCACAACGAATGGCACACAGCGTAAGTGTTTTGAGATGCGCTTATAAAAATGTACGTTATTTTAACGTCTTTGCTTGATGTCTAAAAATGTGGTGATCCACCACCCTTGGAGTCGCCAGTTCGAATCCAGGACGTGCTGAGTGACTCCAGCCAGGTCTCCTTAGCAACCAAATTGGTCCGGTTGCTCGGGAGGATAGAGTCACATGGGGTAACCTCCTCGTGGTCACTATAATGTGGTTCTCGCTCTCGGTGGGGCGTGTGGTGAGTTGTGTGCGGATGCCGCGGAGAATAGCGTGAAGCCTCCACATGTGCTAAGTCTCCGCGGTAATGCGCTCAACAAGTCACGTGATAAAATGCGCAGTCTAAAATTTGGAGGCAACCGAGATTCTTCACTACACCACCACGAGGACTTAGAACACATTGAAAATTGGGCATTCCAAATTGGGCAAGTCAAAGACATACACCCAGCATGTGTTAACAGTATATCGAAAAACAGCGCAGTTGGAAAACCCAACGGTTGGTCAGAATTCATCAAGTTCGGGTCGGGTCAAAGACCTCTATTGCACGTGTGGAATAGCCGAATCGTGATTTTGGTATTCGAATAGTGCCACGGCGAACGATTAACCGAATATCGACTATTCGTCCACATCCTTAGTTGTCAGACCGCAATTCGTAACACGTAACACAACGCGAGTACGCATGTCATTTTCTACATTGCCACATGGGGCGCTATTGCAGACATTACTGTGAACTGTCCACTTCTACGAGTTTTCTCTTTCAAGTCAACTAATGTCATAGCGGATTAACTGTTTGAAGAGAATATTGCAGAGCAAATAAGTTAAAGTCAGGGAGGTTTGAAGGTAACTCTTTCGCCCCCTTGAGTACTAAGGTTCGCTACCGCCACAGTAACGCAAGAAGCCTATTGCACTAGCCTATTTCTAGGAGACTAATCAAATAAATGAGTTACAATGATTATGTTGGCTCCTTTGTTTCCATTAAAACACACAAGATGCTCTTCTTTGGAACATTCTAAAATCACGCTGGATAGCATGATCATCAGGTATTGATCATGCTATCATTAAAGCTAGTCAATCTCAAGACATTCTCAAATCCGTGTACATTTTTCCATTTCAACTTTATAATGAAATTATGCCAATAAGAGTTCTTCCATTATGCATAATTGACTTTAGAATCACAATAAACAGAATAAAACAGCCCAAAATGCTAATTTCCACTTTAAACACTGTACTGTCGCTGCACATATCTGTTTTCCAAACCGTACATTTCCATGTTTTAATAGTTATTTCTGATGTCTATTATTACAGGTAAAGAACAGCCTAAAAACACAAGCATTCAGAATAAATTAATATCTAACTATAAAAAGCCCCTGTAAGCAACAAACCTTGACATTTTCCAATACGCTAAACATACTATTGACCTCATAATTGCTATTTAATAGAACAAAGCCAAGCCCAAAATGCCAGAGGAGTCACAAATGAATTTTCAAAAGTACAAATATTCCACAAAGAGCTCATAAAAGCTGCATGCAAAATGATACATTATAAAAGGCAAATCGTTTTAGATGGAGAACGGCATGCCACATCGCAGAACATGTCAACTACCCACATGTAGCCAGTGCAAAACACTTGGAGTCATGTATACAGCACGCAGTCACGCATAGTACGCAATTCTGTTTCACCCACCGATGGATTTCGCCTTGATGTGCACTTCAGAGCCATTTCCAATGAACTTCCGTACAAATGTCAGAAAGCTTGTTTCACACGGATAAAAACCACTCGTGTGTAAGGGCAAGAATTCCAGATGGTGCGCTCGTCCATAACATGTTAATCCGTAGTTGTGAGTATTACAGAACACTGACCGCACACACACACAAACACGCTACGAGAGAAGCGCATGGCAAGTAGCAGTCAGCACAACAGGAAAAGCTGCCCCAGATAATTCCAGGAAAACCAACTCCACCTAGAAATACAGTGGAGAGAGAGAGAGAGAGAGAGAGAGAGAGAGAGAGCGAGAGAGACAGAGCTTTTGGGTCACTGTCTATCTTTCAATCGGTTTCTCTCTCGGTTTCTCTCTCGTCTCACTTCAACGTGTCGCTCTCACACACAATGCTGCCCTGTGTATCGGCCCTTATGTGGGCACTGTCACCAGGGAATAAAACCAACGGGATGGGCCCAAAATAGCAGATGAGATTCATGTGAAGTGCAGCTTTGCGTTCTGTTCTCACTGGCCCATTTGAGTGGGAATAAATATTTACATGTGACCTCATCTGCCATTCATAGAGAGCTTAATCGAAAAAAGACTTGCATTTCTAGCGAGGAGTGCGATGGATCCCCAGCTGAAATGAAAAATGAGAGCCAAGGCCAGCCTAAACCGGTCTGCTGGTCTCCCAGGTTAGCTACAGAGGTGGTCTGGAGAGTGTTTAGCTGGGGGATTAACTTGCTGACCCGCTAAACCAGCTGAGCACCAGCTTGGCCACACTGGAAGACCAGCTTAAACTAGCTAAGACCAGCTGGTTTAAGTTGACTGTTTCAGCAGGGAACAAATTAGGCAAACAAAAAGAGTTCACTGTTTCACTGTGAGGATCAGATCAGAACGAACACTGCAATTAACAGAATGAGGGCAAAGAGAGTGTCAGAGAGATTAAAAATGAGATTAAAACACAATTGAGGGGCCATTCAGATGAAATGCGTTCTTGCGCTTAAAGCTAGATTTTAAAGGTCAACGTTCTTTATAACTTGACATGCCACCTAAAAATGTGTTCGGTTTTAACAGCCCCTAAACCTGTAAATGACCCTTCGTTAAAATTTACAGAATGTCCCATAAGAATGCATAGGACCATCCAAAAGTGCTGGCCAGGCTGACTCAGACAAACTTCCGATATGTTTAAGGGTGAAGTGTGTAATTTCTGCGCTACTTGTGGCACCAAATGGAATCACAAAAATAAAGTATGTGAAAGGAAAGGAGGAGACGAGAACCGGCTTAACAATATAAATAATATTTAATCAAATAAAAGTCACACAAACACAAACACATACAGGGAAGCTGCCCGTAATTCTCTCTCACTCTCGAGAACTGTCGCCACCGGCCACCTTTGTCAATCGCGCACCCCATCAGTCTGATTGTGGACCGGGCGTGCGTCATTCCAGCCTGGTCCCGCCCTCCTCCACTCCTCCTCATTCCAGCCTGGTCCCGCCCTCCTCCACTGCTCCTCATTCCAGCCTGGTCCCACCCTCCTCCACTCCTCCTCATTCCAGCCTGGTCCCGCATTCCTCCACTCCTCCTCATTCCAGCCTGGTCCCCCCTCCTCCACTCCTCCTCATTCCAGCCTGGTCCTGCCTTCCTCCACTCCTCCTCATTCCAGCCTGGTCCCGTATTCCTCCACTCCTCCTCATTCCAGCCTGGTCCCGCATTCCTCCACTCCTCCTCAGTCCAGCCTGGTCCCGCCCTCCTCCACTCCTCCTCATTCCAGCCTGGTCCCGCATTCCTCCACTCCTCCTCATTCCAGCCTGGTCCCGCCCTCCTCCACTCCTCCTCATTCCAGCCTGGTCCCCCCTCCTCCACTCCTCCTCATTCCAGCCTGGTCCCGCATTCCTCCACTCCTCCTCATTCCAGCCTGGTCCCGCCCTCCTCCACTCCTCCTCATTCCAGCCTGGTCCCGCATTCCTCCACTCCTCCTCATTCCAGCCTGGTCCCGCCCTCCTCCACTCCTCCTCATTCCAGCCTGGTCCCGCCCTCCTCCACTCCTCCTCATTCCAGCCTGGTCCCGTATTCCTCCACTCCTCCTCATTCCAGCCTGGTCCCGCTTTCCTCCACTCCTCCTCAACTTACCACAGTCAAACCTCCGACACCCAGCAGACAGAACGCCCCTCCATTTTTCTGGTGGCACGTGGGGACACTCCTCCACCCCTGGCAGCCACTCCATCGCTCCAGGCATTCGGGGAGTCCCGTCCCTCCTCGCCTCGTGGACAGTGGCCATTCCCCGCATCCGGGCGGTCGGGCTACTCCGTCCCTCGGTGGTTGGCAGCGGCACTCCCCTGGGTGGACAGCAGTGTCGAGGACTCTACGACAGGCATTCCTCCTCCCTCCCGGGTTTCAGCACCAGTGTAAGGGGGTTAAAGTGAAAGGAGGAGGCGAGAACCGGCTTAACAATATAAATAATATTTAATCAAATAAAAGACACACACAAACACATACAGGGCAGCTGCCCGTAATTCTCTCTCTCTAGAACTGTTGTCACCGGCCACCATTATTCCTCGCACGCCCCATCAGGGTGATTGGGGAACGGGCGTGCTTCATTCCAGCCTGGCCCCGCCCTCCTCTGATGATAGCACTCGTTCCCGCGGCTCGGCATCGCTAACATCGCTCAGTAATATTATAGTAACCATGTTTTGTTTTTTTGGGGGGCAGATTAATGCAATTGACAATGGTGTTAGTACAGTAATAAGATGGTAATATAGTAGCCATGGTTAATGTTGTGGTTACTGTAAATTTACAAAACAATACCATGGTGAAACCATGGTTACTGGTGTAAACCCAAGGTTATTTTTTCTAAAGTAAGGTTAAGTTTAGGGGTTAATGTAGTGTCTCTGGGACTCTAAATAAACACAGTAAACACACTGCAGTGATGCCAATACTGTATGCTAGTATTTCAATACGGGTGCAAATAGTATCTGACACTATATGCACAGGGGTGCAAATATATCCCAAAATGAAATTGTGTTCCCTCACAACCCCGATATATTGATATATATTTTGACAGAGAGTCAGACAACTTTGTAGTCGCACCAGTGCGACCATTTAGTCGCATTCTGGAGCCCTAATATGATAATATGTCATGATTCACTTAAAATCTTCCCCTTAGCTAAAGCTGACAACTTTTAAGATACTTTTATGGTGTTTGTATTTCGGAGCTTGACCGTTATAGTCACTATGAAACGTTGTTGTTTCGGAAGGAGCTGTGCGAAGATTGAAACTTCTGTTTTGGTGTTCCACAGAAAAAAAAATAACAGCGTTCAGGTTTGGAGCAACATGAGGGTGAGCAAATAATGTCATTCTGCTTCTCCAGTCATTTCCACTTAAACGCTGCGGGTATGTGGGCGGGACCAGACGTGTGCAATAAGTTTACCCTTAAATTGTCCCTTGTAAAAGTCCCCTGATAAACAAGTCATAGAAGACAGAATACAATACCATCACTTTTGCATTTATGGGATATAAAATAATGAGCGTCACTTTGAGGTGATGAGGTAGAAATATAACTATTAATAAAGTATAAAGTTTTTTACATAGCACATAAATAGACATGTCATATATCAAATGAAAGCTCTCGTTTGCAGGAATGTGACTCTGTAGTTATGTTGTTGTGCTATCACCACAGTTTGAGTGTTTATCAAACGAATCACAGTACCATTAGTTAAAGATGATCTCTCTAAGACAACAAAGACAAACGTCTGCTCTGATCACTGCTTCTGGAAGCCACAAATAGCCACAAACTCTTTATCAGCTCTTACTTTAGGTTGTTTTCTTCAAAATGAGCCATTGTTTACATGTCTGAGAGCTTGCTCGGTAACATAATCCAGTGTTATATCTCATATGCAGTGTTTCCCGCAGGATTTTGTGAGACTGGTGGGTGGACCACGGACCATGTAGGGGTGTCTGGGGGGGCATGCTCCTCCGTAAGAATTTTAAAGTAAAATGCATCAATCTGGTGCACTTCGAGAGCAAAATTAAGAGGCTAGATCTATGAAAAAGGTTGCAAATGCGACCAAAAATAACTGATTGACAATAACTTAACATCTAGTCGCCGTTGGCGACAGTCGGTCTGTGAGCGTTCATATACGGTTTCGTCAGATATCATCTTGTGAGTTATTGAATACGTCTTTAGAGCGTGCACTAGTGTGTCTCGCAACGCTTTACACCAACTCTGTTTCCGATGAGCTCGCTGCACCGCACACACACACACCAACAGTGTAAGAGAGTCGTGAACAAATGACTCTTTTGAACCGGTTCTTTTTCGTGAATCACTCGAAAAGAACTGAGGGTTTGAACTCAGGAGCTCAGGATAGCAGTTTCTGACTGGGAGTGAGAGATGCTTTGTCAAAGTAATGGATGTAAACACAACGTTACAGAGCTTTTATGTTAATGTGAGAAGTGTAAAAATATTTTTGGTTCATTATGAAACTGCGGCGGGACAAATTAGACAGTGGCGGGCTGTTGATATTCAATGGAAAGGTGGGGAACATGCACACAGTCCATTATAGACTGGATGCCAATGGGTGTGAGTGCTCAACTGCACTAGAGCGCCACCTACATGCCAGATCTGTATATTGTAGGTGACGGAGGAAGTATTTGCTGTCATGTAGAGGAATAAATAAGACTTTTTGCAAGTAGACAGAGCAAACAGAACCAGAAATACATGCTTACAAATGTAAAAAATATATATTTTAAAAATGTATATGTGTTCATCATTATATTTTAAACATATATAGTATTATTTATTAATTATTGAAACTTTTTTTTTTAACTCAAAAGTGGTTTTCTGTAAAATGAGACTATTTTTGCACATAGTCCACTGTTTGTGTGCAAGTTGAGCTATTTGAGTGTGAAAAAAACTGCAGGCGGCAACCTAAAAATGCACCATAAAGATGAAAAGGTTGTTTCAAGATACTGTAATCGGCATGCCTTACACTCCCTTGGTTTGGCTTTCAGCTCACAGATCTGTCTTTTCTTAAACTGTACTATACAACTTAAACTATAAACTATCACTTATATTTCCACAGAGGCACAAAACATACTTTTTCCTCTGCGTTTGGCATTTTAATGCCAGAGTCGCTCCGCTGGCACTCACATTTACAGCATACTTAACCTACTTTCAGATCTGCAGTACAATAGAGTGACATGTCAATGAATGGGACATCTAGTGGGAGTTAATGGAAAATATAAACGTCCTGAAATAGACTTGAGCCACACAACTCTATTCATCATCTGAGCACTACAAAGTTTTCTAACCATATATTGGCAACATCTCTGGAGGTAAAGACTGCCTCATTGAACTAATGAAACAACGATATTACTTATACGACTGCGACTCTGACATTTTACTATTACCAGCTGCTTAAACTCCTGTTTAAATCATATAAATATAAATATAAATACATGAATGACTGATGAGGGGTGTCTCGTACAGTGTTGGGTGTAATGCATTACAAAGTAATTAATTGAAAATATAAAGTAAGGGATTACTCTTAATTTTTTTGTAATTTAATCACAGTTACTTCTGATGTAATTGCGTTAAATATTGTATAGACTACAGAACAATTGTATACAAAACAATAGTGAATTAAAATCGTAAATTAACGTCTAATGTTAAAATATGTTTTCTAATTTAACGCCGCCCCTTTAAATTATTTGGCCAGTTCATTAATCATTTATTTGATTTTATATGATTAATTTGAGAGAAATTAACGAACAGTTTCATTCTTGTATTTTCTATTTGTTTCATCTGGATGAGGTTAATCAGGGTTTTACAGAGTAATCAGTAATAAGTAACGCAGTTACTTTTCAGACATAGTAATAAGTATAGTAATCTAATTACACTTAATCGGTTGTTAGAATTGATTTTTTTTTTTTAGAGTAACTTACCCAACACTAGTCTCGTACACTCAAAAGTAGTATTAAAAAGTTAGATGTCACATTTTAAAAAACAAAAAAATAGCCTTTAAACAGGTGAAGGAATGCAGAATCATTCTTACCTGCAACATCGTGAACGCGGCACTGTCAGTTAACAGTGTAAAAATGGACACAAACGATCACAGTATCACATTAAGTTAGTTCCAACAGCGTCCAGTTTTAGTCTGGTCAAAGAGCCGTTTGTAGAGAAGTACAGTTGCTTTGTTTTTCTCAGTTTCAGTGGGGAATATCGCTAGACCCTGCTGCTCTTCTGTCAGTCTGAGGCGCAGCCTGTGATTCACTTTTCCCCTCTTCAAAAAATAAATGTTTTTCTAACGGCTGTGTGCGGCTGTCCGACCACCCACCCAACCAATCAGAACAAAGAGGGGAGGACTAACGACCAATCACCTCACTCAGCGGTTTAGGTGCCGTTGTTTTTATTAACACATTTAAAGGGATAGTTCAACCCCAAATGTTAATTCTGTCATACTCACGTCATTCCAGACCTATGTTATTCTTTTCTGTGGAACAGAATTTATTTTTGTAATATTTTTGAGGAATTAAAAAAAATCAAACAAATATGAATATGTGAAATATTCTCCTTTTGTGGTCCACAGAGAGAAAAATAAACGAATAACAGTATAGGGGTTTAGAATGGCATGCAGGTTTTAATAAAATAAAATAAACAAATATTAAATTAATTAAATTAAAAATATGAACAAATGAAAATAAAATAAAATATAATACAATTTAATAAAATAATAAAATTAAATAAAATAAAAAATATATATATATAAAATAAATTAAATGAAATTAAATTAATTGTCTGGACCAGAGCAGTTTTATTTCCTGTGTTTATGTATTTTCTTTTTTAACAAAGTTGAAGCGGGACAAATCGAAGGGCTTGTCACTTTTTATTTTCTATAGTCAATAGCATTTATTTTAACATCACTGCTGTGAACCATAATTTGCTACTTGCTATTAACATTGAGGAATGCATTTGATTGGACCAAAATTTGTATACACCTCTATATGCAAAATGAGTCATCCATATTTTTGGGCCTTTTTTATTTCTTTAAGAGAAAGACATGATACATTATACATAAAAAAAATATTAATGTATTTGTCTGCCACCCACAAGTAATATAAACTTCAACAACACAGGTGATGCTAATGAAACGTCTTTGATCTCTTATTTTACTTTATTCTGGTTTGTTTAAGTAAATAAAAAAACAACAACATTGCAGAATGTAGTCAGTCCAGTTAAGTGCAAGGGAATAATGGAAATACATTTTGGTCCACTTGTGCAATATCACTGCAGATCTTTCCCAAGTCTGTGGTCAAATGGAAGAATGCAGGAATTCCAGGTCCCTGCAGCCAGATGTGTTCAACAGTAACTTCTTTTCCAAGTTAGTTATTGACATTTATTTAATTAATTACTTCAGGAACTTTACCATGAATGAATGTGATCAATACCTTCCAACATCTGATATTGATTCTGATCATTTTTCCACACATGAGCTTTAACTCCGGGTTGGGATCACAGCCCGGAACGTGCATTTTTTCCAAGCCTCACTCTGGCATTATTTTGCGGCTCTAATTCTGTCCTTCAACCTTCATCCAAGTCACAGCAACACAAAACAAAGTCTCAGTGATCAGGGATAGCTTTAAGAGTGAACACAACTAACTGACAACTAACCTGAGGTAGAAAATAGGGCAAGAAAAGGAAGCTGTGCTAAAACGGCAGTGAAAGCCCAAAATGGGAGTGGTGAGCGGCCTGTCTGAGTTTTTAGGGCTGGAATTGTCAAGAGAACTGACACTGATTCCAAGTTAAGATGAGATCACAAATATCAGCATTTGGGGAATTCGAGGCAAAGTTGAAACTGAAGTAAACTATTCTTGTTATTTATCCTAAGTTAGACATGCACTGTATCAATGGAGCAGCACATGCTGAACTATAGTTTGCATTTCTCTGGACGGCATGTTTTCTGTACTGTACATTAAATGTTTCTGGCAGAATTATTTGCAGAAGACATTAACTTGTGTATTATTTGAGCTGTAAAGTTGTTTAAATCAACGTTTTGCAGGATTACAGGGTTTACAGCATGAAGACGTCATGCAATGAAGTTGCTAAATTTTATATAACTTTTAAATTTATTTATTTTTTACATTTACGCTTATGCATTTGGCAGACGCTTTTATCCAAAGTGACTTATTACAGGGACAACCCCCCCGGAGCAACCTGGAGTTAAGTGTCTTACTCAAGGACACAATGGTGGTGACTGTGGGGATCAAACCAGCAACCTTCTGATGACCAGTTATGTGCTTTAGCCCCCTACACCACCCCCAACACCCCTGCAAAAAACGTTTGAAACGTATTGACCCCATTGACTTCCATTATAAGTACATTGAAACACATTTTTGTGGTAATAATAATAATAATAATCAATTCTATATTATTATAATTATAAATATGTTATTATTGTTTTAATATTATTATTATTATTAACTTTCATTATTATTATTACGATTATTATTATTATTATTACTATTGTTATCATTAATAACAGTAATTAATTTGATTAATAATAATCATAATAATAATAATAATATGATTCTTATAATAAATATGTTATTAAAATTGTTGTTTTTAATATTAATAATAATCATAATATTAATTATTACTATTATTATTAACTATTATTATTATTATCAATATTATTATTTTTAATAACAGTGATTAATATATATATAAATATTATAAATATATAATTATTATTATTATTATTATCACTATTGTTATCATTAATCACAGTAATTAATTTGATTAATAACAATCATAATAATAATAATATGATTCTTATAATAAATGTTAATAATATAGTTGTTTTTAATATTAATAATAATCATAATAGTAATTATTACTTTTAATTAAAAATTATATTTTTAATAATGGTGATAAATGTATATATATTTTTTTATTTTATTTTTAATTTTAAATATATATATTATTATGAATAAATAATTATTATGATTATTTTTATTATCACTATTGTTATTATTAATCACAGTAATTAATTTGATAAATAATCATAATAATAATATGATTCTTATAATAAATATGTTATTAATATTGTTGTTATTAATATTAATAAAAATCACAATAGTAATTATTACTATATGATTCACTCTTGTTATTTTTAAACACAGTGAATAATAATAATAATAATAATAATAATATATCATTATTATAAATATATTATTATTATTATTATTATTATAACATTCATTATTATTAATCAGTAATAACTTAATGTATAATAATATTATAATCATTATAATAATAGTTAGAATGTAAGTTTATAAAACACAAAAGGAATAATAATAATTATAATAATAATCAATATAAATATGTTATTGTTAGGCAGAATGTCCAAGCTGATCTTTTTTATAAAAAAAATGGAAGGTGATTTTCACTGCTAAGCTCCAAAAAGGACAAAAACCCCCTAAAAGATCCATAAAAGTAGTCCATAAAACTATGTGTACTATATTTGAAGTCTTATGAAGCCATGTGATAGCTTGCATTGTTGTATGTACAATTTACACTTTATGATACTTTTTAAGGTGCTTTTTGTCATTTTCAAGGATGTAAAAAAAAATCACCATCCACTTTCACTGCATGGAAAAAAGCAGCTCGGACATTCTACATAATATCTCCTTAATATAGATAGAGCTTTAATTGTTGGTGACTTCAACATTCACAAATATAATGCAAATGACACATTGTGATTAGCATTCATCGATATTCTCAACTCTCTTGGAGTCAGATAAAATGTGACAGGACCGACTCATCGCCATAATCACACGCTAGATTTAATTCTGTCATGTTGATACTATAGAAATTCTCCCGCAGAGCGATGACATCACAGATCATTACCTCATCTCTCGTATGCCGTAGAACTATTCTTCCAAACCATTAACGATGGCTTCACTAATAATCTTCCAGAATTGCCTCACATACTCAGTAAGCCACAAAGTCTAGAAGAACTTGATGTAACAACAGACCATTAAAAAACAACCATTTTTGAGGTAGTCAACATTACGCCACAAATGCTGTTGATTGAGCTTTGGTAAAAAGTTTCAGGCTTATAAATGAACTTTTCGATCAGTACCTTCTTCATTTCAGCTTATAAATGACTAAATAAAAGACTGAACAGCCTTTTTTATTCCACTCTGCTCCCAAAAAAGGTTAAACCCGAAATGAAAAGCAGCAAACAGTCTTAACATCCTTACATGATTCTGAGATGCAATTACACTGTCACTTTCCTCCAGAAACTCACTAAGAACCAGATGCTAAATGAGATATTTTCCTTACAGTGCTGTTGGCAAATCATCCTTGTAAAGACGTGAGATCCTCATCCACATGATTTCAACAGTGAGTCCACTTCTCATGCTCTGAGCTTTTGTCTTTGCTCGGGATAATTAGCTCTGTCCCTGGATACAGTGGCGGTAAATACCCCCCCTCCTCGTCCAATGAGGCTGTCACTCAATGCAGAAAGGCGTCAGGGAGTAGGAGTTTGCGGTGATGGGCACTGGCTAATTAGGACAAAAGCGTTCAAACTGGTTAGAGGACCTGACATCAAGAGGGCTGTCTCTAAATAATGGTCCCTCGTCCACAGCACTCATTTGCATGGAATTCATGCAAGGCCACATTCACTTCAGCCTAAATTAAACCAGCCATGAAAAGGTTGCATAAAGAATGCCATTATAAGTATTAGACTTCAAGAGCGATGAGAAATGTCTTCTTTTTTGCGCAGTGTACACAGAATGCTCATCCGAAGCATCTTTGCATGAAACTGAACCCCTCCGCGGAGATAACGGTCCTGTTTACTCATGAATGAAAGATAACAGAAATATGTATGTGACAAAACATTAAGAAGATCTGACAGACAGAATTAAAGCAACAGCTCACACAAAAATGACAATTCTGTCAACATTTACTCAGCATGATGTCGTTCTTAAATAATATTTTTCCTTCCATGAAACACAAAAGAAAATTTGTTTCATTTATGTTTTTTTTTATTTACTTTTTATACTTTTAGTATTGAAAACTATGAAATGGAAAATATGTTTTATCCTGTGTTTGTGAATTGTATGTCAGGTAATCGGCTAAGCTTTTCCAAATAATAATAATAATAATAATAATAATAATAATAATAATCATTATCATCATCAATTCTATATTATTATTAATAATATTATTATTAGAAATATGTTATTGTTGTTGTTGTTATAATTATTATTAATAATAATAATAATCATAATAGTAATAATAATTATTATTACTATTATTAACTCTATCATTATTGTTTTTATTATTATTATTATTATTATTATCACTATTGTTATTATTAATCACAGTAATTAATTTGATTAATTATCATCATAATAATAATATGATTCTTATAATAAATATGTTATTGATATTGTTGTTATTTAATATTAATAAAAATCATAATAGTAATTATTACTATTATTAACTCTATTATTATTTTTAAACACAGTGATTAATAATAATAATAATACATATATTATTATTATTATAACAATTGTTATTATTAATCACAGTAATTTATTTTATTATTAATAATAATAATAATAATATGATTCTTATAATAAATATGTTATTAATATAAATGTTATTAATATGAATACAAATCATAATATTAATTATTACTGTTGTTATTTACACTATTATTATTTTTAATCACAGTGATTAATAATAATAATAAATATAATATTATTATTATTATCACTATTGTTATTATTAATAACAGTAATTAATTTGATTTATAATCATAATAATAATAATAATATGATTCTTATAATAAATATGTTATTAATATTGTTGTTATTAATATCAATAAAAATCATAATAGTAATTATTACTATTATTATTAACTCTATTATTATTTTTAAACACAGTGATTAATAATAGTAATAATAAATATATTATTATTATAAATATCTAATTATTATTAATATTATTATAACATTCATTATTATTAATCAGTAATAAATTAATGTATAATAATATTATAATTATTATAATAATAGTTAGAATGTAAGTTTATTAAACACAAAAGGAATAATAATAATAATCAATTCTATATTATTATTAATAATGTTATTATTATAAATATGTTATTGTTAGGCAGAATGTCCAAGCTGATCTTTTTTATTAAAAAAAAAATGGAAAGTGATTTTCACTGCTAAGCTCCAAAAAGGACAAAAACCCCCTAAAAGATCCATAAAAGTAGTCCATAAAACTATGTGTACTATATTTGAAGTCTTATGAAGCCATGTGATAGCTTGCATTGTTGTATGTACAATTTACACTTTATGATACTTTTTAAGGTGCTTTTTGTCATTTTCAAGGATGTAAAAAAAAATCGCCATCCAATTTCGCTGCATGGAAAAAAGCAGCTCGGACATTCTACATAATATCTCCTTAATATAGATAGAGCTTTAATTGTTGGTGACTTCAAGATTCACAAATATAATGCAAATGACACATTGTGATTAGCATTGATCGATATTCTCAACTCTCTTGGAGTCAGATAAAATGTGACAGGACCGACTCATCGCCATAATCACACGCTAGATTTAATTCTGTCATGTTGACGCTGATACTATAGAAATTCTCCCGCAGAGCGATGACATCACAGATCATTACCTCATCTCTCGTATGCCGTAGAACTATTCTTCCAACCATTAACGATGGCTTCACTAATAATCTTCCAGAATTGCCTCACATACTCAGTAAGCCACAAAGTCTAGAAGAACTTGATGTAACAACAGACAATATAAATACAGTCTTCGCTAGCACTCTTGATAGCGTCGCCCCCCTTCGATTAAAGAAAATTTAAAAAAGCCCTGCACCATGGTTCTCAAGAGAGCAGCTGGGAAAATGGAGCGCATGTGAAAGAATACAAAATTTGAAGTGTTTCGTGGTGCATGGAAGGATAGTGTCTGTAGCTACAGATCAGCATATTTGAGCAAACTCATAGAAAATAACCACAACAATCCTTGGTGCTTATTCAGTACTGTGGCTAAATGGTTTAGGAATAAAACTAGATATTCTGTCGCAGCACAAGAGTAATGACTTTAAAAATTTCTTTACAGATAAAATTTAAATAATGGAATTATGCAATCATCTGTCATAGTACCTCAGAAAACAGTGTCCCATAATTTTCCTCACGTGCAACTTCAATCCTTCGCTGTCATAGGTCATTAAGAGCTGACAAAACTTAGCGAAACATCAAACATGTTTATTAGATCCAATACCAACTAATCTCTTAAAAGAGGTGTTTCCTGTAATCTCAGAACCTCTTCTTAATATTATTAACTCCTCGCTATGCTTAGGACATGTCCCAAGAAACTTTAAAATGGCAGTTATCCAACCTCTTATTAAGAAGCCACAACATGATCCTGGAGAACTGGCTAATTATAGGCCGATTTCAAATCTCACGTTTATGTCGAAAATACTAGAAAAGGTAGTATCCTCCCAAATATGATCATTTTTACAGAGAAATAGTGTATATTAACAATTTCAATCAGGATTTAGGCCTCATCACAGTACAGAGACTGCACTTATCAGAGTTACAAATGACTGGCTCTTATCATCTGATCACGGCTGCATTTCTCTTCGAGTGCTTTAAGATCTTAGTACTGCATTCAACACGATAGATCACGACATTCTCTTGAATAGGCTGGGGAATTATGTTGGCATTTGTGGAGTTGCATTAGCATAATTTAGGTCCTATTTAGCAGACCGCTACCACTTTGTATGTGTAACGGAGAAATTGTCTAATCAAACAAAAGTTAAGGATGGAGTGCCACAAGGATCAGTTTTAGGGCTTCTGCTTTTCTCCTTATATATGCTTCCCCTGGGAGATATTATCAGGAATCGTGGAAAAAGTTTCCACTGTTATGATGATGATACCCAACATTATATTTCTTCTGAACCCAATGAGATTTCACAATTCTCCAAATTAGCAGAGTGTATCAATGAAATAAAAGATGTCCAGAAATTCCTTCTACTCAATTCCGACATAACAGAGGTACTAATTATTGGATCAAAAACCTCTAAAAATAAGCCGCTAAAATATAATTTGACTCTCGATGGATGTACTGTTACATCATCTTCAACAGCGAAGAACTTAGGTGTAATATTTGATACTAATCTGTCCTTTGAAAATCAAATTTCCAATGTTTGTACAACAGCATTTTTCCACCTCAGAAATATTGCTAAATTACGGCACATGCTCTCTGTTGCTGATGCCAAAAAACTAATTCATGCGTTCATGACCTCAAGACTAGATTATTGTGATGCATTACTGGGAGGATGTCCAGCAAGATCAATAAATAAACTTCAATTGGTTCAAAATGCAGCAGCCAGAGTGTTGACGAGAACCAAGAAATATGATCATATTAGACCCATTTTATCATCGTTACATTGTTACCTGTTAAATTCCGTATTCATTTCAAACTTCTGTTAACTACGTACAAAGCTTTGATCCGCAGTACTTAAGTGACCTTCTAACATGCTATATCCCATCAAGTTCATTACGATCGCAAAATTCTGGCCTGTTAATAGTTCCTAGAATATCAAAATCCACAAGAGGAGGAAGATCCTTTTCATATTTGGCTCCTAAACTATGGAATAGTCTCCCTAACACTATTCGGGACTCAGACACACTCTCTCAGATTAAGTCTAGACTAAAGACTCATCTATTTAGCCAGTCATACACCTGAACCATAGCATCTACGCTATTGTACATTTTCTTGTTTCCTTGTCTTAACCTCCGGGACTCCTATCCTGAGTTCACTAGCCTATCAGATCCTACTTGGTGTCGGACTCCACTTCTATGTGTCGCTGAGTGATGATGACTAACTGCAGCCCGTGCCACCCAGACATCACTTTAGTCTTTTGACTTCAGAGGATGAACTGATGCCAACTCCAACTGTAAGACATCGGATGCTTCATATGCCACTGCCTGAACCTTGGACTTTGGATGGACCCCACCGAACCTCACCGAACTGCGATGCACCACAGGGGGTACTCCCTGTAACAGTGCAAAAAAAACCCCCAAAAAACTAAAAACCAAAGTAAAATTTAAAAGAGAGGGAAAGGCCAACACGTATCGGCAGCGGGAGAGAGAGAGTCCTGAGAGTTCTCTGATACACCGTAGTTTGGTCCTCAGCCACTCCTCCACCCTCTAGCGGACAACAGCCACGCCTCCCCATGTGGATCGGAGGCAGTCCTCCACTTCCAGGCGGCCGGGCTCCTCCGTCCTCCGGTTGATGGCCGCAGCGACTCCTTTCGGATGGATGGTAGCGGCGAGAACTCCACTACGGTGCATCCCTCCACCTTCCCGGATTTCGGCACCAGTGTAAAGGGGTTAATGGAAACGAGGCGGCGAGAACCGGCTTGACAATATTAACAATATTTTAATAACAAACTTAACCAAAAAGACAAACACACAAAGGTGTCGGACAGCTGTCCGTAAATCTCTCTCTCTCATGGCCGTCCTCGGTCGGCCTTTATCCCTCTCGGAGGCTTGATTATCCTGATTAAGGGCCGAGTGTGCAGCATCACGACTCGGCCCCGCTCTCCACCCTGCAACAATATGATTTTCTGTAAAGCTGCTTTGAAACAATGCTTATTGTGAAAAGCGCTTATCACTGAAGAAAGAATGTTTTGTGTGTTTGAGTGTGAATAAATTGTCATTCCTGAGTGAACAACTCCTTAAATACTACGGCATGTTTTTCATGTCTGTTGTTGCCATGGTGTTGTGTGGGCAGTCTGCCGAACATCTTGGCATTTGTGAAAAACCTGAGCTGCTCACTTGCACCTTTTGGGGGAAACCAGGACAAAAGCAATTGGTTTTAAGTTGCTGTCCTGACACAAGGCAACTGGATGTGACAGAAGCGTGTTTAGTTTCACAAAGATCCACACTGTGCTCTTCAGCTGAGCCGACCAGTAAACAGCGATGGATTATGGAGCTCTGCCAGAATCAGAATCATCCCTGTGACATAAGCAGGGCTGGACTGGGAAGAGAAATCAGCCCGGGATTTTACATAGCAACTGGCCCAAAAGTTGAAATGAGGGGGGGTGTTCACTGATCCCTTCGGCATATCGCGGCACCGTTTTGTGGTACGTTTTGCACAACATGGCGGCTCATTTTAGCTTAACGCAGAACATTTGGCCCGTTTCACGGCCGACCCACCAGCCCGCTCGGTTCCCCCGATGGCCAGTCCGCCCCTGAACGCCCCCAAAGTGCGTCGGCCCACCGGGAAAATGCCCGGTATGCCAAATTACCAGTCCAGCCCTGGTCATAAGATGTCATAAAATAGCATTGTGTGATGAACAGAGCAAAAAGTAAGTGTTTATGAACTGATAATCTGTAGTTTTACTCATGATTTGTGTGAAAGGGAATAAAAGTCATTGTAGCACCTCTAGTGTTCATTTCACCAGCATTTCACTAGTTAATATAGTAATGCGATTCTGAGATCCTATGTATCTTCTGTATTATTCTAGCTAAAAGATTATATTGACAAATTGCTTGTTGTGTTCGTCACTTTGAATGTTTCGTCTCTGCTAAATGACACACAAAAACAAAATGACACACGAAAAAAAAAGATTTTGTTTCATTTATGACGAAAATAAATGCGTGACCATTTAGCACAGATATACAGGGCCCAACAGTGGCATCTTGGTGATGCTGGGGTTTGAACCCCCAACCTTCTGGACAGTAACCCTGAGCCTCAACCATTGAGCCACCACTGCCCCAATAGGATGTCCCAAGCATCTTGGAGAATTCTCCACAGTTCTTCTGTCTATTTCGGCTGTCTCAATCGCTTCTGTCTCTTTATATAATCTCAGACTGACTCAATGTTCAGTGGGGGGCACTGTGGGGGCAATGCCATCTGTTGCAGGGCTCCCTGTTCTTCTATTCTAATCTTTCCTATCCGCAACAGTAATGTTTGGAAGGCTGACATTTATATTTCTTATTGACACACTAAAGCTGAAGATATAAATAACCATCTTAAGACTTTTGCACAATACTGTAATGGAATAAATAACAGCAATAAATCATAAATATATATATATATTTGTATTTTGTAAAGTTGTGAATGGTTGTCTAATGACTAAATGGTTCTGCACATCAATTTACAAACAATTACTGCATAATTGAATAAAATAAATAAATGAATAATTGTTTTATAGTTTCATGCGCTGTATACGTTCAGCTGGTGTGCTCCATTGAAATGCATTAAGTATTAATGTAAAGCATTAAATATTCATTTAGTATGGCTGAATTAAACATAAAGCAAGAAAAGTGTCTGTGTTAAAATGGGAAAATAGGAAAGAATTTTGGAAAGAACTATATACAATATTAAACGATATCAATGTCGATAAATTATTTATGTTTGCATCATGTGACAAAGCAGAATGAATCACTTTTGAATGAAGCTGAACACGTCTTAACTAATAAATTCACAAACCTTTTCCAATCGTTAGCGATTAATGATGAGGACGATTAAAAATAATTTTACACAGATTCTTCCGGGTGTTATTCCAGGTCCCGTTCAAGTTAAAGCACAAATGTGTGTTCCAGTGAGACCCTTCCAATGCAAGTCAATGGGGTTTAATCTGTAAATATTAAAATACTGTTTCACAAGTATAGACACATAAACAATATGTGTGTTAACATCATACTGTCATTAAATCACTTAATAAACACATCTGTGGAAAGTTAGAGCAAATTTTACTACTTCGTTGCCATGACGATGTATCAAAGATCAATAGTCCACCACAAAAACTTTACAGTTCTAATAATACACAAGTTTTAATAGAGGAATTAATGTAAGTGCTTTTATAAAATTATAAGCGTCACATTTCTAAAAATTGTCCCCATTGACTTCCATTGGAAGTGTCCCACTGGAACACACATTTCCGCTTTTTTAAAGAAAAGGCGGGATGAGTCGAAATACATTTTTGGGTTAATCAATATGACACCACAAATGCTGTCGATTGAGTAACTTGTTCCTTTAAATCCTTTAAATAAAAGATGTATTTTTACTATAGAAATGTCCTGGAAATCCTCTGATTTTTCCATGTTTTCCAGGCATTGGGAAACCTGATAATAAATTCCATCATCTATTAATGTGACTAAACAAACTAAACTAATGACATCCACAAATACAATGACTTAATCCCACTAGATCCCCATTCAGCTCAACTCATCATATGAAGATAATCTCGACTCTCAGGCGCCCAGATGACACCAGATAAGTAGGTCATCAATTAAAAGACCAAATGCACGACAACACACTCATGCAGATCTCACGTTACTTACATGAATGTGATCAGTGCGGAGTGTCCTCCAGGTAACACTATCAGGAGCCAGATAGAGGTGCTTCACATGTGCAGACAAAAGCATATTAAAGATAGCAAAACACAATCAACTCGCTTGCGTTGTGTTGTGCTGCCCTGCATGCCCCCCGCCGGCCCTGCCCCTTTTAGTAGGCCGTGTAATCATGCGAGCGTGAAACATACAGAGGGGGATCTTCGCCATGCCTTATGCAGAAACTAACAGATAGGACGAGCTGTTGACCCCAAAACCCCTCCCAGACTCCCAAAAAACAAAGGACCCGGGTAATAATGCTTGAGCTTCATGTTTGATGTTGAACAGTGATACTTCAATGAAACAATGTAGCACCCATTAATCCTCCTGATCTACGAACAGAACCCTCTTATGTCTCATATACATTACAGCAATATCTGGGGATTTACAACGACCAGATATGATCATCAGAAATCATAAATATCATTTTCACAATTACTAGGATTGTTTTTAAGATGATATTTGTCATTATCCGGATCATTCGCACCAAAGGTGAAAATTATGTCATCACTCTGATGTAGTTCCAAATCCATACGAGACACTGAAAATACTAACAGTAATCTCAGATTATTCCAAAATCATTTACTCTGCTTAATCTCAAGTTTGCGCTATTCTTACTCGTTGTATTTAAGTTACTCTCTAAATCCTGAAGTTGTCATTAATAAAAACACTCATGTGGTCCTAATTAAACATGACTTGGTGGAATCATAACTCAAATACATCAGCTCTTGAAACTTTGGCTTCGAGTACTACTAACTAGGCACAGAATTAAGGCTTTGTGGAATACCCATAATCCCTTGCGCTTGAATAAATGATGTTTGTTTGGTCAAAACCAAGGAACTTATGTAGTACGTAAAATAACAGATTGTATTTCAAAATGTATTTAGTTTGAATTCTTATGACTATTTTTGTTACTTCAATCATAGATGAGTTAAGCTTACTTGTAACTGTTTAACATCATTTAAAAATGAAGTTCAGTTTACTTGAGCAAAATAAGTATGTTTACTTAGGAAATGAATGCAAACTGATTACAGGTTTCAAACTTAAAGGGACAGTTCACCCAAAAATGAAACTTCTCTCATCATTTACTCACCCTCGTGCCATCCCAGATGTGTGACTTACTTTATTCTGCAGAACACAAATTATGATTTTTAGTAGAATATTTCCACTCTGTTGGTCCATACAATGCAAGTGAATGGTGACCAGAACTTTGAAGCTCCAAAAAGCACATAAAGGCAGCATAAAAGTAATCCTCACAACTCCAGTGGTTTAATCCATGTCTTCAGAGGTAATATGATAGTTGTGGGTGAGAAAATGTAAATTCTCCTCCTGATCCAGTAGGTGGCGACATGCGCAAAGAACGCCAAGTGCCAAAAACAAAAGACGACGAAGAATGTGAAAGTGAAAATGGAGATTTAGAGTAAAAAAAGGACTTTTTTCTTGCAATGTTGTAATGTTTCTCACCTACACCTATCATATCACTTCTGAAGACATGGATTAAACCACTGGAGTCGTGTGGATTACTTTTATGCTGCCTTTATATACTTTTTGGAGCTTTAAAGGTCTGGTCACCATTCACTTGCATTGTATGGACCAACAGAGCTGAAACATTCTTCTAAAAATCTTCATTTGTGTTCTGCAGAAGTAAGTCACACATCTGGGATGGCATGAGGGTGATTATACGATGAGAGAAGTTTCATTTTTGGGTGAACTGTCCCTTTAAGGTTGAAACCTGAAGACGTTTTTTTAAACATATCACAAAAAGATGAAAATAGATTTGTGACCATTTGGATAGCATAAATACACTTTACAGAAAAAGAAGATTTTTAAGATTTACTCATCTCAAATTCATTATAAAATTCCCCAAAATGTTATTGTATAATCATTAACAAAATTATTATAATAATTTTATTTATTTATTATTTCATTTAGTTAAATTCTACTCAATTAGGTACTACTCAATACTACTAAATAATTCAATTTGTTGGACATTTTATTTGAAATAAAAATTAAAACCCTTAAAAATTGGTTCTTGCATAGCAATTGTCAAACATGAGATGTTTGGTCACCATTTACTTCTGCATAGTTTTTCTGTACAATGAAAGTGAATGGTGACTGCATTCACATCTGCTTCTGTGTTTCACAGTGGAAAGTCTAATGGGTTCGGAACAACATGAAGGTGAATAAATGATGACAGATTTTCCTTTTTTTTTATCACTTTAACAGCACAAGCAAGAACTGGAGTTACTGTAGATTCACATGGTCTGAAAAAGATGAATTCTTTGTGTACAGTATACAGAATGTCACATCGCACAGCATGTTTTGCTCTTGACTGCTGTATAATTAGTTGGGAATGTCGAACGCATTAACAGCCGGTTGCTCAGCTGTGAGGGGTTCTGTGTGCACTGACCGCAGACTGATTCAATTTGCCCTTGGAATAAAGACTCAGAGAGACACCCGCCCCCAGCATCATGGGCTTGTCTACACACACACACACACACACACACAGACACACACACACACAGAGAGGTCTGAGTCAGCTTCAGATGGCACACCCACAGTCATCTGACACATACTGCACAAACATCTAGAAAACACTTAATCTTGCAATCTCTAATCCAGTTGAAGACTGTAAGACTCCCTCAAACTAAATTTAAGAGACAGCGAGCCCCTTAATACCCCCCGCCCCCTCTTTTTTGTGCATATTTATATATGGGGATGGGGGGTGTTCACTGTCCTTTTCTGCCTAACGTGGCGGCTCGTTTTAGATTATCGCTGCCCATTCAGCCTGTTTCGCGACTGTCCCACCGGCCCGCTCGGTTCTCCCGATGGCCAGTCCGCCCCTGATCTGCCCCAAAGTGCGTCGGCCCACCGGGAAAATGCCCATTATGCCAGATTACCAGTCCAGCCCTGTTCCCGATCTGTACAGTAATTCTGTAATAAGGAATTTTCTTACCATCGGACCAGTTCTGTGGCAGTATGGGGCAGTCAGTGCTGCAGCTGTTTATACAACACGCCTTCAACAGACAGCTGGACCGATCAGACCTCATCAGAATTCAGGGATCTCAAAGTTTCAAACTACATTTAACTTGACACAGCATCTTAAAAACACAGCACTTATGACTAGAGACACCGAAAACTAGTGAGACGTGACACAACCAAAGTGAGGCGCTCCACAAACAAAATAGAGTCCTATAAAGAGGCTGGCGTGCAAAACCTTGGCACCCCACTTCAATGGGCATGCACTGTGCCCGCCATCCTCGCCTACGGCACTCCCCGACCAGATTGTCGTATTTAGGCTCACTCCATCTGGTCTTCCCAGAGCCACATGCCTAGATGTTCCAGACTCCAGCATCATATCTGGCCTGAGTGTGGAAACTGTGATGGTATCTGGGAACTTTAGCTGGTCAACGGACAGTCCCGACTTGTGGCTTTGGCCGCATTAACGGCATCTCACCCTCCCTTACGAAGGCAATCCTCTGCTTCTCCACGCCCTGTTTACTCGGAGCGAGACCTTTGCCTTTTATTTAATTAAAGGTGTTTAGGTGGGGACTTGGTGTGCAGAAAACAAGTCTGTAACAGTCTAAGGACGGGCAAGGAGGAGGCGGGAACTGGCTGAACAGTCAATAAAAAATTTAATGATATAAATTAACTTAACAACATAAAACATAAATGCAGCACAGCCGCATGCATCTCTCTCTCTCTCTCTCTCTCTCTCTCTCTCGAACTGGCACCTCCGGCTCGTCTTTATCCCTCTCTCGGCTGATTAGCCTGATTCAGGGCCGGCCATATGTCCTCACGGCCCGGCCCCACCCTCCTTTGTCACACCCCTCCAACACCCGACTCCCAACGCCCAACCCTGGCATGACGCACTCCACTCCCTTCCTGGAAGGGGGGCATTACCATTCTGGCCGTGCCTGCTGGCAGGTCTTCCCCTCCTTTCTCGAGCCCTGGGAGAGACGGGGGGAGGGGGAGGGGAGAGGGAAAGAGAGAGGCGGAGTGACAGAGAGTGAGAGAGAGAGAGAGAGGAGACGCCCAGTCCTCAACTGCTCCTCCGCCCTCTGGCGGACGGCAGCGAGTCCTCCGGCCCCTGGTGGATGGAACCGGCCCTCCCCTTCTTCAGCGGACGGCAGCGGTTCCCCCGGCTCTCGATGGCCGGCAGCGAGCCCTCCGTCCCCAGGCAGATGGCCACGGCTGCTCCCCTGGCGGATGGCAGTGGTGAGGACTCACTCTTCTCTCTTCCCTCCCAGGTTTGGGCACCACTGTAACAGTATAAGGACGGGCAACGTGGAGGCGGGAACCGGCTGAACAGTCAACGTAAAATGTAATGATATAGATGAACTTAAAACAACATAAAAGATAAACGAACAGACACACATGCGGCGTGGCCGCGTGCATCTCTCTCTCAAACTGATTCGCTTTCAACCCAAGGATTCACACCTCTAGTCTGAATGGTCTGAAGTCAAAGAGGCGATGCATTTCTATGCCCAGCCTTATTTGTATGACTCGAGTCCTCGGAAATCAAACCGAGAGAGAAATTATCTCAGAAACAAAGGCATTTTCTCAACCCGCTCACTTTTGGCGCCCCCCTGTGGGCATTTCACCCGCAAACTAGAGCTAACATGCGCTCAAATGTTTAACACTTCCAGCTTCGGCCACTGGGGGACAATGCTTCAAATTTTGGTGAGCACAAAAAGTCAAGTCTGCATTTCTACACGTTACAGTTTTCATAGTACGAAGAACTCTCATCTCAAAACATCAAAGGAAAACGCATTCCTCATTTGAACCCTTTTAACACTAGACGCACAATTCAAATACACTAACCCAATTGTTGCATGCAAATGACTAAAAATCACTAGAATTCAGCAAAAGTCTCCTTCTAAATGTAAACATGGCTCTGGTCTTACCAGCTTCCCCATGGCGATGGTCAGTTTGATCATCTCTGGATGCAGAAATTGCGACAAGAGGTACCCGACATACTGAACATGCGCCTGAAAGAAATGTTGTCAGATAATGTTCTCTTGCTCTCTTTCTCTTAATATGTGGGTGTGTTCAAAACACATACCTCACCGACACACGCAGCACATCTGAACGACAGGTTTACACAGGACTGCCTTTAATCCATCACTTTAACCCTTCACGTCAAACTGTGTGTTTTGGAGAGACGTTATGAAGGACTTTGACATATTCTATTTCAATTCTACCTTTTATAGGACATCTTCTGAGTAGCATTTTTTGTGTTTCAGAGTTTCACTTCATTTTTAAGGGCTTTTAAAAAAGTGTTCCTGTTGTGTGGCTTCAGAAGAATACTTTTATGGAGCTTGATGTGTGTGCTCACTATGAACTGTTGCTGTAATATGGAAAAGAGCTGCATTTATAATCAAAAATTCATCCAAAAAATTATCAAAATAATCATAAACAAATTAATCCAAAAACAAATCATCAAAAAAAAAAAATCATCAAAAATAGTTTTTGAATCGAAAACCTGTGAATCTGTTTGCTTTCAACCCAAAGATTCACACCCCTAGTCTGAATAGGGCTTGAAAAACTTATCCAAAAAAATTATCAAAAAAAAAAAAAAAAAAAATCCTCAAATTATCAAAAAATAATAATAATAATAAAAAAAAAATCATAAAAAAATAGAAAATCATAAAAAAAATATCATAAAAAATTATTTAAAAATTCAACAAAAGAAATTATAAAAACAAAATCATAAAAAAAGTCATACAAAAATTCAACAAAAAAAAATTATAAAAACAAAATCATAAAAAAATTCATAAAAAAATTCAACAAAAAAAATTATAAAAACAAAATCATAAAAAAAATTCATAAAAAAATTCAACAAAAAAAATTATAAAAACAAAATCATAAAAAAATTCAGACAAAAATTCTACAAAAAAATTATAAAAACAAAATCATAAAAAAAATTCAGACAAAAATTCAACAAAAAAAATATAAAAACAAAATCATAAAAAAAATTCATAAAAAAATTCAACAAATAATTATAAAAACAAAATCATAAAAAAATAAATTAAACAAATTATATATATATATATATATATATATATATAATTCATTAAAAAATACTTTTGTGTCCATTAAAAAAAACGCATTAAGGTTTGGAGCAACATGACAAATATTTATTTGACAAAATGACAATTTTCATTTTGGGCGAACTATTCCTTTAATAAATAAATGTGTCAATGACATGACGCACATTTTCTTTATTTTTTTTTTATTATCCAGGTCTATTAATTTATTCAAATATACATAAAAAAGCAATATTTAACAACAGTTAATATCAATATTTCTACATCATTTTTTTTTTTTAAATCACATTTTGTGGTTAACCCTGGGAAAACAATTTATGATACTGTAAATATATATATATATATATATATATATATATATATATATATATATATATATATATATATATATATATATAATATTTTTTTATTTTTTTTTATTTTCCAGTTTTAATAATCCAGTTTACTAGGACTACACAGGAACTTTAGAAATATCAGTTCCAAATCTAGAACAGGTTTATAGTTTTCATTTTTAAAGCAGTTATTTATTATATGATATATGTAATGTTATGTCTGTAATTTGAACATAAAGTCTGACTGCATACGGTGAACAGCGTTTAGTGTTGGGTCAGATCTGTGTGTCGACAGCACTATAAACTTCAGTCAGTCACTGAACGAGTTAAAGGAATTTCCCTGTGCACTCCACCTCCAATAAACCAACATTAATCCACATAATTATCCATATATATGTGAAGTTATTCCCAGACAATCTACAGAGGAAGAAAAAGAAACCGTTGTCAGCAGGAAAGCATCGTTTACAATCATGTTGTATTTTGTTTCTGCTGATCTGGGTTGCTATGGCTGTCGTGTCTCTGCAGACTTTTACTGCGCTCGGTTTGAATGATGCAGATGACATGCATGAACTTGACAACGAATGCACAAAAATGTACAAAGTCAGCCCAGTAAAAGTGTGTGAACTAACACTTCACAGGAGTATGTTGTGCATCTTATGAGTTGGATGCTTTAATCACACTTAGATAGTAAAATAGTGAAAATATAAAAAAGATTCATATATTTCTCAATGCATAATGTCTGTTGTGAGTCACCAAACCCTCAGAAACAAGAGATTGCTTCACCTATGTTTGAATCTGACAAACAGTAAAACATTGTTTGCAGCTTTTCAAGCATGCATTTGCCTTGTTCCAGGGAAACATCTGGAGTTGAGGTTTGTAAGCACTCCGGGGAAGTCGATGAAAGAGCAGACAACCTTTAGATGAAAGTATTCTCCTTTGACGATGTGAAGGAAAGCACTAGTAGTTTGATCAACAACACATTCAACCAGAGAGAGATTTACAGGTTAGTTAGAGATCCATTCAACCGTGTCTCATTAACCAGTTCAAACAGAGCCAGACCTGCGATCAGACCTCAGAAAACAGAGCTGGCATTATTTCATTGGCCAAGGATGTTCGGTCTATAGTCTGGATTCAGTACGGTGCTTATAGTCAACACTGCTAGCAACTCAATTCCACCCAAAACTAATCGGTCAACTTTTAATGACTTCTCTCACACCCTTACAATTAAACGGGCCAATTGTTGCTATTGTGTCATTAACAGACGTCAATGTCATTTCAACTAGGAATTATAAAGAATCAACTATGTGGTGCTTTACCATCAATTAGTGGATATGACTGAAAATCGTCAATAACTTCACATACATTTAGCCTAACATGCACTTACCAAATATTATGCCTGAACTTATCTTTCTATTATTCAATTACACCTCATATCATATGCAGAAATGTGCCAATATAAACAAATAAACACTTGCTTTACAGCAGTTATCATTTCAATCCACCTTTTAATTTAATAAAGATTCATGTAACATTCTCATAGTGGATTACAGGAAACACACACACACACACACACACACACACTCTCTCTCTCTCACACACACTCTTACACACGCACGCACGCACTCACTCACACACACACACACACACACACACACACTCTTACACACGCACGCACTCACTCACACACACGTGCACACTCTCTCACACACGCGCACACGCGTACACACACACACACTCTCTCTCTAACACACACTCTTACACACACGCACACTCTCTCTCTAACACACACACACACACTCTCACACACACACTCTCACACACACACACACACACACTCTCTCTCACACACGCACACACAGTCTCACACACGCACAAGCACTCTCACACACACACTCTCTCTCTCTCTCTCACACACACACACACACACTCTCACTCACTCTCTCTCACACACACACACACACACACTCACGCGCGCACACTCACTCACACACACACTCACTCTCACACACTCTCACACACACACACACACACACACACACACACACACACACGTGGTTGATGCATTAAATACACGCAAAAGGAGAATAATAAAACAAAACAGAAGCAGTGCAACATTAAGAGTGCATTAAGAGACCTCGTCCTCCAATCACAATAACATACTAACAACCAGTGTCGGGTGTAATGCATTACTGTAATAGTAAAGTAAGGGATTACTCTTAATTTTTCATTAATTTAATTAGTTACTAATGATGTAATTGTGTTAAATACTGTATTGACTCTAGAACAATTCTATGTAAAACAATAGTGAAATTAACGTTTAATGTTCAAATATATGTTTTCTAATTTAATACCGCCCCTTTAAATTCTTTGGCCAGTTCATGAATAATGAATTAAGATTTTATAGGAATTTATTTGAAAGAAATTAAAGAACAGTTTCATCCTTGTATTCTTCATCTGGTCGAGATTGATCAGGGTTTTAGAAAGTAATTAGTAACTAGATAGGTACATTTCCTGACGAAAATGTGAGTGGTGCTTGCCGTGGCAAAACTCGTCAAATAGCATTTTCTAACTTGTTGCTAAGCACTAAAATAATGGTCATAGAATGTTGCTAGTATGTGTTTTTCATGATGGTAGCATGTAGGTGTTATGTTTGTGTTAGCATGATGCTAGCACGTTTTTAGAATGTTTTAACACTTCGTTAGGTGATGCTAGAATGTGTTAGCATGATACTAGCACGTTTTAGCATGTTTTAGCACTTCGTTAGGCGATGCCAACATGTGTTAGCATGATGATAGCACGTTTTTAACATGTTTTAACACTTCATTAGGCGATGCCAGCATGTGTTAGCATGATGCTAGCACATTTTTAACATGTTTTAACACTTCGCTAGGCGATGCCAGCATGTGTTAGCACAATGCTACCACGTTTTTAGCATGTTTTAGCACTTCGCTAGGCAATGCCAGCATGTGTTAGCATGATACTAGCATGTTTTTAGCATGTTTTAGCACTTCGCTAGGCGATGCCAGCATGTGTTAGCATGATGCTAGCACGTTTTAAGCATGTTTTAGCACTTCGCTAGACGATGCCAGCATGTGTTAGCATGATGCTAGTACATTTTTAACATGTTTTAACACTTCGCTAGGCGATGCCAGCATGTGTTAGCATGATGCTACCACGTTTTTAGCATGTTTTAGCACTTCGCTAGGCGATGCCAGCATGTGTTAGCATGATGCTAGCACATTTTTAGCATGTATTAGCACTTCGCTAGGCGATGCCAGCATGATGCTAGCACGTTTTTAGCATGTTTTAGCACTTCACTAGGCGATGCCAGCATGTGTTAGCATGATGCTAGCACGTTTTTAGCATGTTTTAACACTTCGCTAGGCGATGCCAGCATGCGTTAGCATGATGCTAGCATGTTTTTAGGATGTTTTAGCACTTCGCTAGGCGATGCCAGCATGTGTTAGCATGATGCTAACACGTTTTTAGCATGTTTTAGCACTTCGCTAGGCGATGCCAGCATGTGTTAGCATGATGCTAGCACATTTTTAGCATGTATTAGCACTACGTTAGGCGATGCCAGCATGTGTTAGCATGATGCTAGCACATTTTTAGCCAGTTTTAGCACTTCGCTAGGCGATGCCAGCATGATGCTAGCACGTTTTTAGCATGTTTTAGCACTTCACTAGGCGATGCCAGCATGTGTTAGCATGATGCTAGCACGTTTTTAGCATGTTTTAGCACTTCGCTAGGCGATGCCAGCATGTGTTAGCATGATGCTAACACGTTTTTAGCATGTTTTAGCACTTCGCTAGTCGATGTCAGCATGTGTGTTAACATGATCTAGCATGTTTTTAACATGTTTTAGCACTTCGCTAGTCGATGTCAGCATGTGTTAACATGATCTAGCATGTTTTTAACATGTTTTAGCACTTTGCTAGGCGATGCCAGCATGTGTTAGCGCGATGCTAGCACGTTTTTAGCATGTTTTAGCACTTCGCTAGGCGATGCCAGCATGTGTTAGCACGATGCTAGCACATTTTTATTATGATTTAACACTTCGCTAGGCGATGTCAGCATGTGTTAGCATGATGCTAGCACGTTTTTAGCATGTTTTAGGGTGTGTCTTTGAAGATTTTAGGTCACTTTAGGGACTTTTTTGGCCGCTTTTTCGTCCGCTGTGCGAACATCGTACACCCGATCGCTTAGTAAAGATATAGCACACCTCTCCTCAATGTGCCGCACGATTTGAAGCCTCACTCAGGGGTCTGTGACGAAAGCTGCTTGAGGAGTAGCGCGCCAAACTTTTGTGTATGCAAGAGAACAATAGTGATGCCTTGCCTTTGGCAAGCACCACTAATAAGTAACGCAATTACTTTTCAGACAGATTAGTACAGTAATCTAATTACATGGTGGAATATTAGTATGGTAGTATTTAGTAATTCATTACTTTTTTCACACTTTTAACGACTAAATTATGAACTTTAATTTCTCATTTAACTCCCAGATTAATTGCAAACTTAGTTACAGAAACACATGAACACAGATTCATTAGACTACATATCAACATATTAATCTGACCTCATTCTGTACTGTCCCATTTTCCAATCAATTACTGATGAATAAAATCAAGTTCCCTATTGGGAAACCCTTCAGTAAAACCTCACAGCCTAAACTGGTTGGTGTATGTAGTGTTTATTGATTAAACACTCTGAACAAATAAATGTTTGAACTGGCGTGTAGCCTCTTTATTCTTCAGAACATTCAACAACTATAAGCTTAGCTCTCTGTATCATTCCCTTGTGTATCCTTTCTACATTCTTGGGTATCTGTTAACTGTATGTTTGGTTCTACTGCCATCTAGAGGACAAACATAGGAAACACACCTAATCACCACATCCCCTTTCCTTTAGGAAGAAAAATATAAACTGAAATGCATAAAACAATGGAAATAATATAACACAAATCAATTATCCATTTGACACTAAACTGAAATTTCAAAACAACACATTTGTGTGGCACATTTCAAATGTAACTGGACAGAGTTATTTACAAATTAAGTCGATCAGGTTTCTTTATTATACGTGATGATCTTCTTATTATAGGAGATGCATTTGTTTCTGCAACATGACCATTGTCCCGGGGAATGGAAGAAGATGAAGAAGTCTGACTGCTTGGTGGTGTTACATCTTCAGGTGAGACCAGAACTTCTTCTCCTTTAGTGTCAGTCAGTGTTTGGCTCGTTTCTTGCATTTTAAGAAGACTTCTGCGATTTCTCCTAAGCACTTGTCCACTCTCTGTTCTGACAACATATGATCTTGGATTCACTTCTTCCAAAACAACACCTTTTTTGTCCCAGCAGTTGGTATTTTCCACTCGCACAATGTCATTTTTCGATAACACCTTCAGCATTTTGGTTTGTTTGTCATAGTTCGTTTTTTGTCTCTTTTGAAGATCCTTCCGTTTCTGTCTTATTGCTGCACTGTTCAACGTGTCTCGTTTTGTGTCAATCCTGCAGGGAAGTGTCGTTCTTATCTTGCGATTCATTAAGAGCTCTGCAGGAGATGCACCATGTTCCAGAGGAGTTGCTCGATAGCTCAGAAGAGCTAGATATGGATCTGACTTGCCTTCAGATGCCTTCTTAAACAATTGCTTCACAATGTGCACTCCTTTTTCTGCCTTCCCATTAGATTGAGCATGATGAGGACTTGAAGTCATGTGTCTGAAATCATAGTGAGCTGCAAAGTCCTGGAATTCCTTGGAATTGTAACATGGGCCGTTGTCGCTCACCACAACCAGAGGAATGCCATGCCTGGCAAAAATTGACTTCATCTGCTGTATCACACATGCACTTGAAGGATTAGACAGCAGAGCTATTTCCGGAAAACTAGAAAAGTAATCCACTACCAGCAAGTACTCTTTACCATGGAAATGAAACAGATCGGTACCTACTTTCTGCCAAGGATGCTGAGGTAAGTCTGTTGTGATCATTGGTTCTCTTGCTTGTTTGTTTTGATGTTTCAGACAAACTTCACATGTACTGACCATTTTTTCAATGTCAGAATTTATTCCAGGCCAATAGACTGAATCCCTGGATCTCCTTTTGCATTTTTCCATTCCAAGATGTCCCTCGTGTATCCTGGAAAGCATCTCTTGTCTCAGCACTTGTGGAACAACTATTCTGTCCCGTCTCAGAAGAATGCCATCTGCTACACTGAGCTCAGCTCTAACATTGTAGAATTGCGGGAAGGAACTTTTGACCCAGACATTGTTCAGATTTTGAATTACAGCCTGGAGAACTGGATCTTTTGCTGTCTCCTCAGCGATGTGCTTGAGCTTTCGATCAGACACTGGAAGAGATTCAACAACAAGATTCACATGTGTGTTCACATCATCTTCCGTGGAACTCGCATCTGAGGATTTGGATATTAATGGTGCACGGGACAGTGCATCAGCTAGCACTATGTATTTCCCTGGTGTGTAGACTAATTCAAAGTCATACCGTTGCAGTCTCATCATTAGACGCTGAATGCGTGGAGACATCTGATTCAGATTTTTTCTGATGATCGCAATTAAAGGCTTGTGGTCTGTCTCTGCTGTGAACGATGATAAGCCATAGACATAGTCATGAAATTTCTCAAATCCAAAGACGAGTCCAAGACTCTCTTTTTCGATCTGAGCATATCTGCACTCAGATTGTGTCATCGTCCTAGAGGCATAGGCAATCGGTTTCCAGCCGTCAACTTCTGCTTGGAGCAAGACTGCACCTAGACCATCCTTTGACGCATCTGTGGAGATTTTGATACTTTTAGAGGAATCAAAGTAGGTGAGAACTGGCGCTCTTGTCAATGTTGACTTGAGCACTTTCCATTCTTGCTCATGCTTACTTGTCCAATTGAACTCATTTTTATGCTTCAACAGCTCTCTGAGGGTCGCAGTTTTTGCGGAGAGGTTTGGAATGAATTTGCCAATGAAATTTACAATTCCCATTATCCTCAGCACACCTTTTTTGTCCACAGGACTCGGCATATCCAGAATTGCCTGAATTTTGCTTTTGTCAGGTTCAACACCACATCCAGACAACTTGTCACCTAGAAATGTCATTTCAGTGACACCAAACAGACATTTAGCTCTGTTTAACTTGAGTCCATATTTCTGAACTCTCTGAAGTAGCTGGAAAAGCCTTTGATGGTGTTCCTGCAAAGTGGATCCCCAAACCACTATGTCATCAACATATGCACGGACTCCCTCCAGTCCTTCTATGATATGCTCCATGGCACGATGGAAGATTTCTGAGGCTGAAATTATGCCAAAGGGAAGACGAAGAAATGAATACCGTCCAAATGGTGTATTAAACGTGCAGTACTTAGTACTGTCTTCATGGAGCTTCAATTGCCAGAATCCCTGTGAAGCGTCCAACTTGCTAAAATACTGTGCACCAGTCATTTCACTTGTGATCTCCTCACGTTTTGGAATCTGGTAGTGCTCCCTTTTTATGCTTGCATTCAAGTCTCGAGGATCCATGCATACTCTCAGATCACCATTTTTCTTTTTTACACAGACCATCGAGTTCACCCAGTCTGTGGGTTCCTCCACTTTCTTAATGACTCCTAGAGCTGTCATCTTATCAAGCTCCTTTTTTAGTTTTTCTTTCAGTGGCGCGGAAACCCTTCTCGGAGCATGAACTACAGGGTGAGCATCGTCTTTGAGCTGAATTTTGTAAATAAATGGTAGAGCTCCCAGTCCCTTGAAAACATCATCAAATCTGCGAACAATGTTATCTGTAGTTTCCTGCTGTGTCGCTGTTACACCATGACTATTGATGCAGTACACTCTCTTAACCAGTCCTAACTCCTCGCAGGCTTTGTCACCAAGGAGAGACTGATGATTATCTGGAACTACAACAAAGAGCAGGTGATGCGTTTTGTTCTTTACACATACTCTGAGCCTGCACACACCTTGAGTCTGTATGTCCTGTCCATTGTAGGTTTTGAGCGACACAGTGTTTCTTTTTATCTGAGGCTTGATTTTCATTTCCTTTATGTCACTTATGCTTATGAGATTAGCCTTCGCTCCTGTATCAAGTTTAAGCGGCACAATGGTTCCATTGACTTGTAGTGACACAATCCATTTGTCTTCAGATACACAGCTCACATCATTTCTTTCATTTTCTTCGAGTTTATTCTGAATACTTTCTGTGTCACCATTGATCATGCCCACAAAGAAAGTGTCTGACAATTCTGTGTCATCCACAACATGCACAAATGTTGATTGCTTTGTTTTATTCTTTGAAAAGCACTGCTTAGCGAAGTGGTTCATGCCTTTGCATTTTGCACATTGCTTTCCATATGCTGGGCATTGTTTAGGCTGATGCTTTGAGCCACATCTTTTACAGCAGAATGAATCTGTGCATGTCTTTGGTGCAGCTTTTTGACTCTGCCTTTTCATTTTATGAGTAACAGCGCCAACTACTGGACAGTCAGCACCTGTGGAGCCTTTATCGGTAAAAGTTCTAGAATGCAACAGAGCAAGCTCACTCGCATGACAAATCTTGACAGCACCTTCAAATGTCAGCTCCGTTTCTCTGAGTAATCTTTCTCTTACTTTCTTGTCATCAATGCCAAAAACAATTTGATCTCTGATCATTGATTCAGCCAAGACTCCGAAGTTGCATGTTTTTGCCTTTAGCTTCAAATCAGTCAAGAATGAGTCAAAACTTTCTCCCTGAGATTGAATGCGTGTGCGAAACACATACCTTTCATAGGTTTCATTTTTTTTGGGTGAGCAGTGCTCGTCAAATTTCTTTATGACCTCGTCATATTTTTCTCTGTCCGCAGCGTCCGCAAACGTAAAAGTATTGTATACTTCAATCGCCTGAGGTCCAGCAACTGTCAAGAGCAACGCTATTTTCCGTGAATCCGACTCACCATCTAGACCAACAGCTTGGATATATAGCGCGAATTGCTGCTTGAAAGTCCGCCAGCTGCTATCAACACTCCCGGTGAGTTTCAGAGATTCCGGTGGTTTGACAGAATCCATCTCTGTTGTATCACAGGACAGTTCACTCCTGGTACCATGTAGTGTTTATTGATTAAACACTCTGAACAAATAAATGTTTGAACTGGCGTGTAGCCTCTTTATTCTTCAGAACATTCAACAACTATAAGCTTAGCTCTCTGTATCATTCCCTTGTGTATCCTTTCTACATTCTTGGGTATCTGTTAACTGTATGTTTGGTTCTACTGCCATCTAGAGGACAAACATAGGAAACACACCTAATCACCACAGTGTAGAAGGTCTGTCATGTTTATATAATCCGTATGAGAAGTTGGTATGTCCTCATTTAGCAAGCGAAGTGTGTTTGTGTCCACTTTACTGACGTATTCTGCTTTTTTACTATCAATAAAATGTGAGCTGCTCAATCAAATGCATCCACAGCTGTGAGGCAGATCTGGCCCATAAAGTGAACCACATGTTATGGGACAAAAGAGAAATTCCTCAAGAGAAAAACAAGCATGCTGTGACCATCACGTCAATTATTGGACATTTTATCATATTTATCTACGTTATACCCTCTAAGTCCTTTCCATTTTGATCAGTCAAGAGATCTAACGTTGTAGGCAACACTTCCAAGTGTTGTAACGATGGGATAAAATCTGTTTATGTCATCTGTAAACTGTATAAACTCCTTCTTGACAGATGTTTACATGATGGCATATTTTGCTGTTGAACATCAGTCTTTTATTATGTCCTCCTCTAGTGGTGGACTTCATGAAGTAACTGTGGAAACCAAAAGGAAGGTTTGACACAGCTAAAATACACTAAATAATTACAGTAACCTTAAAGGTAACCGTACAATGCAAGAGAATGGGTGCCAAATCTTTGAAGCTGAAAAAAGCACATAAAGGCTGCATAAAAGTATTGCGTAAGACTCTAATGGTTTAATCCATGTCTTCAGAAGCGATAGGAACTATAAATCTACACTTTCACATTCTTCGATTTAGTTTTTGCCGATTCGCATCCTGCATACGTATCGCCACCTACCGGGCACGGACTTAAAAATGTATCTGTTCCTCACCCGCTCCTATCATGTTACTTCTGAAGACATGGATTAAACCACTGGAGTCGTATGTGAAAGTGTAGATTTACAGTAGAAAATGGCTTAAATATTGATCAGTTTCTCACCCACACCTATCATATCACTTCTGAAGACATGGATTAAACCACTGGAGTCATATGTGAAAGTGAAAGTGTAGATTTATAGTAGAAAATGGCTTAAATATTGATCAGTTTCTCACTCACACCTATCATATCGCTTCTGGAGACGTGGATTAAACCACTGGAGTCATATGTGAAAGTGAAAGTGTAGATTTATAGTAGAAAATGACTTAAATATTGATCTGTTTCTCACCCACACCTATCATATCACTTCTGAAGACATGGATTAAACCACTGGAGTCATATGTGAAAGTGAAAGTGTAGATTTATAGTAGAAAATGACTTAAATATTGATCTGTTTCTCACCCACACCTATCATATCACTTCTGAAGACATGGATTAAACCACTGGAGTCATATGTGAAAGTGAAAGTGTAGATTTATAGTAGAAAATGACTTAAATATTGATCTGTTTCTCACCCACACCTATCATATCACTTCTGAAGACATGGATTAAACCATGTGTGGATTACTTTTATGCTGCCTTTATGTGCTTATTAGACCTTATTAGTTCTGGTCACCGTTCACTTGCATTGTATGGAGCTACAGAGCTGAATTCTTCTAAAAATCTTCATTTGTGTTCTGCGGAAGAAATAAAGTCACACACATCTGGGATGGCATGAGGGTGAGTAAATGATGACAGAATTCTGTGTAATGAATGAACTGTCCCTTTAAATCTAGCACGAATCATGATTCAGCTCAGAACTGATGGGAAATGGAATTTTCGATTCAAATGAAGACAAAACTGCTGTAATGTTGCAACAAATGTAACAAAATTAGACTTCAACAACATTCTTTTTTATTCCGTTTCAGAACATTTCAGATGTTTTTGTGACAATAATATTGAGAAATATGGGAGGTGTTTGTAATATGCAACAAACAGTTTAAAATGATATGCACAGAATCAAAAAGAAAGGTTTTGAATGCAACAGTTTCATTATTTTACAGGATTACACAAGAGTTGATATACTGTAGGGTTACAGTAAAGCTTTATACTTTATTCCAGAAGCCACTTTGGATTGATGAATTCACATGAACTTTTACAAATCATTTTGACAGAGACTACATTCACAAAGAGCTTTTGAACTAGATAGAAATATTGTAGAGCAAAGAGTCGAACAAGGACAATATTTTTCACTTTAGAAGATTCCATGACATTTCAGGCCTGGAAATGACATTTTTGAAATTCCCTGATATTTCCAGGGTTTCCATAACCGTATGAACACAGTGCGATGCAGTGATGAAATGAAATGATCGTTCATTGCTATAGAAACTGTTCAGAGTCATCACTGTAGAAGTGCAGGGCATTCTTAAAGGAATATTACAGGTTCAATACAAGTTAAGCTCAATCGACAGCATTTGTGGCATTTAAAAAAAAAAAGCACAAATCAGGGCGGTCTGGGTATCTCAACGAGTATTGACGCTGACTATCACACCTGGAGTCGCGAGTTGGTATCCAGGGTGTGCTGAGTGACTCCAGTCAGGTCTCCTAAGCAACCGAATTGGCCCAGTTGTTAGGGAGGGTAGAGTCACATGGGGTAACCTCCTCGTGGTCACTATAATGTGGTTCTCGCTCTCGGTGGGGTGTGTGGTGAGTTGTGCGTGGATGCGCCATTCGCTTCATTCGCGTCAATGCATTGACTTGATGTGTAATCTTGCCACGTGAATCGCTCACTTCACATTGTATGAGAACGCACCTTAAGTCCTCATGGTGGCGTATTGACTCGCCTCAATCCGGATGGCGGAGGACGTCTGAGACCAATCTGCGCATCTTATCACGTGGCTTATTGAATAGCGTGAAGCCTCCACACGCACTATGTCTCCGCGGTAACACGCTCAACAAGCCACGTGATAAGATGCGCAGATTGACGGTCGAGTGAAAAATCCCCACGACGCGTTGTCGTGAGGAAAGTGAGAGAGGAAGTTGGACGACCTGGTAAGTTCTGGAAATATGCGCGTCTACTCGAGTCCAGCTATTGGTTGAACTTCACTACGAACCAAGTTGTAGAAGCCCCGCCTCCTGTCCTTTTCCGGAAGAGAAGCGGGAATACTCGCGGGTTTGCGTTACTCGCACGAACGCAAGTTTAAACACACATTTATAATCCAGCGGTCCAACTCGCACGAGCAAAGTGAGCCGAAAATGTTCTTTGCGTTGTATGAGAATGTGCCATTAGAGTGCATTGGGAATTGGGCATTCCAGATTGGGGAGAAAAGGAAGAAAAAAAAAAAAAAAAAAAAAAAAAGCACAAATCGAGGATGCAGTGAGGCACTTATAATGGAATTCAACAGGGCCAAGATTTATTATATACATCCTTTATAATTCTTACATTTTTACACCACTGTCTCTGGTAATGTGTCTGTGGTCTCTGATGATAACAGCTGCCATATTTGCCATTTCTCCATTGGCCAGTTTGGGTGTTCATCTGTGAAGCTCTTTGTCAGCACAGTGATGTGTGACCCCCCCTCCTGACAGGAAGTGACATGGTGGGGTTGTGTTGGTCCAACAGGCTGTCCAAAGGCCACAGGAAGTGTGTCATGTTGTTTGGCTGCCGGAGAGGGGCTTGCATGAGGCGTTACCGCCTCCTCTGATTGGCTCAGTCTTGTCCGTTGGGTTGATGTGATTGGAGCATGTGTGGTTTGACTACAGCAGGGGCCGCTCAGATCTGCTTTACATCCAGCAGCGACTCCGTATGTTTGCGTCTCACACACAGGCTCTTTCGTGTTGCTGTAGTTACTAGTGGACGCCTCGCAGGAGACGCGGTTATACAGGTGTCCGTCTGAACCTGAGAGACAAAAACAAATGTCTTTTTTGTTTAACAGCATGTATTTAAATCAGCACCCACATTATCAGGTGACAGCACTGACATGACAACATTTTTTTTTTTTTTCGATTATTCGTCTTTATCTCATGTAAACATTTTGGATAATTTTTATTTATTTGATTTTGTTTATTTTTTTCCTTCACCTGTACTCGTCTTTATGATTGTATTCATACATTGTTTGATCTTATTGAACATTTATATAGAAAAAACTCCAGTTTTACCACCATTTGTGGACTTTTCAGACGGTCCCTTACCTCACCGTGACGCCATCTGACCAGCTTAAATACGGAACAAATCACATCCTCACAGCATGTGGAGACTCATGCTACTCTCCACGATCCACACACAACTCACCACACGCCCCATTGAGAGAACCACTAATCACCACCACGAGGAGGTTACCCCATGTGACTCTACCCTCCCTAGCAACCGGGCCAATTTGGTTACCCCATGTGACTCTACCCTCCCTAGCAACCGGGCAATTTGGTTACCCCATGTGACTCTACCCTCCCTAGCAACCAGGCCAATTGGGTTGCTTAGGAGACCTGACTGGAGTCACTCAGCACACCCTGGATACAAACTCACGACTCCAGCGTGCTGAGAGACTCCAGTCAGGTCTCCTAAGCAACCAAATTGTCCCGGTTGCTAGTGAGGGTAGTCACATGGGGTGTGATAGTCAGCGTCAATACTCGCTGAGCTACCCAGACCCCGAACGAGCAATATTTAATTAATTAATTTCACGTGTCACACTTTTATTTTGACGTGAAGGCTTTTACGGTTGTGTTTTGACATTAGCTTTGAATATAAAATGCTGCGAATTAATATTATACATATATAGTCTGTAGGTGCTGCACGCATCAAAGTGAGTAGGCGCACTCTTCTGTCATCTAATGCAATAAGCACAGTGTAAACACACGCTCAAGCATTTCAAGCAGCCGTCTATCAGTCAGACAGCACGGAGACCGAACATAGTCGGTACTACAGGTACTACAGGTACAGTAGAAACACTGGTCTCGTTACATCATTTATATTTTAGTATCAACTTGGTACAAAAGTCCCGGTATTTTTGACTTCATTACCTACAACCATAGTTTAAAAAAAGACACACAAACAGCACTTTCTATTTCTATCAAATGTGTAAACCACTGAATTCAAACAATTAACCGGTTTATAGCAACACTTCAAGTAGTTTGCATGTAAACGTGAATTCTGGCATGAAAATTAGTTTTCATGATTAACAAATTTTGTATCAGTTCTCAATAGCCAACTCACGAAAACCATTTAATAATATATGGCTGAAACTAAAGGAGTTTACACTGCATAAGAGGCCTTCAATGAGGATGATGCATCACAAGAACATAAAGGCAAGAGTTGGAGAAAGTGACGCTCCGTCACATGACTAAATTGAGGAAATATGTGCTCTGACTAATGCATCTGTTCACCCATGAGAATCTCAGACAGGTGGGCCAGGTGACACGGCTCTGTGAACACCCTCAAAACTGAGTCAAGCACTCTATCAGAGCTTTAACCTCAACCCTAATATTGACATCAATGGAGAATTGGACACACGTTTTGGCTGGTGATTTGTACCTGCGAATAGTCTGTCCTGAAATCTTGATAGCAGTGAAGCGTGTTGTGTTTCCCAAACATTCTCATCGACCGACTCACCTGTGGAAACAAGCATGTTGATTCATGACACGTACAGCATTGTGTTCATTACAGTGAAATAAGAAATCAAATAACACATTTATTGAGCCCAACAGTTCAAGACAAAATACACTTTTAGTCTAGATGTACTCTCTGAAAATAAGTCCTATCCCTCAGAGACCAGCAATGTTTATTTACAGCAAATAAACAAAACTGTACCTGTTATTTATTACAAAAACATAACAGTAGCTGACACTGTGAACTGTAACACAACAACATTTTTGGTGGGAAAGAAAATGGAATAATGTCACAGCTAAAGTCACACAATAGTAACAAAAGTAAATAGGCACACTTGACCACTTCAAAGGATTCTTGACAGGCTTCAGTCCAAGCCCAAGTGGCTCGTTTTTGCTTAAAAGTATGAAGAGGTGCTGCTTTCTCTGCAAAATATGGGATGAACCTATGGCACACCACCTTGCTAATCCCAAATATCGTTACAACTCTTTTTGGGATTGTGGCACTGGAAAAATCACTGACACCTTGGCTGGATCCGTCTTGACTCCTTGTCCTGACACAACATGACCCAAGAAGGTAAATGTCCTTTGGACTAGGTAATACGTTTGTAAGTTCAAGGTAAGGCCTGCTCTATGCAAGCAACTGAAGACTTGATCCAAGTGTTGCAGATGTTCTTCTTCATCTTTCGAGTAGACCACTATGTCATCTATGTAGACGAGGCAACATCTAGCGTTGAAAAGATGCAGCAGACTTTTTAAGGCCAAAGGAAGATGAGGAAATTCATATTAGCCAGCAGAAGTGACTGGGAGTCTTTTGTATGCTCTCGGGAACCATCTCTACTTGCCAGCATCCACTCTTTAGATCTAATGTGGTGAAAGCCAAGGTGCCATGCATAGATTACAGTATTTCTTGAAATGCATTGGATAGCCATCCAATTGGGTCTTTGCATTAAGCCCTTGGTAACAACACCAAATCTTGATTCACCTTCCTTCTTTGGCACAATAACAACTGGCAAAGCCCAAGGTGACTTTGAAGAACGCATTATGTTTTTGTCCAGCATCTCTTTGATCTCTTGGTCAATGAACAGTTGTTTCTCTATTGACACTCTGTAGGCTCTTTTTCTGGTACTTCATCTGTGGTGATGAGACGATGTCTGATCACTTTGGTCTGACCAATATCACTGGTGCAGACAGTAGGCCAGTTTTCCATCAGATTCTCAAGCAAGCTTTTAAACTTGACTGCACAGACAGCTTGGCAGACCAAGTGGTGAATGGCTTGTAAAGTTGGCGAGGACTCTTCTGAGATTGGCAGGGCAAGATAGAAATTCAGCAAGGGCTTGGGAGGTGACTCTACAGGCAAGAGTGGAAAAACTTCATCAAAGCCACCATCCCCGGCAGGTAAGCTATACCGAACCTTCCTAAAATCCAAAACTATGCCTGAAGACATGAGGGAATCCATCCCTAGATTATAATACATATAATGTCACATTGAATTTCTATCCATGTAGCTCACACGCCCACTCAGACATCCCCATGGCATGCTACATTTATGCATTTTTGGCAGACGCTTTTATCCAAAGTGACTTACAGTGCACTTATTACAGGGACAATCCCCCCGGAGCAACCTGGAGTTAAGTGTCTTGCTCAAGAACACAATGGTGGTGGCTGTGGGGATCAAACCAGCAACCTTCTGATTACCAGTTATGTGCTTTAGCCCCCTACACCACCACCAAAGTGACTTACAGTGCACATATTACAGGGACAATCCCCCCGGAACAACCTGGAGTTAAGTGTCTTGCTCAAGAACACAATGGTGGTGGCTGTGGGGATCAAACCAGCAACCTTCTGATTACCAGGTATGTGCTTTAGCCCCCTACGCCGCCACCACATGCTGCATCTGCCCATTGGCCAACAGGAAGTTTCGTCTCTTATTTGACTTCCATTGCTCATTGTGTTTTAGTTGACTCAAACTAGACTCCTGAATAAATGACAGGGTGCTCCCTGTATCCACCATAGCCTGGATGTGTCTTCCACGAAGCACAGTGTGGAGGGACTGCACAACACGGCTGTTAGCCTGAGATAGTTTATGGGTTGTCTCACTTTAACTCTGTAACATTACTCCAATAGCGTTTTGCTTCATTCAAATCCCTCTCTATCTGAGTGCCAATCCTCACCAGTTCATTCACTTTCCTTATGGTTCCTCAGAGCAGGCTGGCCAGGCATGGGTTGCAATTCCTTAAAATTGCTTGTAAGAGCTCTTTCTCAGGCATATCCTTCTTCCATCTTAAACATAAGGCTCGATAATGGTAGGCGAAATCACGGATGCACTAATGGGCCTCCTGAGAAGCCTCCTAGTAGCTTCTGCCTTATAATCGTCAATCAAAAATGAACGCAGAAATATTTATTTGAACTGGCCCAATGTCTGAACACTTTTCCGCTCAGCTAGCCACCAATCCTTAGCGGTGCCTTTTAGAACCAATGTAATGGAGTCACAAAGAGGACATAAAGCAAGATATTCTTCACATCGTTTGATGAAGAAAACGTCCTCTTCACTACATCAAAATCGTAAGAATTCAACTTTTACTGGTGGTTGTTAGAGAATTGCTGGAATACTGTAAGGAATGGGTAAAGAGACTGGGTTGGGTAGGATAGGTTTTACTCATGACCTTGGAGACAGATGAAATAGGAAGTGGACTTTGAGGAGGGTGTGCTGGGGCTGAGGACATGGGTGTCAAAGACATAAGCTTATGGTCGACCAGGGCATCCCACCTCTTCAGTCTTGAATACTTAACTCCAGTACTTTCTGAACTCTTTCACAACATACACCTGTTCTCATCCTCCTCCTGTGTAGAACACAGACCCAACTTCTGTGCACAATCCCCAAGGTGTTCCTCAAGGTTCTGGCGGTGGTGGAGGAGGAGGAGGAAAAGGAACTCCGAAATCATCAGTCTCTTCAATTGACTCTCTCTTTCCGACTCAATATACAATTCACTGAGGGTTGTGATGAGCTCTCTCATGGGTTCTCTTCTTGTCACAAAAGGTCCTGCCGCAAAGTCAGGATTGGGCTCATCCCAATTGGTCTTCTAGGTGTTTCCAAACTCTGATCTGTGATCTCTTCAGAAACTGTACTAATATGAATGTCACATATCAGGAATTATTCTTCCCCTCGGGCTACTCTTATGTGGTGCTTTAAGCAACTTAGCGCCCCCTAACAGCGAGGAAGAAAATGACATTATAAAACAGCCTAGCAACAGGTTGCAATATTAGTGCAAAAACGGACACTTCAAAACTTCTAAACTTGGACAAATAATTGTTTGATAATGTCTACATATATATCCAAATGCATAACTTGTGATCAAATTTAGAATTACACCACAGTAGGGGGCTGCACAGAACACTGCCGCCATCTACTGGCTATTATTGTCATAACAGATTTTTTCACCAGATTGCAGAAATCTGCCCTCAATACATGACACGTTCTCATGTTTTCTTCATATCTAGGTCTTAACTGTAGTGGAAATGTTATAATTTCTTTAAAAACAAATACATCTGTATTGTTTCTGGTCAAAAATGACTGTAAACAGTAAGGTGGCCCATCTTTAACCGAATAGGAGGTTTAAGAATTTCCTGGCCGCTGTTGTCCAAATAATGAAAGTAAATAGGAACTGGATCGGTTAAGCTAAAAAACGACAAAAAAGACCATAAAACATGTGCACTATACTGTATTCCAATTCATCCAAGTCATTCTGTATGAAAGTTATTTGCCTACTTTTTAGTATCATTTTGCAAATCCCCAGTCCCCATTTAAGTGAATTATACGGGGAAAAAAAGGCCATTTGTGTGCCGTGGAAAAAAGAAAGTCACACACAGGTTCAGAACAGCACGTGGGTGAGTAAATGATGAAAGAGATTTTAATTTTGAGTGAACTGTTCCTTTAATATCATGATATTTTGCTTCTCAGGTGAATTTAAGGACATTTAGATCTGTTTTTTTCTTACTGTAAAATAAGAGAAAGACACCAGTTTGGAAAATGATTTTTGTTGCCGTACATAAACCCACCAGTGTGCTCCTGTGAGGGTGAGAGACGAGATTTCACCGTGATGTTGCGCGTGAGAGCGTCTAGACTCATTGTGACTTCATCGGCTTGTCTTGACGTGTGCAGCCACTCCGAGAGAACAGGAGAGTTGTTTTCATAAGGTGAGATCTCTCCACTGGAGGACGTCGAATCACTGGAGGAGAAAATTGAACCGTAGAAGTCTTTTGGGGACACTTTTGAGATAAAACTTTTTAACAGTTCACCCAAAGTAAATTTCTGTCATTATTTAATCACCCTCAAATCGTATAAAACTTGCATCCTGTTATTTCTTTTCTGAGAAACACATGAGAAAATATATATATATTTTTTTTTTTCACTGTTTCTGTTACAGGAATGTTCCAGGTTCAGTATAAGTTCAAGCATTTGTTTCTTTTTATGCATTTGCATTTTGTTGTGTTTTTGGTGCTTTATAGAGATTGCCAGTCAAAATCACCATCCACTTACATTTGATGTAAAAATACAAGAGTTCGGACATTCTGCCTAACATATTATTTTGTGTTCCATGTTATTTTGTTTTGTGTTTGGAACAAAATGAGGGTGAGTAAATGATGATTTGGGTGGTGTCCCAATGCGCTCTAAGTCCTCATGGTGGTGTAGTGACTCAACGTGGTGGTGGAGGACGAATCTCAAACTACGTTTTCCATCCAAGGATATTTTGCATAAAAGATTTAGCGCATCAAAATAAAGCTGATAGAAACGCACATTTTCGCTAAAATGTCACAAATGTCGACATCATATTTTTCCGTTTAACTCAAGCGCATAAACTCTGTGTCGATACATCAAACATCACGGAAAAACTGGTTTGGAAACACTGCTGATAAAATTGGCATTAACGCAAAAATGTAGTGTCACATGACAGAGTTTGCCCCAATCGTTAGCCTGTGTTACCATGACAACAGTATTGAAAGACAATTTATTGTACGTTATTATGGATCGATCTGTACGGCAAAACGGGACACTTCCAGGAGTGCAACACAGATATCTCGTATCATGCACCGGTCATCAACAAGTACAAGGAGAACAAATGAATGGCCGCTGTTTTGCTTTTTCACACCATTCAGAATAATAGATCACAGAATTACCCCACAATACAAACAACACCCAACATTTCTGTGCACAATACTAGGAGAAAATCATCAGTGCTTTTTTTGCTTGTTTTTTTCAACACTTACAGCCCAATTCTATTAAATTATTGTTTAGTTTTACTTTTGAAAAAATGCCGGCAAAATCCCCTGTATTAAATAAAATAGATTGCCAAACGAAAAAAGCATTAAGTCAAATAAATTAATTACCAAAAAAAATAATTTGGTTTCGACCTGTATATGCCTTTTATTACACAAACTTAAATTAGCCGTAGCCTGTTCTGTAGATGAATAAAGTCGCTGAATGAAGTTCTCAGAATGTTCTAGACTTCATCAAGAAACTATCTGAACTATTTGTCCAGAGGTGTCAAGTAAACCTTACTTAAGTAGAAATTTTGGGTATCTATACTTTACTGGAGTAATTATTTTTCAGCCTACTTTTTACTTCTACTCCTTACATTTTCACGCAATTATCTGTACTTTCTACTCCTTACATTATAAAATAGCCTCGTTACTCCTATTTCATTTCGGCTGGTTTTCATTCCGGCTTGTCATCATTCAAAAAAAACAAAACAAAAAAAAACCTAGATAAATCGCGCCATCTGGATAGACTGAATTTGATTGTGGTTGGATGAGAAGTATAAACATATACCATTCAGGCACCCTATTGGTTTGTACGCGATCCATCGCACCTGCACATGACACACACAAATCACTTTATGGACACATAGCAGACGTATGTAGCCAAGTACGAAGATTTCCGTGGTAAAGAATCAAGAAGAGAACTCGAGCGAAATGTTCCAACCAAGCACCAGCGAGGAGGTTGGTAGCCAGGAAGACCAGCCAACCCTTATACATCATCCCTGGCCGTACATGGAAGAATTTTTCGAAATGGTTGGATGCAAAAACAATTCCTTTCGAATGCGCTGCAAGCTCTGCGCACCCAAATACCGCGAGCTAATGGCTTTCAAATACTCGCCGTCTAATTTGAAAAAGCATATTGAGGTAAGCTGAAAGTTTTTTATCAGTCGATTATTGACAAAATATTGTAGTAACCTAGTAATGTACTAATGGTAAATTTGCAATGTTTGCAATGGCTAGGTAACGTTACATGCCAAGACATACCATGGTTTGCTTGCTAGCTTTTGCGGCTAAACCAAGCCTATTGGTTGCATGTATTGTGCTTAATTGATGTAGATTACCCTGTTGTTGTACATGCAGGATTGAGTCCACAGTGTTTGTTAAATCTAGTTATTAATATTTTTAGATTTTTTTGATTAAGCATTAATTTTGACAGCATTGTTTATTGTATATAGACAACCATACAAGGGCAATTGTTACCAAGCCTGCCCGGGGTACACCAGTTTTCTTCTCCGTTGCCCACACAGATTCCTGCAGCTAAGCTTGGATGTACATTTACATTCCAATAAAGGTTATTGATAACATGCCTCTGAAGTTTGACTTTTTTCACCATTACAATACTTATAGGCAACTAGTCATCATATCTCCATGAAACACATGTTAATGCTCAGTAGTACACATATGGTTCTTTAATGTATTTGCATTGTACTAAAATGTGTTCATTTTCAATGGGCATATGCATATATATTGGATTAGATGAAGGATTAACCTATCAGAAGAGCAACTGTTCCTTTTTTATTGCAATTCCTCCTCTTCTGATGCTTTTATTTGTTCATTAAAATGAGATTTTGATGATTAATTTCAATGAATTGTCTCAATAAATCTCCCCATTTTACTCAAACTTCAGAGGGAAAAAAATAGGGACATCTGGGAGGTGAATTAGCGACAAACCAAAAATTATGCGACAAAGTTTTTTTTTTAGGCATGACGTCATCACGCAACACCATTTTTATCCATAAAAGACCATTTGAAAGGAAACGGGCAGAAGGCGGCAAATGTCGAAATGTTAATTTTTTTTTTTGCATTTTCACTTTGTCGATAACAAAATAGCGCGAAAGGTGGATGGAAACTAGGCTTCAGTTTCCTCTGCGTCTGAGACCGTCAATCCGCGCATCTTATCACGTGGCTTGTTGAGCGTGTTACCATGGAGACGTAGCGTGTGTGGAGTCTTCACGCTATTCTCCGCAGCATCCACGCACAACTCACCACACGCCCCACCGAGAGCAAGAACCACATTATAGAGACCACGAGGAGGTTACCCCATGTGACTCTACCCTCCCTAGCAACCGGGCCAATTTGGTTGCTAAGGAGACCTGACTGGAGTCAATCTGCACACCCTGGATTCAACCTCACGACTCCAGCGGTGATAGTCAGCATCAATACTTGCTGAGATACCCAGACCGGTCTACTGTAGTCTTACGACATTCTAAGAGCTATCATCAGGATGAAGATTATTAACAGTATTTGATGTGATAATCGCAGTTTCTGTGAGAACATCAGATTCACTTACTCACTCTGTGTTGTCTTCCTCCTCAGCAGGTAATTCACCACATCACTGTCTGTGTCCATCAAACTCAACAGAACTTCATTCTGGAGCTCAGCAGAAATCTAAAAGAATTAAACATGTCAACTCTATTTATGTGCTCACAAAACAGTTTTTATGCATTTGTTATGCACAGATTTCACTCGAGAGAAAGAGCGTCTCTGGAACAGGTTTGGTTTAAACCACATGTTGAGGTAGTTTGAAAACTTTATGCAAAAACTCTAGACAAATGAAATATTCCTGGGAATTTATGGCATATTTAAAAAAAAATGCTCAAGTGACTTATTATTTTAGTGACATTCATTCCTTTCCACTGTACGTGGCTCACTGTAACCTCGTTTATTGCCCTGTTTTTAAGAAATGGCGGGACGAGTCGAAATAACTTTATTGTGGTAATCAACATCACGGCACAAATGCTGTCGACGGAGCTGAACTTGAACCCGGAATATTCCTTGAAGGTCTTGAAACATACGTTACACGTGTACGCGTACACAGATGCGAGAGCTTGGCCAATGTGCGGTCCAGCTGAACGTACGCAATGCGGGTTTTTGTGTTTGTGCCAGGAGGCAGGGCAGGGACGGGTCGTGATGCTGCACACCCGGCCCCTAAGAGAGAGATTTATGGACAGCTGTCTGACACCTGTGTGTGTGTGTGTGTGTGTTTGTCTTTTTGGTTCAGTTTCATATTAAAATATTATTTATATTGTCAAGCCGGATCTCGCCGCCTCCTTTCCATTAATCCCGTTACAGTGTTACTGTGGCAGTAACAAACATAAGTCCTCAAGGGGGCGATAGAGTTACCTTCAAATGTCTGTGACATTAAACCGGATGTGTAGGGGTGTAAAAAGTTCACAGAAATGATACTTAAATGAACGTATGGATACGGAGTGAAACTTTTACTCAATTAAAAGTCCAAAAACATACTTGAGTGTAAGTAAAAAGTATGCACATTAAACTGTACTTAAGTAATAAAAAAGTAAAAAGTAGCTTTTTCCTAGCACGAGTCCACATGTGAACCCAAAGTGTCATCGAAGCACCCCAAAATGATCTCACATTTGCTTTTTCTGACACTATCGGTCAGGTTTAGGTTTAAGGATTAGGGTCGGGGGGCGTCGGTTAGTTGATTTAAATCTTGATAGAACCTTAAAAATCTATTCGGGAGAACATTTCACTCGCTTTTAGCGCCACACAGTGGACATTTCAGTACTGCCCTTTTTTGCAAAACAATTGCCACAGTCACGCAATGTTCACTGCATGGGAGAAGGCACTCACGAATTGCGATGTCAGAGCACCCAACTCCTTGAGACATACAGAAAGATAGAAAAATTAAAAATAAGCTTTGGCGAAAGCTAGTAACGTTGTTTTTTTTTGTGAATTGCTTTCTGATGTTTGCATGTGAATATTTACTATTTTTATTATTTTTATTATCGTCATTATCATTACTGGTTTTATAGTTAATATTAAAATGAATAGTTGCCTAGCAACACAGTAATAATTCAGCAAATAGGAAGTACAATTTCAGAGATATGATTTAAATATGTAATATATGCAAGTGTAGAAATAAATGACATGCGCATATTTAATTGCACATATTATATATACTGTATATATTTGAATGAACATGAATGAACATTGTTGACTTCATAACTGTTCAATCTGAGGAAGTAGCAGGCGTTTAGAATAAAGTTTAGGACAAAAAACGTCAATATTTCTCACTTCGTGCTCATAGTTTTGAACGAATACGTCACATTCAGTCGGGCGGTCACATACGGTCTAGTCGCAGAAATATTTCAACATATACAAAGCTCAAATCAAATCAATCCGCATGCGACACTCATTGGCTGGATGCAGTAAAATGGCAGCTGCAGTGCAGTAAGACGAAAGACAATGATCTGCAAAAATGTAACGAGTACTTTTCAAGTTTAAATAAAATTGTATGTCAAAAGTACATTTTTTCCTTGGAAAGTCATTAAGTAAAAGTACAAGTATTCCCTTTAAATTGCACTCGAGTAAAGTACAAAAGTAAAATACTTAATTATATTTACTCAGTTACTTTGCACCCCTGCGGATGTGTTCAAGTAGCGAGCTATAAACACGTGATTTTAGCTCATTTGTTTATGTACAACATCTTCGAACTTGAAAAGAGAAATCTCACCATTGTGTCAGACAGTTTGCGCTAATTTCCGCTATAGCGCATGTTGTAGCAACGTTGAGAATGGCATGCGCACTAGCGTTGCATTACGAATTGCGCTCTGACAGATTCTGGAAAGCGACTACGCATCTACGCAACTACGTAAATCGAGCCTGCGTAGCTAGAAGCGGCGGCGTTTCGGCCTGAAGGCGTGCTGAGGACACATGAGTTGCTTTGAAGTTGCTTTTATGCATTGTGACATCAGTGGTCCAAAACATCTGCGTCACTTTTCTGGACATGTCAGATGACTGGGTTGGAAAATAATGCACTTTAAACAGCCCAAACATCCAATATAAACTCTATAAACCAAGAAACTCATAAAACTGACATAACGAATAGGTGTCAAAAATCTTTTTGTATTATTTATTTTGACTGCACAATCAAATCTCAAACCCAGCGTGAATCATTCAGGGAATTGCATAATTAAGATCTGTCTTCAAATATTCAGTCATACCATGAACAGTGTTTCATGCCAGTCAATCATGTGCTGGACGACTGTGATTATGGCGGCGCTGTCCTCGACACGAGCTGAACTCTGAACACTGAACTCTTTCTCTGAACTCTTCTGCTTGTGAAGGAGGTTCGGTCCGAAGATGGTGGCCAGATTTAGAGATGTCATCTTGTTGCCAATTACCTAAAATAGATAGAGAGGAAATGAACATTAACACTGATGCATCTGGCAGATGCTTTTATCCAACGTGAGGAGTTAAAGGGATTGTTCAACCATTACAGTTCTGATACACGGATGGATGGGACAAAATGCTTAAAGATCACAAACAAATGGGATTAACGCAGTTCATCACAATGGCATAATTGGAGATCTGACATCCATCTCATCTTGGTTTTCTGTGCCTCAAAATGCAAACACACACAATGATGATGTAAGTAGTTTTGGAATGATAGTTTTGGCATGTTTTGTGATTCTTGTGAACAAAGCAATGATTTATGTAATGTATGAGATCATCGTTTTATGTAATATAAATTTTGCTGTTTTTTATGTTTGGTTCATCCATCTGTGTGTCATTTAAATGTTCCCATCAGCCTGAAGTTTTAAAAAGGGGGATTTTATTGTTTGTTTTGGGGGTGTTCATCATTTCAAGCAAACAGTCACTGTAGCAAAGGAGATTCAAAATTGTGATTTAAATTATTTATTTATTTATTTTACTAAATGAACACAGGGAATTGTTTTTATTTCATTAATATACTATATTAAATCATATTTATATGCACTTATAAATCATACATAGTAATAAACAGCAATATTTACCTAACATTCATTTTATGAAATATTTTAATGTTTTTTAGGGCTGTCAATTGATTAAAATCTTAATCTATTTAATTGCATGCCTATTAATTAATCAAATGAATCACAATTAATTGCATGTCAATATTTGCTGAGAAAGGCCCAAAATTAAATATAATCAAATGTACGCTGACTATCACAACTGGAGTCGCGAGCTTGAATCCAGGGCGTGCTGAGTGACTCCAGCCAGGTCTCCTAAGCAACCAAATTGGCCCGGTTGCTAGGGAGGGTTGAGTCACATGGGGTAACCTCCTCGTGGTGGCAATTAGTGGTTCTCGCTCTTAATGGGGCGTGTGGTGAGTTGTGCGTGGATCGTGGAGAGAAGCATGAGCTTCCACATGCGCTACGTCTCCACGGTAACGCGCACAACATGTCACATGATAAGATGCGTGGATTGACGGTCTCAGACACGGAGGCAACTGAGGTTCGTCCTCCACCACCCAGATTGAGGCGAGTCACTACACTACCACGAGGACTTAGAGCGCATTAGGAATTGGGCGTTACAAATTGGGTGACAAAGGGAAGAAAAAAATATTTATATAAATACAGTATCTCACAAAAGTGAGTACACCCCTCACATTTTTGTAAATATTTGATTATATTTTTTCATGTGACAACACTGATGAAATGACACTTTGCTACAATGTAAAGTAGTGAGTGTACAGCTTGTATAACAGCGTAAATTTGCTGTCCCCTCAAAATAACTCAACACACAGCCATTAATGTCTAAAACGCTGGCAACAAAAGTGAGTACACTCCTAAGTGAAAATGTCCAAATTGGGCCCAAAGTGTCAATATTTTGTGTGGCCACCATTATTTTACAGCACTGCTTTAACCCTCTTGGGCATCGAGTTCACCAGAGCTTCACAGGTTGCCACTGGAATCCTCTTCCGCTCCTCCATGACGACATCACAGAGCTGGTGGATGTTAGAGACCTTGTGCTCCTCCACCTTCCGTTTGAGGATGCCCCACAGATGCTCAATAGGGTTTAGGTCTGGAGACATGCTTGGCCAGTCCATCACCTTCACCCTCAGCTTCTTTAGCAAGACAGTGGTGGTCTTGGAGGTGTGTTTGGGGTCATTATCATGCTGGAATACTGCCCTGCGGCCCAGTCTCCAAAGGGAGGGGATCATGCTCCGCTTCAGTATGTCACAGTACATGTTGGCATTCATGGTTCCCTCAATGAACTGTAGCTCACCAGTGCCAGCAGCACTCATGCAGCCCCAGACATGACACTCCCACCACCATGCTTGACTGTAAGCAAGACACACGTGTCTTTGTACTCCTCACCTGGTTTCCACACTGACAGGCTGACCCCCCACCCCTTCAACCTCTGCAGCAATGCTGGCAGCACTCATACGTCTATTTCCCAAAGACAACCTCTGGATATGACGCTGAGCACGTGCACTCCACTTCTTTGGTCGACCATGGCGAGGCCTGTTCTGAGTGGAACCGGTCCTGTTAAACCGCTGCATGGTCTTGGCCACCGTGCTGCAGCTCAGTGTCAGGGTCTTGGCAATCTTCTTATAGCCTCGGCCATCTTTATGTAGAGCAACAATTCTTTTTTTCAGATCCTCAGAGAGTTCTTTGCCATGAGGTGCCATGTTGAACTTCCAGTGTCCAGTTTGAGGGAGTGTGAGAGCGATGACACCAAATTTAACACACCTGCTCTCCATTCACACCTGAGACCTTGTAACACTAACAAGTCACATGACACCGGGGAGGGAAAATGGCTGTACTTAAGTATTTGTATCAAGTACCAATTTGGACATTTTCACTTTGGGGTGTACTCACTTTAGTTGCCAGCGTTTTAGACATTAATGGCTGTGTGTTGAGTTATTTTGAGGAGACAGCAAATTTACACTGTTATACAAGCTGTACACTCACTACTTTACAGTGTAGCAAAGTGTCATTTCTTCAGTGTTGTCACGTGAAAAGATATAATCACATATTTACAAAAATGTGAGGGGTGTACTCACTTTTGTGAGATACTATTTAGGGATGGTAAGATTCACAGATTCGCATCGGTGCATTAGAAACTATCGATGATGTAATGTTATACATCAGGATCTCAGCTTTCCAATGACATCAAGATAGATCTTCTAGCCAAGATATTTAACAAAACATTGAGGAAGGTCTATATGCTCTAAATATACACTTGTTATCTATGAACGTGTGCATGAGTGACTGCTCAGTTGCGTTAGATTTGTATACTGTGACTGGACTAAATCAATTAAATCCAATGTTCTAGATGTTAGCATATTTTATATATCCATTGATTTAAATAATTGTGAATGTACTGCAAATAGTCTGTAATTATATCACCCAGCCCCAACACCCAAACATCACCTCCTGTCCGTCAGTGTCCAGCGAGTCCTCTGCGTGATTGACCACGTTGGACAGGAAGTGAAGTAAGCACTGAAGCGTGTCACAGTTGCAGGCAGGCAGCAGACAGATTAGCAGCTGCATCAATGTGTGTTGATCTGCGCAGTTCAGAGCTGCACAAACACACAGAGAACAACAGAGTTATCTCAGGGAAAACAATAAGCATAAATGTGGAATATGAACCCTTTAAAAACATTCTTCTCCTCACATGCGCAGTTGATGAAGGCCGTGTAGAGTTCCCGGGTCAGCAGTGGATGGGGCATGTCTCTGAGGAACTCTTTGAGCAGAGCCGCCACATCGTGAACACTGTGCTGACGATCCAGAACAACATCTGAACCCCGATCAAACTCCTTACGCAACTGAACCACACACAACACACAAAACATCAAGACTGTTTCAAAAGAGACGAGATACTCATTGGTCTTTACAGGGTTCTCACAAGTTTTGACCAGGGTCAGAAATTAAGGTAAGCTGGAGGTATAACTGCCACCAAAATGACAAAAATGCCCCAGAAATTGAAATATGAGTTGTGTAGTGACTCTCCCATGATTCTCCCATGATGTCAAGCAAAGAGACACAGGTACACCTCCAATTCAGTACACCTCCAATCAGAAGCTAATTGGCTAATTGTCTAAAGGCTTGACATCATTTTCTGGAATTTTCCAAGCTGCTTAAAGGCACAGTTAACTTAGTGTATGTAAACTTCTGACCCACTGGAATTGTGATTATAGTCAATTAAAAGTGACACAATCGGTCTGTAAACAATTGTTGGAAAAATTACTTGTATCATGCACAAAGTAGATGTCCTAAATGACTAGCCAAAACTACAGTTTGCTAATATTAAATCTGTGGAGTGGTTAAAAAAAAATCAGTTTTAATGACTTAGCTGTACGTGACCGTAGTCGCCTCAATCCAGGTGGCGGAGGACGAATCTCAGCTGCCTCCGCGTCTGAGACCGTCAATCCACGCGTCTTATCACGTGGCTCATTGAGCGCATTACCACGGAGACGTAGCGCTCACCACACGCCCCACCGAGAGTGACAACCACATTACAGTGACCACAAGGAGGTCACCCCATGTGACTCTACCCTCCCTAGCAACCGGGCCAATTTGGTTGCTAAGGAGACCTGACTGGAGTCACTCAGCAATGACCTGGGATTCAAACTAGCGAACTCCAGGGGTGATAGTCAGCGTCTTTTACTACTGAGATACCCTTCTGATTAAAAATAAATAAATAAATAAATAAATAAAATGATATTGCCTCTAAAACACGAAATAGGCGGTACTTACCTGACGAACTCTTTTCTTGGAGCTTCCGACACGGAAAATTCCCACCGTCTGCAGACCTTAACGATAGTAAAGCAAATAAAAAGCATGTTTATGTTAATGTCTAATTATGTCAACCAAAGTGTGGTCGATACTGCCAAAAAATGGCCAAAAACGACCCAGTTGGACAGAAAGAGGCCGTCTGACTGACAAGTAAGGTGACCAATCATTGCATTTAGGGGTGGCTTTTTCTGAAATAGATTATACCTCATAAAACGCTGAGACCGGAATTTCTGTCCGTCCACAAATTACAAGCTAGAATCATTTCACAGATGTCACTCTCATGGATATCTAGTAGTGCCTCAAACAAAACGAAAACAGTTTTTCAAAGAACGAATCTCTGCTGTTATTTTTAACTTTACGACACAAAAGGACCCTTCAGATGCAGATGGACTGAAGCTTTTAGAATGAGACATCACTGACCATATTTCTCCAGATGTTGGCAGCAGCTGTCAATCACTCGTGGCACTTGTCTGTAGATGGGATTGAGGCTGAGTTTTGTGTCTCTCGTGTTCTTCTCTCCGTGTGACTGCGCAGGCAGCGACAGCTGAAGCGCCTCCAGCAGACGAGAGTGAGCATCATCCAGATCAGTGATGCAGTCCACAGACACACCACCCTACATAATGACAAATTGATGGGACTAGTTGGCACTATATGATACTAGGGGTAGTGCTCTCGATTCATGACTTTGTGAATTTTCCCATTTTCTCCCCAATTTGGAACGCCCAATTCCCAATGCGCTCTAAGTCCTCGTGGTGTTGTAGTGACTCGCCTCAATCCGGGTGGCGGAGGACGAATCTCAGTTGCCTCCACGTCTGAGACCGTCAATCTGCGCATCTGATCACGTGGCTTGTTGAGCGCATTACCGTGGAGACGTAGTGCGTGTGGAGGCTTCACGCTATTCTCCGCGGCTTCCACGCACAACTCACCACGCGCCCCACCGAGAGTGAGAACCACATTATAGCGACCACGAGGAGGTTACCCCATGTTTCTCTACCCTCCCTAGCAACTGGGCCAATTTGGTTGCTAAGGAGACCTGACTGGAGTCACTTGCGACTCCAGGTGTTGTAGTCAGCGTCAGTACTCGCTGAGATACCCAGTCCCTCCATGGCTTTAATGAATGGGAAAACATTTAAAATAAAGCTCTACTCTACCCGTCTCCGCGAGCGCAAGGCCGTTTCTGGCGTGCCGGGGGAGCTGGTCGCATTGGGCGTCTCAGCGGTGGAGCTGAGGGAGGAGTTACTGCTAGAAAACTCCTTGTGATTGGCTCTCTGGCTGGTCAGGTGAAGGAGTGAGGACGCCCGGTCTACAAGGTCCTGCTGTGCATCCTGTTCCCGTCCGTCCTGGAGCTGCTTATGACGCCGGTCGTTAAAAATCACCTGCGAGAGCGGCACGCCAAACGCCCGAGGAACACACTCTGAGGATGAGAGAGAGAGATTTGTTAAAGCACTTACTGTAAATCATTTTTACATTTACATCTGTTTATTATTTGTTTATTTGGATCTCTGTCTGGTATCCCTTGTACCTGCAAAAGTTACCGGCTTTACTAAGTTCAAAGGAATAGTTCACCCAAAAATGACATTTCTGTCAACATTTACTCACCCTCATGCCATCCCAGATGTGTATGACTTTTTTTTTCCCTCAATATCTCCGCTGTTTTGATCCATACAATGCAAGTGAATGGGTGCCAACGTTTTGAAGCTCCAAAAATCCCATTAATCAACATAAAAGTAACCCATAAGATCAATAGTTAAGCACTCTTTACTATAAATGCTCCTCCCTGCTCAGTCAATCTCCAATTTCACTTTCACATTCTTCTTGTGTTTTTGTTGATTCACATTTTTTATGCATATCGCCCCCTACAGGACTCAGAGAGGACTTGAATATGTATCTTTTTCTCACATAGACCTATCGTATCATATGGATTAAAACACTGGGTTCGTATGGATTACTTTTATGATGCCTTTATGTTCTTTTTGGAGCAACCCATGTTACAACAGTCATGATTATAAATATATTGCTATAGTAAAACCATGGTTAATTTGTTGTGAGGGAACCCAACATAATTGCAAGAGAACAGAGTCTCCCTGTCATCCGTCTGCAAATAAACTGAATGCCAATAAGAGATTAGCTTTTATCCATGTTTCCTGAGCATCCATTCAGGCTGCTGCACAATCTCGCATGCTGGTCGCACTAAAGCTATTTTGGTAAACGCCACTGGACGTGGAGCTGCCGCTATCTTTGCACACACTCTTTTTGAGCACAAACATGCAGTCCATGAACCCTTTGTACTACAGATATACAGTTGAAGTCAGAAGTTTACATACACGTTAGCCAAATACATTTAAACTCAGTTTTTTCACAATTCCTGACATTTAATCGTAGAAAACATTCCCTGTTTTAGGTCAGTTCGGATCACTATTTTAAGAATGTGAAATGTCAGAATAATAGTAGAAAGAATTATTTATTTCAGCTTTTATTTGGTGGCATTGACTTTAAATTGTTTAACTTGGGTCAAATGTTTTGGGTTTCCTTCCACAAGCTTCTCACAATAAGTTGCTGGAATTTTGTCCCATTCCTCCAGACAGAACTGGTGTAACTGAGTCAGGTTTATAGGCCTCCTCGCTCACACATGCGGTTCTAGATAAGCTAAAGGTTCTATAAGAATGAGGTCAGGGCTTTGTTATGCCACTCCAATACTTTGACTTTGTTGCCCTTAAGCCATTGTGCCACAGCTCTGGAGGTGTGCTTGGGGTCATTGTCCATTTGGAAGACCCATTTGTGACCGAGCTTTAACTTCCTGTCTGATGTCTTGAGAGGTTGCTTCAATATATCCACATCATATTCCTTCCTCATGATGCCATCTATTTTGTCAAGTGCACCAGTCCCTCCTGCAGCAAACACCCCCACAACATGATGCTGCCACCCCCATGCTTCACGGTTGGGATGGTGTTCTTCACCCTTTTTCCTCCAAACATAACGATGGTCATTATGGACAAACAGTTCAATAATGTTTCCTCAGACCAGAGGACATTTACCCAAAAGTGAGATCTTTGTCCCCATGTGCACGTGCAAACTGTAGTCTGGCTTTTTTATGGTGGTTTTGGAGCAGCGGCTTCTTCCTTGCTGAGCAGCCTTTCAGGTGATGTCCATATAGGACTCGTTTTGCTGTGGATCTAGATACTCGTCTACCTGTTTCTTCCAGCATCTTCACAAGGTCCTTTGCTGTTGTTCTGGGATTGATTTGCACTTTTCACACAAACTTCGTTCATCTCTAGGAGACAGAATGCGTCTCCTTCCTGAGCGGTATGATGACTGTGGGGTCACATGATGGCGTCTCCTTCCTGAGTGGTATGATGGCTGTGTGGTCACATGATGGCGTCTCCTTCCTGAGCGGTATGATGACTGTGTGGTCACATGATGGCGTCTCCTTCCTGAGCGGTATGATGACTGTGGGGTCACATGATGGCGTCTCCTTCCTGAGTGGTATGATGGCTGTGTGGTCACATGATGGCGTCTCCTTCCTGAGCGGTATGATGACTGTGTGGTCACATGATGGCGTCTCCTTCCTGAGCGGTATGATGACTGTGTGGTCACATGATGGCGTCTCCTTCCTGAGCGGTGTGATGACCGTGTGGTCACATGATGGCGTCTCCTTCCTGAGCGGTGTGATCACTGTGTGGTCACATGATGGCGTCTCCTTCCTGAGCGGTATGATGACTGTGTGGTCACATGATGGTGTCTCCTTCCTGAGCGGTATGATGACTGTGTGGTCACATGATGGCGTCTCCTTCCTGAGCGGTGTGATCACTGTGTGGTCACATGATGGCGTCTCCTTCCTGAGCGGTATGATGACTGTGTGGTCACATGATGGTGTCTCCTTCCTGAGCGGTATGATGGCCGTGTGGTCACATGATGGCGTCTCCTTCCTGAGCGGTACGATGGCCGTGTGGTCACATGATGGCGTCTCCTTCCTGAGCGGTACGATGGCCGTGTGGTCACATGATGGCGTCTCCTTCCTGAGCTGTATGATGGCCGTGTGGTCACATGATGGCGTCTCCTTCCTGAGCTGTATGATGACTGTGTGGTCACATGGTGTTTATACTTGCATACTATTGTTTGTACAGATGAACGTGTCACATTCAGGCGTTTGGAAATTGCTCCCAAGGATGAACCAGACTTGTGGAGATCCACAATAGTTTTCTGAGGTCTCGGCTGATTTCTTTAGATTCTCCCATGATGTCAAGCAAAGAGGCACTGAGTTTGAAGGTCTTAAAATACATCCACAGGTACACCTCCAGTTCAGTACACCTCCTATCAGAAGCTAATTGTCTAAAGGCTTGACATCATTTTCTGGAATTTTCCAAGCTGCTTAAAGGCACAGTAAACTTAGTGTATGTAAACTTCTGACCTGCTGGAATTGTGATTATAGTCAATTAAAAGTGACACAATCGGTCTGTAAACCATTGTTGGAAAAATTACTCGTGTCGTGCACAAAGTAGATGACTTGCCAAAACTATCGTTTTCTAATATGAAATCTGTGGAGTGGTTAAAAAAATCAGTTTTAATGACTTAGCTGTAAGTGACCCCAGGCTCTTTTGAAAGTCAGCTAATAATACACAGTAGAAGCAAAACAAGGACATATTAAAACATCCATTCAAGCCAATTCAAAGCAAATATCTAATATGAACCAATTTCTCCTTATTTTTACTTTCCACAAGGAATATCACAGAAAATAAACCATTAAAGGATGCACGTATGTTTGATTTTCTCCTTCATGTGAAAGTGAAAATGAATCCCTGTGAGGTCATCCTTGAGATGTTCGGGATCTGCGCTTTGACTGTAAATGGAGGAACTGCGGAATGTCTTGGATTGTTTTTGTTATTTCTTGGGGCAGTCGGAGCGCAGCGGGAGCGTCTGCATTCCTGCACACATTACTGCACAGCGAGTGAGACGTGCTCTGGCGGATCAGCTGCTGGAATGGTGCGTTCTGGGTGAAAGCACTCTACATATGAACAGTGGGCTCCAAAAGTCTGAGAACACACTGGAAATCTGGGGTTTCTGTTTTTCATTAAAATCTAAATATAAACTGAAAGGTTTATAAGAAAAAAATGTAAAAAAGAAAAGTAATGGCATAAACAGATTCTGCACTATTTCTTGGTTACTAATCAAACATAGCCACAGCGGCTTCAACTTCTATTCACCCAAAAGAGAAGATTTTGTTGTCTTAAACACACAGGATGTAAACTACATTATTTGCTAATTGTTTTTGCACTATTCGTTTTTTTGTTTGTTTTTTGGCATACATTAAATGGAAACAGCTAGTGTTGAGATACACATCTTCAAAAATCAATACCTTTGTCCTTTTCTTTTGATAATGAATCCAGCTTTCTCCTGAGAGACTTTTTATGCTTCTGGCAATCTAGGAAAGAGATTGAGAATACAAAACATAATAAACAGAAAACAATATATTTCCATAAATTCCATAATAAAAGTCCGGATTTTCCGGAAGTACATGTGTTTTTTACGGGCCACGCCAATAGGTGGCAGCACGCCTCAACAAACCTGACAAACGCAGAATGAGAACCGTTCACTGAGGAGGAAGCACAACAGTAATCATGAATCTTGAGATGCGATTTTTAAAGTTTCCGCTACTTTTAACTTGACAAAGCGTCCTAAAAATGTGCCGTTTATGATGCTGAATACCAATGTGATGCTCCAAACGTGTCTGTCTGAGGCCCGCACAAGTACATAGAGCGACAATTAACAATAGTACAGATGCGATATGCCAAAGTGGGCCGCAAAATCTGTAAGGGATCGGCTTTAAGCTGAAAAAGCCTGCAAAATGGTGCCGTGAATGCCAAAGTGGGCCGCGATATCCGTGAGGATCCACGATAAGCTGAAAGTGCTCGCGAAATGGTGCCGTGATATGCCAAAGTGGGCCGCGATATCTGTGAGGATCCACGATAAGCTAAAGGAGCTCGCAAAATGGTGCCGCGATATGGCAAAGTGGGCCGCGATATCTGTGAAGATCCGCGATAAATTGAAGGAGCCAACGAAACGGTGCCGCGATATACCAAAGTGGGCCGCAATATCTGAACGCGATCCATTTTGCATTGAGTTTGTCAATCCATCCTTTTCACAAAGTACACATCACACGCAGTACATGTGCATCAGATGGACACTTTAAAGCATTTTACTGGTTATCATAAATGGCAAATTTTTAGGACTGCAAGCAGCTGAAACTTTGAAAATCGCATCTGGAGATCACTTCATTCTGTTGTGTTTCATGCAGCTGTCAAGAACGCGTCTTGTGCGAGCGGTTCTTATACTCTGGTGGCGCTGCTTGTGAGGTTTTAACGAGGCGCGCTGACTGCCCCCTGCTGACACGACACGTAAAAACATGAATTACTCAGATGGTAGGAAAATATGTACTTTTATTATGGAATTTATGTTCAGGTCAAGGGGCATGATTACTTGAGTTCATTTTTTTATACGTATTTTTAAAAATATATATATAATCGTTTTAAATTTTAAATAACAGCCCTAAATAAAATACAGCACAATTCTTGTTAAAAATAATCAATGCATGTTTTCAACATCGTTTTCTACTAAATGATCACAAGGAAGATGTGTGCATATCAGTGCATAGTAATTCAATCATGATTCATTTGTTCTTTTTGGAGTTTAACAGTTTTAACACCATCCAATTACATTGTGTGTAAAAGAGCAGCTCAGACATTCTGCTAAACATCTTTTGATTAACAGAAGACAATAATGTGTGTATCTTCAACTTACACTCTCACTAGTCGATGTGTTCATGCATCATCATGTTTGATGTTCATGTTTGATTGATATATATCATTTAAAAAATGTAATAATTTATTAATGTATTTTCATTCTTTAATATTGAAAGTCTGGGAAAAGACTAAAACAGTCACATCATAAAAGGCTTTTGAAAAGTTCCAAAAATAAATGATGAAGAGCTGAGATGTTCATATAATGAAAAGAAGACAAAAAACAAATCTGTCCTAACAAAAATGGGACATGAAAGTGCCCAAAGTTGAAGAAACACAGAGTTGGAATGTCACTGGGATCAGTTAAAACACCGATGGAATGTTTTCTTTGTAAGATGAGAGTGGCACATGCATTCCTTCTGTGTGTGTGTGTGTGCGCATGTGCAAGTGTGCGTGTGTGTGAGAGTGTGTGTGCACGAATGTGCATATGAGTGTGAGAGTGAGTGTGAGAGTGAGTGTGAGTGTGTGAGCGAGTGTGTGTGTGTGTGTGCACTTGTGTGCGTGTGAGTGAGTGTGTTTGTGTACAAGTGAGTGCATGTGTGTGTATGTGATTGTGTGTGCACTTGTGTGCGTGTGTGTGTGTGTGTGTGAGTGAGTGTGTGTGTGTGTGTGTGTACAAGTGAGTGTGTGTGTGTATGTGATTGTGTGTGCACTTGTGTGCGCGTGTGTGTGTGTGTTTGAGTGTGTGTGAGTGTGTGCGCATGTGCAAGTGTGCGTGAGAGTGTGCGCGCGCGAGTGTTCGCGCGAGTGTGCATATGAGTGTGAGAGTGTGAGCGAGTGTGTGTGTGTGCGCATGTGCAAGTGTGTGTGTGTGTGTGTGTGTGTGTGTGTGTGTGTGAGAGAGTGTGTGTGCACGAGTGTGCATATGAGTGTGAGAGCGAGTGTGTGTGTGTGTGTGTGTGTGTGTCTGTATGTGAGTGTATGTGTACATGTGTGTGCGCACGTGAGTGTGTGTGTACGTGTGCGAGTGTGTGTATGTGTGCGCGTGAGTGTGTATGTGTGCACATGTGCAAGTGTGCGTGTGTGTGTGAGAGTGTGTGCGAGCGAGTGTGTGTGTGAGCGAGTGTGTGTGTGTGTGCAAGTGTGAGAGTGTGTGTGTGTGTGTGTGTGTGTGTGTGAGAGAGAGAGAGTGTGTGTGTGTGTGTGAGATTGTGTGTGTGATTGTGTGTACCTTTAGGGATGGTGATCTGGCATCCTAAATCAAAGTCTTTCATCAGTTTGACCAGAGCAACTTCCTGCAGTCGGACTCTCTCCAGCTCAGACAGATTCTGAATGTGCACCGCCTGCAGATGTCCAGATGAACTCTTCCAGGTCAGATCTCCCTGTGAAAGACAGGAAGAAGACGATTGGCATTTCCTAGACATCATGCACTGGAGCAGGCATGAACACAACCTGGTGATGTGTGAGCAAAAGAGCATCTTGTGCACTTCAATGAAAAGAAGGAAATCAATGTCATTAATATGTGCCCCCGTAGAGGACGGGGAGAGGATATATTACCCCTCGCAATAACCAAAATGAACCATTGTTTTATTTACTATTTGTAGTAAAAAAGAAAGAAAAGTGAGATCAGATAAATATTTACAAGCTGTAACAAGTTTTGGCATCCCACCAAGTCATGCTGGCAGCAGAGCATTGTGCCGGGCTCTGGCTGGCACTGACGGTTCATGACTCTTCTCCTTGTAAGGATTTCTTGGAATGATCACTGAAGTCAGTCTAAGCAGCAGTCTCAGACTGAACACATGACACTTGTGAAGACTTTCGAAACCAAAGAGAGCATCAACAAATGAGAGTAACTAGTGTAATAAACACATATACAGTATTATACAGCTGGCAAGACTGCGGTTCATTCTTCAAAAGCGAGACAGATATAAGATATATGGGACAGAGGTCCGCTGATAGTGGATTTTGCTGATATCCATAAATACTGTTCCGATTAATTGTCCGATAGTTTTTAAAATCAATTTAAAGAATGAAAAAAAAAAAAAAAAAAAAAAGTGTCTTTTCTTACTATGTCGGGCACAGACTCGAGTGCAAAATGAATCAAATCCCAGATACAGTTTATTCTACAGCCAAAATCCCAATAATAACCAGAAAAAAACAAACTGGTGCATAATGTGAGACTTTTAAACAAGCCCAAAATACACAAGGGACTCTTTATTTTGAAATGACAGAGACTTGGCTCCATTATTATGCTCTAAAATTACATATTTTCCAAATTGAGCTTTTTATAGCTTATATATTTACCAGATGAAGGGGTTTTCACCAAGATATTTCACCAGATGAAGTTTAATGAGGAATAATGTTTATTAATAATAGTTGGGAAATACGATGTTTGTGCTGATTGGCCCGGTTGCTAGGGAGGGTAGAGTCACATGGGGTAACCAAATTGTCCCGGTTGCTAGGGAGGGTAGAGTCACATGGGGTAACCTCCTCGTGGTTGCTATAATGTGGTTCTCGCTCTCTGTGGGGCGTGTGGCGAGTTATGCGTTATGAGTTAATCTGTTACATTGTTACATATGTAACAATGTAACAGATTAACATGTACATATGTAACAATGTAACAGATTAACATGTACATATTAATTAATGAACCATAAACTCTCCAATCCATTTACTTCTGCATTACACATATTCCGAAAACCTCAATTAACATGTAAATATGTAACAATGTAACATATGTAACAGATTAACATGTAACATATGTAACAATGTAACAGATTAACATGTAACATATGTAACAGATTACCATATGTAACAATTTAACATATTCTGAATGTACTGATTAATGAACCATAAACTCTCCAATCCATTTACTTCTGCATTACACATATTCCGAAAACCTCAGTGTGGTATTCCAGTGTGAAATTGCCAAGTTTGGCTAACATATCTAAAAATAAGCCAAGAAATATTAGAAAATATATTTGTCGCTTCTCATAACAAAAGATGAGTATTTGCTTTGAATTAAATTATTTATCTTTCTTGTTTTCAGCATAAATCAAACTAAATGTAGAAAAGTTTAGGGGTACGAGGATTATATATAATTCAATATATATTCTCTGAAAAACAATTTCTCCTGCCACAAACGCAGTAGTTGATATTACACGGTTTCGCAGAATTTGCTCGCCTGTTTCATTTGTTTCATATATACGGCATCGACTATTTTGGAACGTCACACCATTTGTGGTCAGTTCTGCACCGAAGAGCTTTCCCACATGATAAAACTTTATAAAATATGAAGATTGAATGTAACAAAATTTTAAATTTAAAAGCTATAGAGGGAAAATTAGTGACACCCACCATAAATGAATCTTTAAATGATAGTTCATCCAGAAATCATCATTTACTCACACTCATGCTGTTCCAAACTACTCTCCTTTCGCGCTCCGATTAAGAAAGAAAGTTGTATTTGGAAGAACATGACAGGATGATTATAGAATAACAAATTTTGGGTGAGCTAATTGCTATTTATTTACTTCTAGCACAGGCAAGAAAGTCTTTCTGTGGACGCAATGACATTTAGGCTACAGCAATCGCAACCTATACGGGTTACATAGCGGCATTAGCGTCAGGCCAAAACCAGGACGAATTTGTCGTAAATGTAAAAATGGATGACTAAGACAAGAGTCAAACGGCCGTTGACTCCAAAAAAAGTAATTAGTTACTAATTACATCTTCAGCATGGTAATTAGATTATTCTGTCTGAAAAGACAATAAAAAGGACAGACATCAAATTATTCTTATAATTCTTTCAAATAAATGATTCTCTGTAACTCAGAATCAATCTCTCTCTTTATAATTCTTCCTCATTTGTTGTAATAGGCTGTATTTTATACAAGCATCGTAGGCAACATTCCTAACAGTATAGTAACAGTAAGCGTGAAACACACTGTATTAATCATGCAGACAGGACACACCTGCAACATATGACGCAACCTTTTTCAAGTCACGCTTCCATGACAACGGAAAGCTTGTAACTCTTGCCTCTTTAATTCGAAGGCAAATAGTGTGGGAAAATGTCACGCCTCTTTTGTGGCCCATACAACATTGTTGAAACTGTTAACAATGGATTGAACTGATACATCAAGTTCAGACTGAAGAAGTGTCTATGGGACACATTTCACCCCGTTTAAATCCACCAAGCAAAGATTGTAAGCGTGATTGTTAAGAGAAGTAACAGCACACCTCTTCTCGACAAACCACATGATCTGACGTGTCGTTTATGTCTGTAGATGGAGCGTGACAAGTTCGTATATCGTAGATATAAATATCAGCGTAGCATTATGGTTCGGAAGCATAATGGAGTAATATATAAAATCTTACATTTGGCTTACCCAAACCAATTCTCAGAGGTCTCTTTAATGTCCCATTAAACAACATCATCATTCAGGTCTCAACGTCTCAGAATGTACTTGATATCAGATCTAAAGGCTACAGTAGACAAGCACAATCACAGATACAGCACACCAGTGTTGCATTTACATGTATGCATTTGGCAGATGCATTTATCCAAAGTGACTTACAGTGCACTTATTACAGGGACAATCCCCCCGGAGCAACCTGGAGTTAAGTGTCTTACTCAAGGACACAATGGTGGTGACTGTGGGGATCAAACCAGCAACCTTCTGATTACCAGTTATGTGCTTTAGTCCACTACACCACCACCAAAGTGACTTACAGTGCACTTATTACAGGGACAATCCCCCCGGAGCAACCTGGAGTTAAGTGTCTTACTCAAGGACACAATGGTGGTGACTGTGGGGATCGAACCAGCAACCTCCTGATTACAGTTATGTGCTTTAGCCCACAACACCACCACTACTCCGATAATAATAAATTTTATTACTCTATAAAGATGACGCGAGAGGAGCAGAGCAGTGCCTGACTAAGATGAGGAGGAAGGCACATGTCCAGAGGCACTCTAAACTTTCCAAACAGCTTCAGGTGATGTAGATCACAAACTATAACGGAATTAACGGAAATTCATAAGCACTGTCATCGTGAAATAAAGCAGAGCCGGATCCGGCGTTCCACTTAAGCAAAACCTGCATATCAGAGCATCTAGAACGCAAACAACCTGCTGTTCTATCTTTAATGCATCCTTTATTCAAGTTCAAACAATAAGGAAGTGCATCATAAACAAACTACAATAATGGCATTCTCTGTGCGGTCAGCGCCACGTCTATGAGTCACGTGAAGGGGGAAAGATTGAGACAGCCCCCGACTGAGGCACCCTCTGGTGCGGGTGCCCGTCCCTCATGTGCGTTTGCTGTAGCTAGATTAATAACGTGATGGATTGTAACGTATTGAATCAATATATACTATAGCCCGTGTGTCACGTGTGTATCTTATCCCATTATACACTGCAAAAATGGGCTAAAATTCCTTTAAAACAACGTACATTTACATTAGCAGAAAAGAAAAAATTGTTAGTGGAGAATGTTGAATACAATATTTCATATTTAAATATTTTAAAATATACTTAAAATAAGATACATTTACCTGAGAAGCAACATACAGTATTAAACTTAATAAAAAAAGATCGTTTTTTTCCTTGGAATTCAGTGAATGTCATTTAGAGGAATTTTTATAAGATGATTTCTTCCTCTTTATTGTTAGTAAACACGTTTAATACAAACATTTAAGTTGGGACACAAGCTGAATAATCGGTTAATAGCTAATGAATAATTGGTGGAATAATCAACCGAATAGTCGAATAATCCTTCTAATAATCGTTAGTTGCAGCACTACTATATATATATATATATATATATATATATATATATATATATATATATATATATATATATATATATATATATATACACACACACACACACACACACACACACACACACACACAGGCGGCCAATAGTTTGGAATAATGTACAGATTTTGCTCTTATGGAAATAAATTGTTAATTTCTTCACCAAAGTAGCATTAAACTAATCAAAATGTATAATCAGGACATTAATAACATGAAAAATGACTACAGTGTGGCAGGGCGGAGGGCGGACCGGGTCGTGATTCCGCACACTCGGCACCTAATCAGGCAAATTAACCCTCAAGAGGTTTCGCGGCCAACACATCGGCCCGCTCGGTTCTCCCAATGGCCAGTCCGCCCCAATCGGCCCCAAAGTGCGTCGGCCCACCAGCAAAAATGCCCGGTATGCCAGATTACCAGTCCAGCCCTGACTTAGCCTAGTTATGGCATAAATGGGCACTAATCCATATATTAAATATTATACTAAATATTTGAGTGTTGCACCATTAAACTTGGGTAGAATGTAACCCTACATAAACTAAATATTTACAGAAGTGTCCGACCAGGAGAAATGGATGGAATAAAAAAAGCAGACTCATTTAATGACATCAATGAGCTCATGTTTTGGTTGACAAGCTTCAGTCCTTTCCACATATCCTATATGCTGATGTTGCATTACACTCGTTTACATTTACGGGATAAAACATGTCAAAAACGCACTTTCCTGTGTACTCGCCCGGTGTCAAGTTTCAACATATGAAATAGATATTAAAATCAATGTCTATTTTTACTTATTTATTCATTTCTCCTTATTAATTTTAAATATTGTTATTTACATAGGCTACATATACCTTAAATTTTACCCTGTTTTATTACGGATCGTATTTTAATGGGGATATCATTTATTACAGCTACGCGAGCAAACAGAGTTTGAACATGAATTGCAGCAATATGAAATTGAAGTTCACGGCTTTTTAACTCTTCTGTGTACACATTTAAAGGCTGTTTATTGGATCAATACAAGTAAACGGCATATTATGTGACTACGCATCACCTTACGGCCTACTAGTTAAGTCTACATTAATCCGGATGCGTTTGAAAACAGCGTTTTTGTATCAAACCGCTCGCCGTCCACACTAACGATTTCAAGTGTTTTTCAAAAGTTGCTCGTCCACACTGAAACATATGAAAACGCTTAAATCGTGTCACTACGCATGCGGAAAATTCCCGCTGCATGTACGGTCTGAAACGCAATTGTCCCCATGTTCAGTCGCCGGACACCAATTCCGAGTGAACTTCTCTTCGCCGTTGAAGGAACGCAACGTGAAGGTTGTACAAAGTGCCATTTATTTTTTAACACCGCTATCACATGACCACAAATACATCATCACTTTCAGATATATACGTTTTCACGGTCCACACTACAACGCAAAAACGGCATTTCCAAATGTATCCACTTTGGAGTGCATTTTTAAAAAAAAAAAATTTCAAAAAGCTCGGATTTTGCGGGCAAAAACGCCATCTCAGTGCGGACGGAAGGCCAAAACGGAGAGAAAAAGATGCGTATTCAAACAAAAACATATTAGCGTGGACTAGACCTTAGTTACAGACTAACTAATAGTTACTAAGCCCTTAGTGTGAACTTTACGTCTCAACATACACAAGAAATTACGCACAGCTGGTGCAGGTTTTGTTCATGTCAGATCGAGTGTTTGACTGTTCTTAAAGCAAAAGGGCCACATGCCAAATCCTCCATTCTCAAATTCCTGTAGATTTCTTTACAATGCAGCTACTCCAACTTGGCAGCGCGATACGGCAGATATTGTTGACTTTAGTATGTCAAATTGCATGCGGTTTCTTATTTGTGTAAAGCATCTGCTAAATGCAAATGTAAATAATCCTACTCTTTAACTCAAACAGTTATCGCTGATGGTATCATTTATACTGTAAACGTTCCTACAAAAGAACAAAAGCAAATACCAAAGAGAAGCATTTTCACTTGTAGTCGCAGACGTTTGGACACCACTGCATATGAAGCTAAATGAACTCAGAATTCCAGCATGAAGACTCAAACGAGAGCCGAAAGAGTCCGTAAAGACCTGAATGTCTGTGGCCACATGGAACGATTTACTTAAAAGCTTGAGGGCAAAGAATAACAGACCAGTAAATCTAAAAGCAAACAAATCTTCAACAGCTCATCTGGGGCCCTGAAAACCAAAACAGTGCATCTGTATCTGGGTAATGCTTAAAGAAATACACACTGTATTCCATCAGTGTACAAGAGGTCTAGTGTCCCTATCCATTAGCATTCCCATTCATTTCAATGGAAGCCGCTAACTGGACCATCCTAACGTCTTTCATAGGACGTCCCTTTAGTGTGTATTTGTCTCTATTATATTTAAGGCAACAGAGGGATAGTCATTGTGATGTGGTCACGTGTGTTTATAACCACCCCGAAGGTGATTGCATGATCGGATTGCACAATGCAAAATGTTTTTGTCACTGTTTACTGTTTGGACCCGCATGTGTGTGTGTGTGTGTGTTGCAATACTCTGAGAAGAATATCAGGCACAGTACAATGCGAATTAAAGGTTATGCTTATATACAATCCATGTGTTCATGTTTCAATCCACTATCAAACATTTCAACATGCTTAAAGGAAAGTTAAGATCAATCAACAGCATATGTGGCATAATGTTGATCACCACAAAAATGTATTTCGCCTCGTCCCTCCTTTTATATAAAAAAAGCACAAATCTGTTCCACTTACACTTACAATGGAAGTCAATGGGGGCCAATTTTTAGAGGGTTTAAAGTCAGAAATGTGACACTTATAAATTTATAAAAGCACGTACATTAATTATTCTGTTAAAACTCGTGTATTATTTGAGCTGTAAAGTTCTTTAAATTGTCACTTTTACAATCATTTTTATGGTTTTAGGGTTGGTGACATTGTATCGTCATGGCAACAAAGTTGTAATATTGGATATAACTTGGCACAGATGCGGTTAGTAAGTGATTTTATCACATTAAAATCATGATAACACACATATTGTTTAAGTCTTGTGGCTGTACTTTTGAAACAGTGAGTATTTTAATGTTTACCGATTGCCCCCCCCATTGACTTCCATTGCGAGTGTCTCAATATAACACAGATTTATGCTTTTTTTTCTTTTTTTTTTAAAGAAAAGGATTAGTTGCAATTATCTTTAGTGGTAATAAGAGTGGAGTATAGTTCCTGGGTTTTGTCACATCTGGTTTACATGAAGTCTGCATCAGCTTTCTTACAACAGAGCAGGATGACCTGATCTTTGGCAACGCCAACCGTGCAAATATTTCATCCCGCTAGAGACAGTCCCCTCAAGAGCACTTTAGAGTATTCGTAGGGTTTTCTCATGCACAACAATTCTGCTTAAGTCTTAAAGCTTTCAGTAGTCGTTTCTTAGAAGTTTATCTCCAATTAAAGGCCAATAAAATATTTTTTTTTGTTTTAGCACAAGCAGGTGGTTTCATAGAAAGCATATAGATTTATGAAATATCTGAAGTGAACTACACAACTGATCTTAGTATTTATAGTGTAGCATTAATACGAGTTGGCCTGATGTGCAAACTTGGACTTGAAGAACAGAAGTATTTGAAATACAGACACAAAGACAAGGATACAAGACTGTGCACTTGGGAGTTTGGGTAGCTCAGTGAGTATTGACGAACACTATCACCCCTGGAGTTCCGAGTTCGAATCATAAGCAACCAAATTGGCCCGGTTGCTAGGGAGGGTAGAGTCACATGGGGTAACCTCCTCGTGGTCACTATAATGTGGTTCTCGCTCTCGGTGGGGCGTGTGGCGAGTTGTGCGTGGATGCCACGGAGAATAGTGTGAAGCCTCCACACGCACTACGTCTCCATGGTAACGCGCTCAACAAGTCACGTGATAAGATGCGCGGATTGACGGTCTCAGACGTGGAGGCAACTGAAATTCGTCCTCCGCCACCCGGATTGAGGCGAGTCACTACGCCACCACGATGACTCGGAGCGCATTGGGAATTGGCCGTTCCACACTGGGGAGAAAATCCCCAAAAAACAAAAAAAGGCTGAGTACTTTAATTCTTTAAACAATAGAAACAATAGAAACATTTTAACCTATTGATTTGACCTTGTTGATTGAAGGTCCAACACATTTGAATTTTATTGCAAAATACTGAGATATACACTAATATATAAATATTTTGAGAGAGTAGGGAGCGCGACTTGATTGCATCCTACACAGTGCGTCCTGAGAGTGGGCGGTCGCTGCAGAGCTCTTTTGGTGTGCTTTGTTCACAGCATTTCTTTGATTGGTGGATCTTTCTATTCAGGATCATGGGTAGTGTAGTTCTTCACCAGGACTTCTGCCATGAAGTCAGGCTCGGTACTAGGATGTGATCTTTGGTGGAGCACTTGTATGTTTTTTTTTGTGGGGGGCGTTGATCGTTTTGCCTTCAGACAGTGTGGGGGCTTCAGAAGTCTCGAGGCAAATCTACGGTGGCAATGTCCCCCTAGACAACACCTGGGTTTCTCCCGAAGAACTCGACTTAATGTGGCCATGTTAACACATTAGCTTCTTACAGGTTTTTGAGGGGTGCATGCACATGGACTACATGTACAGGATAACAAATGTCGTTGGATGGAGCCCAACAACATGTCAACACAGCCAAAAAAATAATTAGACATTTCGGGGAGTACAGTGGGAAAAGCACAGACACTATAAACTATAACCATTTATATACGGCCATGTAACATATTGACTGCCCCTCACGTCCCCACGTTGCTGTGGAGAAAGCTGCTGACTGACCGAGCAGTGTGTACAGGGGCGGACTGGTCATAGAGAACCAGGACTTTTCCCCCGCCCAACTACTTTTGGCCAACTAACCCCCCCCCACCACCCCCCACCCCCCCACCACCACCCACATCTTGACAACTCTGCCAGCATCACAAGAGGTTCCACTTCAGAACGTCCCCTTAAGTGTTGATCCGTCTCTCAAATGCTAATTTTTAGATCTCTAATCCTAAACAAAAGAATCCTATTTGTAAAGGATCTATTTTTAAACAAACAGAGAGTGTCAATCCAACTGGAAGCGGTGATTTCATCCAGCTCTTGTTATTTTGTGCAACATGCATCAGCTCAGTGAATGAACTGCAGGTGTGCCATTAACAAGGTTTACTTTATTGTGTTGCATATTGGATTATGTTGTTCAAGTAGCCTTTAGGTCAGCTTTTCCCCAACAGTAAACTTAAGGTACTTTGTCATTCACTTCCACACTCTAGTGTTATTTTGGACTTTCAGCATGACAACGCTTTTCCGGGTTTTTGGGGCCATTGGCATTTTTTTGGTAGTATTTAGTGTCAATAACAATAGCATGAGGATAATGGATTAATTACAGTTAGGATCAGCAACTAAACCACCACACAATCCAATTCAAATAGTGAGCCTTAAGGTCTCATACTAAACTTGTACATGTGAAGTAATTCAAGTCAAGTGGTTTTTATTGTTGTTTCAACCATATACAGTTAGTACAGTACACAGCGAATGAGACAACGTTCCTCCAGGACCATGGTGCTACATAAAACAACATAGGACAAACACAGAACCACATGAGACTACACAGACTAAATAACATACTTATATAAAGTGCACGTGCACGTGGTGGTGGCCTTGTAGCAAGTTGGAACGAAGGCGCTGCTCAGAGAGATGTTGAATATAGATAGATGTTCCAGCTGGTCTGCACATCCTCTGAGCACTCTGCCAGGAATGTTGTCTAGTCCAGCAGCCTTCCGTGGGTTTACACTACGTAGAGTTTTCCTCACATCAGCCGTGGTAAAACAGCCCCAACGACAGCACCTGGTCGTTGGGAGGAGGGGTGGTCTTCCTTGCCACCACGTCCTTTTGCACTTCAAACAGAGCGTAGAAGTCGTTCAGCGCATCTGGAAGGGAGGCATCTTTGTCACAGGCAACTGTTGTTGTCCTGTAGTTGGTGATGGCTTGGATGCCCTGCCACATGCGCTGCGTGTGACCGCTGTCCTGGAAGTGACTGTGGATTCTCTGGGCATGTGCGCCGCAGAGTGTGCGTTCAGCAGTTCGCTCAGAGCCCCATACAGTTCACAGAGCGCTTCCTTAGCGTTAGCGCTGGGGGGAATGTAAACTCCGGTTATGATAACAGTGGTAAATAAAAAGGTCTGCATCTAACAGTCACAAGCTCCACCAGAGATGAGCAGTAGCTAGAGACTAGCATACAGTTCTTGCACCATTCTGTTTTGATGTAACCACACAAGCCACCACCGTGAAAACAAAGACGCTGCTGTCTCTAATTGCACACATAATATGTTAGCACTAATGTTGCCTTCTTGTTTCTTCAACATTCTGCTTTCTGTTAAATTAATAGTTAAATTGTCCCCCGTTTAAATGCTCATCCACAAGCAACAAAGACAATCATGGGTGAACTGATCGAGGCAATCCCGTTTTCTTGTAGGACATTTGTAGGACAGGATTTGAAAACATCTCAATTTTCAATATCAGCCATTTCCTTAGACATCAGAAACATTTTGTCTGTGTCAACAAGGGAAATAGTTCAAACATGTTTCATGTACCTACTGAAAAACAAAAAACATCTTAAACCAGCCTACATTGGTTTGTTGGTCTCAAGCAGGGACTAAAAACAGTTTAATGAACAAAAACCGAAACCAAAAATTAAAAATATTTTTTTTGCAGAACGTAAGTAGTAACCAAGTGGTGGTTGAGTCACGTGACGCCATGAAAGGATCGGCCGTGTGAATGGCGAGCTCTGCGCACTTTGATTGTTTGTACCGGTGAGATTCGATACACTGTTTCATTACTGTTCTAGGAGGAAAATATGTAAAATAATTCAAAATCCTCAGGCTCTGGAGACATTAAAAGACACTTACGTGCTCAAGCTGGTACCCCCGATCGGGCAGCAAGCCAGGGAGTCGATTTGGTCAGAGAGATACGGGAATTGCGGCGAGAGATGTTGAACATGTCAGCAATGCTGATGAAGGTCTTTGCTGACTTGGAGGATCTTGCTGTGATTCATCAATTAATCACTGCCATGGAGGCAAAGTTCTCTGAGATGGTTACAAGAGTGGGGATTGTCGAGAAAACGATCAATGATCTGGAGTCATTGGAGAGGGAACACGTTTCTGGGAGACGTTGGAGGACATTGAGAACCGTAGCTGGCAGAATAACATCCATATTTTCGGAATTCCTGAGGCCGAATAGGGTCAGGATATGGTGAAATTCCTGGATGAGCTCCTTCCGAATCTGCTCGACATAATCGAGCTCACAGGGTCCCCGCATGGAGATCCGCTGAGGGAGACAGGCCCCGATCAATTCTGGCCAAATTTCTGAGATCATCCGATAAAGATTTTGTGTTACGCGAGGCAAGGAGTGAAGGAAGGCTTTCTTGGAAAAACCACAGCATTTTCGCATTCTCAGACTTTGCGAATTTGACCAGAGGGAAACGTGATCAATTCGAGGAATGCAAGAAACTTTTACATGAACGGAAGGTCGCTTTTGCACTGATGTTCTCAAATTGAAAATAGATGCTAAAGAGGGCCTTAAAACATTCACATGCCCACAGCAAGCGATGTCCTTCATAAAGTCAATGGAGTGAGTCATTTTGTTGTACTCGCGTTGCAGCAGAGTGGACCGTCTCACTGATCATTCACTTGACTGTTTGAGGAAACTGAGAATTTTGTTTTGTGCTGTTCCACCGAGTGGCTGGAGTTTTTGTATAGATTATCATTTGTTAAGTAATTTTGTCTCACAAAATTTGAATAGAAACTCTGGACTTGAGCAATCCAATGGTAAAAATGTCGCAGGGGCCCTCGTAAGTGGACCATGTGATGACCTCGTAGATGAGTTTAGAGAGATGAATGCCAGTTGGCGCTGTCGTGCGTGGGGTTAATGCGCACGTTTTTCTTTTTTCTATTTGATTTGTTCTGGGGGATGTTCAGGTTTTAATGGTCACACCAATGTTGGAATGTGGTCTTTATAATCTTGTTTTTGACACAAAATATATTATTTCTGATATGTCAAAATGTCAAAATGAGTGGATTGTCTCTCTCTCCATGTGGAATGTGTGTGTTGGGGAACCCTGTATAAAGAAGTTAGGTTATTTCTTTTCTTAAACGTAAGAAATATGATATTGTGTTTCTTCAAGAAATGCACCTTTCACCGCAGAAAGCTGAAACATTTGGAAAGATATGGGGTGGGCATTTTTTTTGTGCTGGCTCAAATAAGAGCAGGGGAGTCATTACACTGATATGTAAACATCTACAATTCAAATGTCTCAAACAGATTAAAGATAAATTAGAAAGAGTCATTATTGTTTTAGCTGAAATTTAGGGGCAAAGGTTGATTTTGGCTAATATTTATGCACCTAAAATGGATGATCAGGGCTTTTTTATAGATCTTGATGGGATCTTTCAAGCTGCTGGCACCCCTCGTGATATAATATTGGGAGGAGACTTTATTCTTTTGATGGACTCAGTCCTTGATCATAGTGAAGCAGAAGTTTTGTAAGCCTTCTGTATGTGTACAAATATTGGTCTTACAGAAATCTGGAGACTTTTGATCCCATCTCTTACGGACTATAAATTTTTTTCTTCAGTCCATAAGATTTACTCTTTTTTATATCCAAGTCCCTCATTTCATCTGTTGTTGATTGCTCAATTGAAAACATTTTTAAGATCATGCCCTGGCGTGTTTAGAGGTGTTGCCACATACGGAGAAAAATAAATCATATAGTTGACATTTTAATGTATCTCTTTTGCAAAATCCTGAATTTCAACAAATGTTAAAGACTGAAATCGCCGTTTATATGGAGACTAACTGGTCCTCAGTATCCTCTGTGGGCATGGAATCCAAAGCACAAGGAACTAGTGAAATTGGAAGGGAATATTAAAAGTGCCGCATATTAACAGTCATACCATTGTGTCCTTGAGCAAGACACTTAACTCCAGGTTGCTCCGGGGGGATTGTCCCTGTAATAAGTGCTCTGTAAGTCACTTTGGATTAAAGCGTCTGACAAATGCATACATGTAAATGTAAATATGGCTGAACCCAAAATAATGTATTAGTCCCCTTTCTGCTGGTCAGGGTGGATTGTAAAGGGTGTTACTACACTCGGTGACCTGTATGAGAGTGGAGTGTTGAGATCCTTTGAAAATTTGGTTCAACATTTTGGGATTTCCTGATCTCAGTTTTTTAGGCATTTACAGCTGCGCCACCTGCTCTGTACTAGTTTTGGGAGTAGTATACACCCCCCAAAAGTGGCAGATACTCTGGGAGTGGTGATTACTGCTTTTGGGAAAGGTCTTGAGGCATCAGTGTGATTTGAACAGAGGCATAAAACTCTTGCAATGTCTCATTATTGATGACAGCAGTGTAGGCGCAGTAATATAGAACGGTGATTAAAACTGACTGGAACTACCTGTGCATTAAATGATTTTAATGCACGCATTCCATCCAATCAGACTCGAGTATTCGAACAGAACAGCTATAATAACCGTTATTTTATTTAGTTCTAACCGGTTACCATTTGTAATTGAGGCAGCGGAATGCTGGAACAGGAATGGAAAAATACAGTTTCTGCTCAGAACAAACCGAAGACAGAAATATGTGGCATGGGGTGGCAAATGCCATCCTAAGAAAAGCCTTGCCACCCCACCTGCGTAAGTTTCCAAATGTATTAAATATGAATGCAAGTATATTATCGTTGATGTTGATATTGTGTTGGGGTTTATTCATGTCAAACTGTCTAAACTCTCACCGAACACACAAAATGACTTCAGACTCATTGATTGATTACAGCAGCAGCCAATCACAACATCGACCAATCGCCAACCAACTATTGCAGCGTGTGTACAGTGTTTGGGCTCTCACGGGTTGATGAGCTTATTTCCTCAACAACAATGACCACATGGACAGATTCGTTGAAAAAAAAACGGTAAAAGATGAATTTCTCAGTTGTTTCCAAGTATTCACTGAATGATTATTAGATACATCACTGTCAGTAATGGGATGAGATGGGTAAGATGTGTCCTCACCACTTTTTGGGTTTGAGTTTGCCGTTTTTTTCATATACAGAACTGTTGAATCCAAGTTTAATGACTGTTGATTAAAACAGGTAATTTAAAAGAATATTTGACTGTGCATAACATAATTAATATTCATGAGTTTTGCAGCACTGCCCTCCACAGTTCAATATTCTGTACCTTTATATTTATTTAGACCTAACTTTGTGTTAATCTTCACATTCAAATGGATTATTCCAGCTGTTTCATAGGTGATAGGCCTACAGGACTTTATTAGCAGAATAACATGTGATATGGATGCACTCTCCATCCATGTTTTCTCTTAACTTGACGTTTAGTCCAGTTTGCCGGTTCTATATGTTAAGTTTAGGAACTTTTATAATTTGTTGATGTGTTTGATAGACAATGCCTTGGTGCTCTGGAGACAGAAATTGTGTTACTTATTTTTTTTTATAATGCAAAAATCAATTATTGTTTTTTTATTTTTTAATGCTGGCAAATCAGTATCAAAATAGTTACTCTGTGGTTCCTGTGGAAATGCCGTTGTAACACTAATTAGATAGTGACTCCAATTAATGAACTAGTACTGAACTTTTTCCTCCCCTATCTGGAATGCACAATTCCCAATGCGCTCTAAAGCCCTGTGGTGGCGTAGTGACTCAATCCGGATGGCGGAGGACGAATCTCAGTTGCCTCCGCGTCGGAGACCGTCAATCCGCGCATCTTATCACGTGACTTGTTGAACGCGTTATCGTGGAGGCTTCACGCTATTCTCCGCAGCATCCACGCACAACTCACCACACGCCCCACCGAGAGCGAGAACCACCTTATAGTGACCATGAGGAGGTTACCCCATGTGACTCTACCCTCCCTAGCAACCGGGACAATTTGGTTGCTAAGGAGACCTGGCTGGAGTCACTCAGCACGCCCTGGATTCAAACTCACGACTCCAGCGGTGATAGTCAGCGGCAATACTCGCTGAGATACCCAGACACCCAATGAACTAGTACTTGGTACCTTAATGTATAAGAAGTACACATGGGCACTTCCTTTAGTGTTGCCACCTCTCATAGTCTGCATGCCACCCCCTTGCCACCCCATAAATACATTTCTAGATCCGCCCTTGCTCTGGAGGGTTACACCACCTGACATTTCCCACTATAAGTCCCAGAAAACGTCCAATGCACTTGTGAATTGCACATTATGTATTTTTATGTAGATACATTACGTGGTTTAGTCAAATAATAATAATACAAATATATATATATATATATATATATATATATATATATATATATAAAGTAGCATGACTTAATAGATCTGAGTTCACGAACGAGATGATCTCATGTGTCAGGTTCAGATATGCATGTGTTTACATTACTCCTGAACTCACCTCCGATTTATAGATGTTCTGGGAGAGACTGTCCGACTGCGTCGCCTTTCTTTGAAGCCACCTCCTCGGTGAGAAGATGTTGCTGGAACCGGTGAGCGATAAATCCCGAGACGCGCTCCGTTTGCTACTTTTGTAATCACACTGAACACCGGAGAGCGACGACGCGTCTGAAGAAGCCCATAAACTCGACGAAGAGAGATGCGGATCCAGTCTGGAAGCAGCAGCGAGAAGTTCAGAAGATGTTTGGTTGTTCATAAATCCACCTGTCGAGGTGGAACTCCAAAACACGGGCCGCTGGCCGCCGGACTCTCCAGGCGCACCGCAGTTTCTCATCAATGCAGAATCCAAGCTCCGAGTCTGACGCAGTTTTCCCTTTGTGATTGATTTAGAGCCCGTTGAAGAGCATGAAAACACGCTGTTCAATAATCCGTGTGCGGACATCACTGAGATATCAAACACAAACCGACGCGCAGAACAAACTCCATGTGAAGGAACCGTGACTGGCTGACTCTGAAAATGGGAAAATAACTTACAAATAATAAATAACAGATGAAACCAATGATGTTCTCGCATCCATATCTGCTCCACGGACGATGTGTTCACTAACCACGCCAAACTGCGCGTCATCGAAGTTTCTCAACTTCTCTGTCGGGCTGAAGATGGGCGCGTCTTCTCGTTCCTCCAGTGCTGCCCAACCTCCATCCTACACCCCTGCCTCAAATCAACTGTGTGTGTGTGTGTGTGTGTGTGTGTGTGTGTGTGTGTGGAGAGACGTGGGTAAACTTTTATTAGTGAGTGACCTTCCAAAGCGTAATCAATATTCGGTTTAATATATTGGAACAGAACAGCTGTATTATTATTATTATTATTATCTATAAAGAGCCTGTAGGTCCTGCGCAGGGGGGTTTCAACCATTTAAGACAAGCGCCCCCTCCGTTTGTGTAAAAATAGCTCCCACCTGGACACACTATTTTAAACATCACTGAAGTTGCACGCTACACGCACAACCATGTAAATGTAGGGCTGTCAACTACGGAAGCCCTGAACCGCAAGGTGGGAAAAAAATAAAATAAAAATAGTACCTCAGTTCCTTCCTGAGCCTGTCTTAATTTTTTTCTCTCTTCCAAATTTGTTTTTTCTCTTTTCAAAAAACAAACAAACAAAAAAATTTCCTCTCTTCAAAATGTTTTTCTTTCTCTTCAATTTGTTTTTCTCTCTTCAAAAAGCAGCGAAGAGAAAAAAAAAATATTTTTAAGAGAAAAAAAATTAATTTCAAGAGAGAGGAAAAAATATTTAATAGAGGAAAATGTTTTTTTGAGTAGGTCGGTTACTCGCCTCAATCCGGGTGGCGGAGGACGAATCTCAGTTGCCTCCGCTTCTGAGACCGTCAATCGGCGCATCTGATCACGTGACTCGTTGTGCATGACACCGCGGAGACTCACAGCATGTGGAGACTCATGCTACTCTCCATGATCCACACACAACTCACCACACGCCCCATTGAGAGAACCACTAATCACCACCACGAGGAGGTTACCCCATGTGACTCTACCCTCCCTAGCAACCGGGACAATTTGGTTACCCCATGTGACTCTACCCTCCCTAGCAACCGGGACAATTTGGTTGCTGAGGAGACCTGACTGGAGTCACTCGGCACGTTCTGGATTCAAACTCACAACTCCAGGGGTGAGATAGTCAGCGTCAATACTCTCTGAGCTACCCAGAACCCCCTTTATGCATTTTTAATATATGAGCAATAAAAGATAGTGGCCACGTTTTTTTGGGGAGGGGGAGGGGGGCCTATTGGAAATATAATAATTAAAATAATTGTAATCAATGTGCACATGCATCAGACAGATGCTTTTGTAGCGTCTCACTTCAGTTGCGTCGCATCATACACACTGTGTTTTTAGGTCACTGGGTCAAGTTAAATGTATTTCGAGATCCTATCATTCAGAATCGCATTCCTTCTAATCGTGTTTGAATGCAAGAAGTGTCAAGCAAGCCTGAGTGTGGTTTCTTCTCTGCACAGCTATGCATTGCCTCTACAGTCTGAGTTTTTCATTCTGCCTCCTGATGTAAACAGGTGATACTTCAAGCTTGACTTTTTACAATGGTAGGAATATAAGTTACACGTTCCAGGGACATGATTACCACATGGAATACAGTCCAAGATTGGTCCAAAACTCACTTGCTGAAATTTGACTGGACCCACAACATATGGCAGCCAAAACTCACCCACAGCCTTTATGTGTCCCCCCATATCCCCAGATAGCATTCATTATTGGACCACAACTAAACTCGAATGGTCAGATGTCAGCCATACCACAGTCAAACACATGCCACACCCACCCCACAACTCACCCACAACTTACCACTAAGCCCCAGAAAGCAGCCGAAATTGGTTCACAGTTACGGCAGGTTTCTCAGATGTCAGCCAGATAACAGCCTTAACACTACCAAGCCCCATCTCTAATGTCATAGTTTTTAAATTCAATCAAATAAGTGTCAAAAAAAAATGTTTGATTCGGGTTATTGAAAACAGACACTCAGACACATGCAAACATATGCTAACACAATTGCAACCCTCATGAAAAAAATCGACACATACTCCAAAAACTGTTTTCAGTATGATGGTTGAACCTGTTTCTGAGAGCACATCGTGTCAATCTGTGGTTCAATAGCCCTATGATATGTTCATGTCCTCAGAAGTGATTTTAGTATTTCATATGTCTCTCTTTTTCAATAGCAAAGACAAGAAGCTTTTTAGCACCAATGCAAAAACATGAAGAGCAAAGCCACGAATTAGATGAGTCTTATTTTCTGGCAAGCTTTACCTTCATTTTTCTTCATTAACACAAAAAATGCGTACAAACTAGTCAAGCGACTACATCAAGTAAAACTGAATTATTACCAAGGATACTGAGAACACGAAGGGTTTAAGTAGGGAGGGAATTAGAGGAGAACCAGGTGTTGCTAGCATGCTAATTAGTGGCATGATCATGCATGCCGGCTTCACCTGCGAGGCATGAGGGAGAGAAAATAACAAAACAGAATAAACCGACAAACTCACTGGAGCCGTGACAGTACTACCCCCCCACTCCCCCCCCCCCCCCCCCCCCCCCCACATGAGGGCGTGGTCCAGCATGTCACAATTCGTGACACAACATCTCTCCTCAGGCCCATAACCTTCCCAGTCAACCAGGTACCCTCTGCCCCTCCACCTGATGTGGATTAGTCTCCTAATGTGTAGGCTGAAGAGCCCTCAACAAGATGTAGATGAGGTGGGACGGGAGCGGTGGGATGCAAATTAGAACGTAAAACCGATTTTATCTTAGAAACATAAAGCCAGAGGGGAACTGGCCCCCCACAGTGAGTCTGGTTTCTCCCAAGGTTATTTTTCTCCATTAACCATCATCTTTTGGAGTTTTGTGTTCCTTGCCACAGTCGCCTTCGGCTTGCTCACTGGGGTTATTAATACAATTATTATTTAATTATTTTTAAAACACGATAAAGAATCATATCTTATCTAATTCCACAACAGGGCTCCAAACAAAAAAATCAATTAAGGAGCCATTGGCTCCTATAGGGGGAAAAACAGGTGCCAAATATTTTCATTTTTAACTCCTTCCATTCCTTTTCGTCCCGCAGCTCGCTAACAGTGTAGTCTGTGGAGCATTCTTCGCAATTATGTGATCACGTGCATTTTTTATGCTTGTTACTGTCACCGTGTTTTCTCACAGTCTCTTTTTTGAAATGGTTAGTTCCTGCAATGAACTCCGTTTTCCCCGCTATTTCTTTGATATAAACTTTTGTAATGTATTTCGGGAAATGTAATGCAAATTTTAAAATCAAAGGGAGTAATGGGGGGGAGTTTTACTGTCGCCAATGGCGACCTTGACAGAAATTACACTCGCAAATAAATTTATTTGGTCATAAATGCGACCATTTTTAGTCGCAGTTTGGAGCCCTGCACAAGGATGATGATTTATCGACTTTATAGACATTACATTTTTATCGTCTGTTAATGCTGAACTTCTGTAAAGCTGCTTTGAAACGATGTGTGTTGTGAAAGGCGCTATACAAATAAAATTGACTTGACTTGACATGACTTAGAAACGTGAAAAACGGGATGGATACGTTTGAGGTAAGGTTGTAATTTGAGACGGACTGCCACCGGACTAATAACCTTGGTGATTGGAAATGGCCAGATAAACTTGGGACCCAGTTTAAGTGATGGGAATCAAAGTGGAATGTCCTATGAGGACAACCAAACCTTCTGCCCGCACTCATAATCTGGGGGCTTAGACCGGTGCCGGGCCGCCGACCTCTTAACAAGAGCACCAATCCGAATGAGGGCTTCTCTGGCAGCTCTCCAGGTGCATTGGCACCTCTGCATAAACGTGTGTACAGATGAGACCTGGACGTCGGGCTATTAAGCGGGGAACAGAGGGGGCTGGTAACCAAGGCTACACTGGAAGGGCAATACCCCGTAGAAGATGACTGCAAGGAGTTGTGCCCGTACTCGACCCGCTGGGCACGGTGTTTCGAGGAATTTAGCCTCCACCTCCCAGGATACCATGTCCACCACTCGAGTGGTGGGTAGAATGGTATCCGGTGGGACAGCGGAGGTCTCGACCTCGAAACATCGAGACAAATTGTCTGACTTAACGTTCTTAGAGCCCGGGTGATGCGAGAGGACAAAATTTAAATGTGCGAAAAAAGGTCTGTCTAGAGTTAAGGCGTTTGGTGCTACGGATGTACTCTAGATTCATATGATCAATCCAGGCTAAGAAAGGTACCCCCGAACCCTCTAACCAAAGACGCCGTTCGCCCAAAGCCAACCGGACAGCCTGCAATTCTCGGTTACCGATGTCGTAGTTCCGTTCTGCTTGTGTTAAGTGGTGTGATAAAAGCACATGTATGCATCTTTCTGTCCCAAGGAAGAGCGCTGTGACAGAACCTCTCCAACACCAACCTCAGATACATCCACCTCCACCACAAACTGACACGCAGGGTTGGGAGTAACAAGGATGGGAGCGGTAGAAAATGCGGTAATTTAGAGAATGCGGCCTCAGGCCATGGGGACCAACAAAATTAGCGAACCCCAGAAATCTCTGCAATGCCTTGCGAGAATCTGGGGTTGGCCAATCGGAGACAGCTCTGACCTTAGCAGGGTCCATGCGCACTCCCTCGGAGGAAAAGCATGAAAAGCGCACTTCGCCTTCACGAACAGCCGATTCTCTAGCAGTCACTGAAGCACCTGCCTGACATGCTGAACATGGTCCTGGATATTCTGGAAGAAGATCAGAATATCATCTAGATAGACAAACATAAAACGATCAACCATGTCTCAATGACCGTCATTTACAAGCCCCTGGAAGATGGCGGGGGCGTTGACCAATCTGCAAGACTTGACCAAATATTCAAAGTGCCCCCTATGGGTGTTAAAGGCCACTGGAATGTCCTAATCTGGACAAGGTGATAAGAGTTGTGTAAATCAAACTTCGTAAAGAGGGACGCTCCCCTGCAAGAGTTTGAAAGCTGAGGACATCAACTGCAAAGGATAGCGACTCTTCACCGTGATGTCATTCAGCCCCCAATATTCTATGCAGGGTCTAAGCGAGCCATCCTTCTTCTCCACGAAGAAGACCCCGCCCCTGAGTTCCCATGGAAACACAGATCATGCATGCCAGCAGCAAACCGACAAACTCACCGGAGCCGTGACAGTCACACCTGCTGTTTTCCCGACAGTCAGTGCATGTGACTTTAGCAGCGTCTGCACAAATTAACTCGCTTCTCATAAACTGCGATAACAGCGTGAAAAAAATTAGTGGCGTTAAACAATTTTTGCATTAATGCGTTAATGCGTTAACTTCTACAGCACTAATAAAAATATTTATTTTTAAAAATATGTTCAAAACATTTGTACAAAACCTGTCATATTACTAAAAAAGAAGTGTCTAATGCAATATCTTGTGATAATAAATGCAATAGAAAAGAATTACAGAATAAGCAATCAGTGGGCCGGTCATTTTTGACCGGGTACATAAAATGTGTTAGCACAAAACGAACACAACACGAGTGTTCTTCATAACGCGCCGGCTCATTTTAGCTTATCATGGCACATTCTGCACGTTTCGCGGCTGACCTATCGGCCCACTCGGTTCTCCCGATGGCCTGTCCACCCCTGATTGGCCCCAAAGTGCATCAGCCCACCGGGAAAATGCCCGGTATGCCAGATTGCCAGTGATGTCATTCAGCCCCCAATATTCTACACAGGGTCTAAGCGACCCTGGCGACCGCCTAGTTCGCCTAGAAACGGCCCTGCTCCAGTGTATCGAGAATATTCATGATTAACTTAAGGGACTTTAACCAGTTTGTTGGCTGTATTGATTTATCTTTATTTCTTTTAATATTTTATATTTTAATATAAACATTTAATATTCAATGCAAAATGTGTTCTTGACATTTAAAAATAGCTTGACACCTTGTGCACCAGATAAACATATATTCTATCGGAGAAATGGACATAGTCTTCCAGAGTTTACGCGACACCTCCAGAGTTTCCCGGCAAGGATTATTATCTCATTTTAACACAAGGAAAAAGATCTCCAAAGAGCTCTTTTAAGGTCTGTGAACATAAACATATGAGGGTGTAAGCGAGAGAATTTCAGAAGGTCTCCATATAACAAATATCTCTATTTAGAAAGGATATCTGTTTACAGCCACAATATAGGCTGAGTCAAGACAGTAGTGCAGCTAAACAAATATGCAACACTTTGGACACAAGACACCATTGCAACTCAACCTTTCTTGCTTTAACTGTTAAAAATAAATGCATAAATCAAACATTGACTAGTTTGTGACAGTCACATGTGAGGTACAGCTGCTATTACATGCTGTTGTTTCAGCCTTCACATTGCCAATATATTCAGAGAGTTAGTATATTCCTATCTGAAACTGTAATTGGATACATTTTGTGCTTTTAAGAAAAATGATTGACACTTTTGAATGTGTATTTCACAAGGTTCATGCATGGTTTCACCAGCGCTCTCATCATAGTGCAAAACACGTATTATTTCTGATCAAACCATATTTCATATATACTGAATGAAATGTGTCTTTTTAGATAAAAGTGTCTGCCAGATTAATAAATGTAATGTGTAAATGTAGATACAAAATTGCCAGTGGGAGAAGGAAATCATTTCTATAATTGCTGAAACGTATTCTGAAATATATTAGGAAAAATAAATGGCTAAAATATATTCGTAATACAGTTACATAAACATATAATTTCCTGGATGTTTTTTTTTTAACTTTTGTAAAAAAAAAAGAAACAAATATATATATATATATATATATATATATATATATATATATATATATATATATATATATATATATATATATATATATATATATATATATATATATATATTATTATTATTTTTATTTTATTTTTTTATTTATTATTTATGTATTTTTTTTTACAAAAAGGTAAAGAAAAAAAGACATCCAGGAAATATATATAAAAATACTATTATTATTATTATTTTTAATAATAATTTTTTTTATATATATATATATATATATATATATATATATATATATATATATATATATATATATATATATATATATATATATATATTATTATTATTATTATTATTATTATTATTATTTATTTATTTTTATTTTTTTACAAAGGTAAATAAAAAAAACATCCAGGAAATATATATATATATATATATATATATATATATATATACACACACATTTTTTTGAATTACTATTATTATTATTATTATTATTATTTATAATATATATATATTTTTTATTATTAAAAATAATAATAATAGTAATTTAAAAAATTGTCCTGGAGGACTTTTCCAGTGGCTCACTCTCACAATGTGGTTGATAGGGCAATACAGAGGGTGCAATTCCAATAGTAAACACTGGCTGGCGCTGTTACAAAGTGTTTTGAATGCAACTCTTTCATGTTTCATCAAAGGTAAAGAAGTGTTATTTTATGCGACACTAGCGGCACCAAACGGAACAACAAAAATAAAGGGGTGAATCACACAGTTCATTAAAATAACATTTTGTAGAAAAAGAAAAGCCTAGTTTTAGGATCATTAAAGGACTAGTTCAACCGAAACCATGCTCACCCTCATGCCATCCCTGATGTGTGTGACTTTCTTTCATCTGCTGAACACAAATGGTAGTTTAGAAGATTTTTAGAAGAATATCTCAGATCTGTAGGTCCATACAATGCAAATTAATTATTGTCAGAACTTTGAAGCTCCAAAAAGCACATAAAGGCAGCATAAAAGTAATCAAAAAAAACTCCAGTGGTTTAATCTATGTCTTCAGAACTGATATGATCGGTTTGGATGAGAAACAAATCAATATTTAAGTCTTTTTTTACTATAAATCTCCAACTTTGACCAGTCCCGATCAATAAGTGGTAATATGCACAAAAGAATAGAAAAAGAATGTGGAAGTGACAGTGAAAGTGAAAGTGTAAGTGGAGATTTATAGTAAAAAGGGACTTTAATATTGATTAGAGAAAATAGTATCCGGTAAAAAAAAATGTCTTTTTTTATTTTGATTGATTGACTCTTTTTGCATATACACATTTATATTAACTGATTTTTTTGTAAAGGATCTGGTACATTAGAACACAGCCCCCATTACTGAGTTACTAACACTATAATGTATAGTGTTCCTATTACATATAATATTACATAGAATCTAATAGAGGTAATTCAGAGAAAGCACTTTTGATAATGATCAGGTAATTTTCCCTTAGCAGATAAACTGGCAAGCTTCCTTCTTAACATAAGTGGTATTGTGTTCATGCATTCTGAATTCTCTTAAAGGAACAGTTCACCCCAAAAATGACCATTCTAACGTGAATGGAGACTGAGGCTACATTCTGCCTAACATTGTGAAGTTATATGAGTTTGGAACAACATAAAGGTGAGTAAATGATGAGAGAATGTGTTGTCTGAATCACTCATTATATTTTAACAGTGACATCAACATTGTGAATTATTAAATACATTGATTTTGTCCTCTTCATGTACACCAGGTGTTCTGATGACAGGCTCAGGAGACTTTCTTGGCATATTTAAGGTGTGAGATCCGAGGTCTGTGATTCTCACTCTTCCCACCTCACACACGTTCACCACAGTGACAGAAGAGATGTGGTGAGTGTGCAAGACTAGGGCTGCGTTTTAATGTTTTTTAATGAAATAAAATACATACTGTCTGTGTATCTTCTGTGTAGCTTCTGTGTTATGTATCTTGAAAATGTTTTGGCAATTTGACACAATCTGGGCATTTTGTAGGTCAGTTTGTGATCGATATAAGGACTCGAAGTATTTCATAATGTTTGGCAAAGCACCAATGCATTCAAGGGTTAATTAAACTTTGGTAACAGCAATATGGTAAAAGACACAAATGTTCAATAAATAGTTGCATTTTAATATGCAATATTAATAATCACACATTTTCTGCAAATGCATTGTTTATTAAGTCTAACTGGAGGCTGTTTACAATTGCCAAACAAATTTCTTTTAATATAGAATGTGCGGTTGTCTGTCACGTATTACTAATGCGAATGAGGACCCAACAGCAGGAATGAGATAAACTGAGAATGTATTAATTAAAACAAAAGCAAACAATGAAACAAATACTCTCACGATGGAGAAAACAATAACCTAGACAAAAACAGAACAACTAATAGCAGACTGGGAGCATAACAGGAAGACAAGGAACTTACACTGACTACTGACAGGACAAGAGAAACAAAAATTATCTGAAAACACAGACAAGACAAGACAAGACTCCTGGGTATCCCACAAACAAGAAAAAACAAAACTATACGAAAGACCAGACTATGGGAAGGGAGGGTAGGGGAAACATGTGGACGGCACTACATAACACAGAACAGACAAGAACAGGAAACATGAACCAAACCAAATAAACTGAGAACAAGGTGCAGTCAAGGGCAAAACTGTCTGGACAGACCAGGGGGAACTGGCAGAGCAAGCCATGGTGGAGTGCCTAAACTGGGCTTGGTGACTTGCTTGGTGACTTGACTGGGCTTGGTGACTTGGTTGGGCTTGGTGACTTGGCTGGACTTAGTGACTTGCTTGGTGACTTGACTGGGCTTGGTGACTTGGTTGGGCTTGGTGACTTGACTGGGCTTGGTGACTTGGCTGGGCTTGGTGTCTTGGCTGGACTTAGTGACTTGCTTGGTGACTTGACTGGGCTTGGTGACTTGGTTGGGCTTGGTGACTTGACTGGGCTTGGTGACTTGACTGGGCTTGGTGACTTGTTGGGCTTGGTGACTTGACTGGGCTTGGTGACTTGGCTGGGCTTGGTGTCTTGGCTGGACTTAGTGACTTGCTTGGTGACTTGACTGGGCTTGGTGACTTGGTTGGGCTTGGTGACTTGACTGGGCTTGGTGACTTGACTGGGCTTGGTGACTTGTTGGGCTTGGTGAATTGACTGGGCTTGGTGACTTGGCTGGACTTAGTGACTTGCTTGGTGACTTGGTTGGTGACTTGACTGGGATTGGTGACTTGGTTGGGCTTGGTGACTTGGCTGGACTTAGTGACTTGCTTGGTGACTTGGTTGGGCTTAGTGACTTCGCTTGGTGACTTGGCTGGACTTAGTGACTTGCTTGGTGACTTGGTTGGGCTTAGTGACTTGGCTGGACTTAGTGACTTGCTTGGTGACTTGACTGGGCTTGGTGACTTGGTTGGGCTTGGTACTTGGCTGGACTTAGTGACTTGCTTGGTGACTTGGTTGGGCTTAGTGACTTGCACAGTGACTTGGCTGGACTTAGTGACTTGCTTAGTGACTTGGTTGGGCTTGGTGACTTGGCTGGACTTGGTGACTTGGATGGGTGAGATGGCTTGGGTAGGTATGGCGGCTTGACTGGAAGGAATGACTTGACTGGACATGGGGGCTTGAACAGGATCGGTGTTGGCCACAGGGAACAGGACATGTTCGTCGACAGCCACAGGGAACTGGACAGGGTTATCAATAGTCTCAGAGAACTGGACATGATTAGCAATATTCTCAGAGAACTGGATAGGGTTATCGACAGTCTCAGGGAACTGGACAGGCTAATCGACATTCTCAGGGAACTGGACAGACTCAGGGAACTGGATAGGCTCTCCGATGGCCACAGGGAACTGTACAGGCTTATCAACAGTCTCAGGAAACTGGACAGACTCAGGAAACTGGACAGGCTCTCTGACGGCCACTGGAAACTGTACAGGCAGCTCCAGGACGGAAGCAAGGACAGTTGGCTCCAGGATGGGAGTGAGGTGAGTCAACAGGAAAACGGCCTCTGTGGCCGAAGGCACTGGTAGTGGCAAGGGAGCAACCTCCATGGCCGTGGGCACTGGCAGTGACAGGGGAATGGCCTATGTGGCCGTGAGCACAGGCAGTGTCAGGGAAACGACCTCCATGGCTGTGGGCACTGGCAGTGACAGGAAAACCACCTCCATGGTAATAAACACCAGTGGTGACAGGGGAATGACCTCCATGGTCGTGGGGACTGGCAGTGAAAGGGGAATGACCTCCGTGGTTGTGGGCACAGGCAGTGACTGGCTTCCATGGCTGTGAGCACTGGTAGTGACACTGGAATGAACTTCGTGGACACTGACAATGCCTGCAGAGTAGGGGCCCTTCTCCTCCTCTTCCAGGTGGTAAGAGGCACTCAGTAGTAATGGCCGCCACCTCCTAGTAGTCGGCAGCAGGAACGACCGCCGCCTCCCAGCAGTCGGCAATGGGAGGCAGCAGCTGGCAGCGGGAGCGGCCACTGCCTCCAGGCAGTTGGTGGCATGCTTCCTCTGATGACAGCGTCCAGTGAGGAATTCTTCAGAAGCACAAGCTGAGATGAACTCATCCCATCTTATCGCAAACTTGATGGTGGCTGAAAGACTTCCTCCTTCACCCATTTCAGGCACACAGGGTCTTATGGGCTCACTCACACCAGTCCTAAAAGTTTGCATGAGGCTGACCTGACTGTGGTCCAAGCATGAAGATTCATAAACTCAAGCCCAAAATCATCGCTATTAAATTGATTGTGTATTATATGAAGGATTTGAGGCTTGCTATGAAGCTTGCAGGAATATACAGTACATATATATATATATATATATATATATATATATATATATAACAAGCTTTAACAAAAGAGTAGCCCTCTGAAAATAAGTATTTGTGTAAGTTTTCCGTGTAAGTTTAAGTACAGCAATTCTCCTCTTTTTTTGACCTTACCGGCTTTCTGTGAGCATATTGATTTTTTCTACCACATTTCAGATAATTGCTGGATAGTCTGAACCCAATATTCCCAGTGCGCCTGCTGGCCAATAAGAGGAGTGCACAGACATTGCAGATGCACTCAATATTAGTAATCAGATACTCCACTTTTTTACTACGAGGGGAGATGGAGCTGCCAGTGCACTTATGTAACACTCAATGCTTCTTGTATGAAACAGCTGCGTCTCTTTGGGTCGTGCCACAGCATTACGGCATTAACATGGCGTTTAAGCAAGTGTGAGGACAGACAGGATCTGAAACCATAGCAACAGCTGGGGAGAGCAGCTGCCTTTTGTTCTGTAATCTCACGCACATTATGAAAACAACACTACAATGCCATTGTGATGTCATAATGGGCCATGTATTTTTGCTGAATCATCTTTTAAACTCAGTACAGAGGTGATGTCATTGAAATATTTTAAATCTGCATCACATTTGGACCATTGGATTTCCAATTCCAAATTTTCTTTCAAAACATGTTCTGCTGTATGTTGCTTTATACTATAAGTTTTGTGCTTGAGAGTGGTGCTCGGCTCACCAGTGCAAAACTTGCTGTCACAATGCAAGGGTGTTGTGAGTGGTTGCTAGGGCATTACTATGCAGTTGCACAGGTCTTCAGAGAGATTTTTAATGCATTGTTGTGTGGTTGCTAAGGTGTTGCTTGAAGGTGCCGTACTGGACCAAGTTAAAAGAGTCCACCCCCTTGTCTCTTTGATTGTCATTCGCCTTGTAAAAAAGTCTGATCACAAAGTTTGAGGTTTCATACTCAGTGGTGGAAAGAATATTGAAAATCCTTAAAGTTTTGCTATTGAAGAATTAATTAATTAAGTAATTAATTAATTAATAATTAATAATTATGATCAGTTTTTAAATATAAATGTATAAAATAATAAATGAATTATTATTAATGAATAAGAAATCACTATTGAAGAATAAAAAAAACAAAAAAAACCCGTAATAAATCAATAATAAATTAATATATAAATGATAACACTTTTAACTACTTCAGTAGTAGTTCAATTACTACTGTTTAATTACTATTAAAGTAATTGATAATAAAACAAATTAATATTGAAGAAATAATAAATGAATTGATAAATAAATTGTAAATTTTTACTAGTATATTATTATTATTATGATGAATGAATAAATAAATACACAATAACAATAATGAATAATAATAATAGAATAAATAAATAAAAAGAAGAAAAATTTTCTTTTCAATAAACAAAAACACATTCATATTAATAAATGATCATTAAAAATTAAATTAATAATAATAATAATATATAGTACATAGCAACAATAATAAATGGTTAAAATAATTATAATAAACAATAATTAATAAGAAATTGCTATTTGAAGAAATGTAAATACTTTACAAATTACTTTTATGAAAGTTAAATTATATGGTATACAGTATTTACTATTTAGCATGTATTTATAAAATGTCATTACATTTTTATGCATTTAGTGTGTAATTTCTGCTACACTAGTGTCACTAAACTGAACTGCAAAAATACATTTTATTTTCAAACAGGTTTCTGAATCCACCCTCTGTCTGCCATTGGTCGAAAAAAACAGATAGTCCCGCCCCAAACTCTCTCCATTGGTTATAATCAATATAATGTTTTTCTATACAAGATTAGTTATAATTCATTTAAAACTAAAAATTGTATGTGAACCCGAACAAATTGTGCAATGATAAAAGTAGCATGCACATTTTTATTATGTTGCATAATTAATTAGCAATTCAGTTATCATTTTGGTTAGAATCCTCGGGCTCTGGAGATATTAAAAGACACTTACGTGCTCAAGCTGATACCTCTGACGGGCCTGCGGACCAGGGACTTGGTTTGGACAGTGCGGCGGGAGAAATCCAGCGTCAACTGTCCTGCATGTTTGTGATGCAGACGAAAGTTGTTGCTGACTTGGAGGATCTCACTGTAACACGTCGATAGATTACGGTGATGGAAAATATGAGTCTGCTCAACATAACAGGGAATTAGCAAGCTCACAGAGACACGGCTCGGACATCCGCTGAGGGAGACAGGCCCTGATCAATTCTGGCCAAATTCCTGAGATCCTTAAAGATCTTGTGTTGCGTGAGGTGAGGAGCAAGAGAAAGCTGTCTTGAAAAAATTACAAAAAATTCTTGTTCCCAGATATTGTGAATTCGACAATAGAAAAATGCGATCGATTCAAGGAATGCAAAAAAACGGAAGATCGCGTTTCCGGACAAATTTAGAATAGATACTAAGGATGGCTGCAAAATATTTACATGCCCACAACAAGCATTGTCTTTCATAGAGACAATGGGTGAGTAAGCCATTTAGTGTTTCTCATGTGGCCCCAGAGTGGATTAACTCACTATACTTACTATTGACTGTTTGAGGAAGCTGGGCACCATTTTTGTTTCTTTTTGTGTTGGTCCCGCCTAGTGGCTGGAGTATGTTTTGTGGAATAACACTCCTTCAAGAAACCTTTTGCATCGATGAAGGGAAGCTTTTGCACTGAAGTTCCAGGCCAAATTAGAAATAGATACTAAGGATGGCTGCAAAATATTTACATGCCCACAACAAGCATTGCTTTTCATAAATCAATGGACTGACGAAGTTATGGTATGTTTCTCAGGTGTCTCCAGATGGACTGACTCACTGATCATGCCTTTGGCCGTCCGAGGATGCTGGGCACCTTTTTTGTTTCTTTTTGTGATGGTTCCGACTAGTGGCTGGAGTTTGTTTTGTGGAAGAATAGTCCTTTGGGACAGTTATGGATGAATCTGCTCATTCTTTGTGCTTATGCCTCCTAATGTATAGAATCACCGGACTTCAGAAATCCAATGGCAAAGCTCTCGCAGGTGTACATGAACTCTTTGAGTTTGGAGGAATGGACGACAGTTGGCGCTGTCGTGCGCGAGGATATTGCGCACATTTTCTTTTTTCGATTTGTTTGGTTTGGGGGCAAGTTCAGGGTTTGATTGTTGCATTAATGTAGAATGTGGTCTTTATACATGTATTTTTGACACACAATGGATTTTTTTTCCTAATATGTCAAAATGTCAAATGTTAACATGAGTGGATTGTCTCTCTCCACATGGAATGTGAATGGGTTGGGGCATCCCATAAAAAAGGAAGGTTATTTATTTTCTTAAACATAAATAATGATATTGTGTTTCTTCAAGAAATGCACCTTTCCCAGCAGAAAGCTGAAAAATTGGGGAAGATATGGGCATGTTTTCTTTAGTGCTGGCTCAAATAAAAGCAGGGGAGTCATTACATTGATAAGTAAACCTCTACAATTCAAATGTCTCAAACAGCTTAAAGATAAATTAGGAAGAGTCATTATTGTTTTAGCTGAAATTCAGGGGCAAAGGTTTATTTTGGCTAATATTTACGGACCTAACGTTGATGATCAATGTCAATATAATATTGGGAGGAGACTTTAATCTATTGGTGGACTCAGTCTTTGATCATAGTGAAGCAGAAGTGTGTAAGCCTCCTAGAGCAACATTGATGCTTCAGAGGATGTGTAAAAATCTTGGCCTTACAGATATTTGAAGACTTTTGAACCCATCTGTTAGGGACTATAATTTTTTTTCATCATTTCATAAGATTTATTCTATAATAGAGTCCCTCATTTCATTTGTTGTTGATTGCTCATTTGGAAACATTTTCAAGATCATGCCCTGGCGTGTTTAGAGATGTTGCCACATACGGAGAAAAATAAATCATATAGTTGCTGCTTTAATGAATCCCTTTTGCAAAATACTGATTTCCAACAAATGTTAAAGGCTGAAATCAATGTTTATATGGAGACCAACTGGTCCTCAGTATCCTCTGTGGGCGTGGCTTTGGAGGCACATAAGGCGGTTCTTAGGGGCCAGATCATACAGTATGCCTCATTCACCCAAAAAATACAAAGCACGAGGACTTGTGGAATTGGAAGACAATATTAAAAGTACCAAGACATAGCTGAAGAGCTGTATTTCCGATTGAAATACAGATATAATACTATTTTGTCATGGAAGTTGGAGTTTTGGCTATTCAGTGCAAGACAGTCATACTTTGAGTCAGGGTACAAAGCAGGGAAGCTTTTGGCTGGATATATAAAGCAGAGAGAGTCTTTTTCTACCATTCCCTCATTAAAATCTTCTGGTGGTGACATTTTTACCTCAGCCATTGATATTATTAATGCCTTTAAAAATGTATTTCTTGATCTCTATAGTTCTACATCTACTGCTGAAGATATTAGAAACTTTGTGGAACCATTAGATCTTTCTAAACTGACGGCTGAGCAAAGAAATTCTCTTGATTCTAAGATAAACTTGGAGGAGCTTGGTGAGGTAATTAAGGCCTTGCCGGCCAGATGGCTTTGCCACTGAGTTTTTTATTTCTTATGCTACAGTACTGACTCCACTTTTGTTAGAATTTTCTACAGAAACATTAAAGAATGGAAAACTTCCGCCAACCATGACACAAGCGCGGATCAGTCTGATTCTTAAAAAGGACAAAGATCCAAGCGAGTGTAAGAATTACCCTGTTAAAAGCCTAGCTGCTGCGTTTTGAACAAGCTGAAGGCGGGATAACGCAGTTTGGGGCAGACCAATGTACAATGAGTTGCAATAGTCTAAACTTGAAGAAATAAATGAGTGTATCACAATTTCCAAGTCTTTATGGAAAAGAAAATTTTTAATTTTAGCAATAGATCTAAGGTGGAAAAAGCTACCCTTGACAACAGCACTGATCTGCTTATTGAAAAGTAATGATGAGTTTAAATCACTCCAAGACTCCTCACATGATCTTGTACATTCGACGACAGAGGACCTAACTGGGCAACCAGGCCAGGTAAGGAGGACATGGAGGAACCTAAAATCAGAACTTCAGTTTTGCTTTTATTTAATTGTAAGAAATTGCTTGCCAGCCAATGTTTAATATCTTTGAAGCAATTTAGGACATTCTCAGATGAACAATTCTTGTCTACACTCACTGGGAAATAAAATTGTGAATCATCAGCATAACAGTGATAAGATATGCTGTACTTATTAAAAATAGAGCTCAGAGAAAGCATATACAGTGAAAATAACAAGGGTCCTAAGATTGACCCTTGAGGAACACCACACTGTAATTGAGCCGAGGTAGAAGAAAAAATACCTAAATTCACAGAGAGCATCCTTTCTTTTAAATGGTAGGAAAACCACTGGGGGGTCATCCCCTGGATGCCAACCATACATTCAAGATGATTGAGAAGAATATTATGGTCGATCGTGTTGAACGCAGCACTGAGATCTAATTAAACTAAGACAACAGGTGAACCTGAATCCATGGAGAGTAAAATATCATTAGATACCTTCAACAATGCATATTCGGTGCTGTGCAAGTGTCTGAAACCAGACTGAAATGTATCTAAAATGTTGAATATATTTAGATGTAGAATTGCATGTTTAAAACTACTTGGAACAACTCCACTTGCTAATGAGCTGTTAATTATAGATGTCACACTGGAACTGATAGTCATGAAAACTTCTTTAAGAAGGCGTGGAGAAAGAATATCCAGCTTGTAACTGGAATAATTTATTTTGGAGACTACATCTGCTAACTGATCTGATGTAACTGGTTGAAAGTGATTCAGGGAGCTGGACGGGTAAGGAATAAGTGGTTGATCAAATTATGAAGCTAAAATCGCACCTTTAATCTGCTCGGTTTTGTGAGTAAAGAAGTGTAAATATGTTTCACAGTTCTCTTGGGTGGCATCCAGAAAAGCATTTTTAGTTGGGTTCAAAACAGAATTAATAGTTTGAACAAAACTTTATCAGAGATTAATGTAGAGAAAATTTTCACTTCCTTTACCGCTCTGATAGTTAGTTAAACACTCCTTTAAAATATCATAAGAGACCTAAAGCATGTCTCTTTTCCACTTCCGCTCATCTTTTCTACACTCTTGTCTGAGAGCGCGGGTGACATCATTTAGCCAAGGCAATGAAACACCCTTAACTCTCCTTGGCTTGAGCAGAGCGACGTTATCAAGTACAAAATTACAAGATTTATAGAAAGCTTCAACTAATGATTCAGTGGCAAGTCCAGCTAAGATATCATCTGTTAAATACATTAGATACAATTCTGAGAAAAGATTAGCAGTAGATGAGTGAATGGACTGGGAGTGGCATAAGGGCTGAGAAAACGTAAGCAGAGGACAAGTAGAGACAGACTCAAACATTATTGAATAATGGTCAGAAATGCCTGAATAATTGAATAAAATTGAATTGAATAATTCAGAAATGAATTTATCACTTTGTGGGGACCAAGTGTCCCCATAAGGATAGTAATACCTGAAATTTTTTGACATTGTGGGGACATTTTGTCGGTTCCCATGCATAAAACAGCTTATAAATCATACTAAATTATGTTTTTTGAAAATATAAGAATGCAGAAAGATTTTGTGAGGGTTTAGGGGGTGTGTTGGGTTTAGGGGGTGTGTTGCGTTTAGGGGGTGTGTTGGGTTTAGGGGTTGTGTGAGGTTTAGGGGTTGAGTTGGGTTTAGGGGTTGTGTTGGGTTTAGGGGTTGTGTTGGGTTTAGGGGGTGTGTTGGGTTTAGGGGTTGTGTTGGGTTTAGGGGTTGTGTTGGGTTTAGGGGTTGTGTTGGGTTTAGGGGTTGAGTTGGGTTTAGGGGTTGTGTTGGGTTTAGGGGGTGTGTTGGGTTTAGGGGGTGTGTTGGGTTTAGGGGTTGTGTTGGGTTTAGGGGTTGAGTTGGGTTTAGGGGTTGTGTTGGGTTTAGGGGGTGTGTTGGGTTTAGGGGGTGTGTTGGGTTTAGGGGTTGAGTTGGGTTTAGGGGTTGTGTTGGGTTTAGGGGGTGTGTTGGGTTTAGGGAGTGTGTTGGGTTTAGGGGTTGTGTGAGGTTTAGGGGTTGAGTTGGGTTTAGGGGTTGTGTGAGGTTTAGGGGTTGTGTTGGGTTTAGGGGTTGTGTGAGGTTTAGGGGTTGTGTTGGGTTTAGGGGTTGTGTGAGGTTTAGGGGTTGAGTTGGGTTTAGGGTGTGTGTTGGGTTTAGGGGTTGTGTTGGGTTTAGGGGTTGTGTGAGGTTTAGGGTTGAGTTTAGGGAATGTGTTGGGTTTAGGGGTTGTGTCGGGTTTAGGGGTTGTGTTGGGTTTAGGGGTTGTGTGCGGTTTAGGGGTTGTGTTGGGTTTAGGGGTTGTGTGAGGTTTAGGGGTTGTGTTGGGTTTAGGGGTTGTGTGAGGTTTAGGGGTTGTGTGAGGTTTAGGGTTGGGTTTAGGGGATGTGTTGGGTTTAGGGGTTGTGTCGGGTTTAGGGGTTGTGTTGGGTTTAGGGAATGTGTTGGGTTTAGGGGATGTGTTGGGTTTAGGGGTTGTGTTGGGTTTAGGGGACGTTTTGGGTTTAGGGGTTGATAGGATTAGGGAATGTGTTGGGTTTAGGGGTTGTGTTGGGTGTAGGGGCTTGTGTTGGGTTTAGGGGATGTGTTGGGTTTAGGGGTTGTATTAGGTTTAGGTGATGTGTTGGGTTTAGGGGTTGTGTTGGGTTTAGGGGTTGTGTTGGGTTTAGGGGATGTGTTGGGTTTAGGGGTTGTATTAGGTTTAGGTGATGTGTTGGGTTTAGGGGTTGTGTTGGGTTTAGGGTTTGTGTTGGGTGTAGTGGCTTGTGTTGGGTGTAGGGGTTGTGTTGGGTTTAGGGGCTTGTGTTGGGTGTAGGGGCTTGTGTTGGGTTTAGGGGATGTGTTGGGTTTAGGGGTTGTATTAGGTTTAGGTGATGTGTTGGGTTTAGGGGTTGTGTTGGGTTTAGGGGTTGTGTTGGGTTTAGGGGATGTGTTGGGTTTAGGGGTTGTATTAGGTTTAGGTGATGTGTTGGGTTTAGGGTTTGTGTTGGGTTTAGGGGATGTGTTGGATTTAGGGGTTGTGTTGGGTCTAGGGGATGTGTTTGGTTTAGTGGTTGTGTTGGTGTGGCACGGTGGAGGGAGGGACCGTGATTACGCACGCCCGGTCCCGTATTAGGCTAATTAAGCCGTCAAGAGGGATAAAGGCCACTCGCAGACGGCGATCGAGAGAGAGAGCTCAATTACGGACATGTCCGTTATCTTAAGTGTTTGTCTTTTGAGTTTTCCATTAAACCTTTAGTTTATATGTCAAGCCGGTTTCTCGCCTCTTCCTTGCCCATGAATTTGATCTGCGTTACATTGGTGCCGAAACCCGGGAAGGAAGAGGGATACGCCGTAGCGGAGTTCTCGCCACTACCCCAAAGAAGCAGCCGCGGCCATCTGCCGGGGGACGAGGAGCCCAGCCGCCTGGACGTGGAGGAATGGCCGCCGACCGCGAGGGGAGAAGGGGCTCCTATAGCAGACCGCCTGGAGCGGTCAGGGCCGCTGCCAGGGGCAGAGGATGCCCCTACCAGCTGCTGAAACGCGGAGGGGTCGAGGGAAGACCGCCGTCCGCGAGCGGGGAGGGGATCGCGACCGACCGCCTGGAGCGGGAGAACCGCTGCCATGGGCGGGGGAGTCCCCTTCGGCTCCCCGAGAACGCGGCGGGGCGTTCCGTCCGCCAGGGGCTGAGGACTGCCTCGGCTCTGCCTGGAGAGGCGCGATTGCCGTTCGGTAGAGGGTGGAGGAGTGGCTGAGGAACGAGCTACGGCGTATCAGAGAACCGGCGAGTAAGTTTTTTTTTTTTTTTTTTTCAATATAAATAATATTTTAATGAAGAACTTAAAACAAAAGCATAAACAAACACATAGGACAACGGACATGTCCGTGATTAAGCTCTCTCTCTCTCTCGAACCGTCGTCACCGGCCGCCTTTATCCCTCGCGCGCCCCATCAGGCCGATTGGGGACCGGGCGTGCAACATTCCAGCCCGGCCCCGCCCCCCTCCACTCCACAGTTGGGTTTAGGGGTTGTTAGGATTAGGGGTTGTGTTGGGTTTAGGGGTTGTGTTGGGTTTAGGGGTTGTGTTGGGTTTAGGGGTTGTGTTGGGTTTAGAGGTTGTGTTGGGTTTAGTGGTTGTGTTGGGTTTAGGGGATGTGTTGGGTTTAGGGGTTGTGTTGGGTTTAGGGGTTGTGTTGGGTTTATGGGTGGTGTTGGGTTTAGGGGTTGTGTTGGGTTTAGGGGTTGTATCGGGTTTAGGGGATGTGTCGGGTTTAGGGGTTGTGTTGGGTTTAGGGGTTGTGTTGGGTTTATGGGTGGTGTTGGATTTAGGGGTTGTGTTGGGTTAAGGGGTTGTGTTGGGTTTAGGGGTGGTGTTGGGTTTAGGGGATATGTTGGGTTTAGGGGTGGTGTTGGGTTTAGGGGTTGTGTTGGGTTTAGAGGTTGTGTTGGGTTTAGGGGTGGTGTTGGGTTTAGGGGTTGTGTTGGGTTTAGGGGTTGTGTCGGGTTTAGGGGTTGTGTCGGGTTTAGGGGTTGTGTCGGGTTTAGGGGATGTGTCGGGTTTAGGGGATGTGTTGGGTTTAGGGGTTGTGGCGGGTTTAGGGGTTGTGTTGGGTTCAGGGGTTGTGTTGGGTTTAGGGGTTGTGTTGGGTTTAGGGGTTGTGTTGGGTTTATGGGTGGTGTTGGGTTTAGGGGATATGTTGGGTTTAGGGGTGGTGTTGGGTTTAGGGGTTGTGTTGGGTTTAGGGGTTGTGTTGGGTTTAGGGGTGGTGTTGGGTTTAGGGGTTGTGTTGGGTTTAGGGGTTGTGTTGGGTTTAGGGGTTGTGTCGGGTTTAGGGGTGGTGTTGGGTTTAGGGGTTGTGTTGGGTTTAGGGGTTGTGTCAGGTTTAGGGGGTGTGTCGGGTTTAGGGGATGTGTTGGTTTTAGGGGTTGTGGCGGGTTTAGGGGTTGTGTTGGGTTTAGGGGTTGTGTTGGGTTTAGTGGTTGCGTTAGGTTTAGGGGTTGTGTTGGGTTTAGGGGATGTGTTGGGTTTAGGGGTTGTGTTGGGTTTAGGGGTTGTGTTGGGTTTAGGGGTTGTGTCGGGTTTAGGGGTTGTGTTGGGTTTAGGGGATGTGTTGGGTTTAGGGGTTGTGTTGGGTTTAGGGGATGTGTTTGGTTTAGGGGTTGTGTTATGTTTAGGGGTTGTGTTGCTACAGTCTACCACATTTTCATGAGATCATGCTGAAAATTGGTCCTATTTACTTACTCCTTAAAGCACAGTCCAATATTCTGCATGATTTATTAGTGCATGTTATTCCAAAGAAATAAAACATGTTTGCTTAAGCAATCTTAATCAAAATGTGATAACTTGCTCCGCCTCTAAAATAATTTATTATTTTGCCTGACATCACCAATCATTCTTATTATAAACGTCCACATTTATGATCCTCATTGAAAATTCAGTTTTACTCTGAAAGGTGTCAGATTAGGGCCACTGTGGCTCAGGTGGTAGAGCGGCCGCTAATCGTCAGGATTGGTGGTTCGATTCCCGGCCCACATGACTCCACATGCCGAATTGTCCTTGGGCAAGACACTGAACCCCTATTTGCTTCCAATGGCAGGCTAACGCCTTGCATGCAGCTCTGCCATCATTGGTGTGTGTGTGTGAATGGGACACAGTGTAAAGCGCTTTTTTGACCGCTAAGGTTAAAAAAGGCGCTATGTAATTGCAGACAATTTACCATTACGGAAGTAAGCTGGGTTAGACTCTGTCCATGACAATGAGACTCTAAGCGGATCACTGAATATTCCATGTGTTGATCCACAGTCAGATAAAAACATCCTCCAATCAGTTACTCTAGGAGGAGCCAATACAGCTGTAGTGTTCACATAAACACATTTGCACTGCAAACCCAGTGTGCGTGAAAAAGCAGGCCACTCTTCGTCATGCAGTGCTTTATAGCCCAGGGCTTGTGTCGTGCCACATGACTAGATGGATTCATGTTAAATATTCATTTCACAGCAGGAAATAATCAAGTCATTTCTATCTGAGTGAGCTCATACAGTCTTAGAAAAGAAAAAGTGTTATAAGGGCAACAGTTTTGCTAAATACGGCACGGTGCATTAGACATATTGTTGCAGTTTCGAGGTGAAATGCCCACTTTGTGGTTAAATATTTGTAACAGGTAAAGGTGGGCAAGGAGGAGGCGGGAACCGGCTGAACAGTCAACATAAACATTAATGATATAAATGAACTTATAACAACATACAAACATGAACACTAGAGGCACTAGAGGCCACGTGCGTCTCTTTCTCGAACTGCCGCCTCTGGCTCCCCTTTATCTCGCTGTCCCGCTGCACCATCATGGCCTGGCCATGCCCTCATCCTCGTCACAATTTTCTCCTAAACTGATTAGGTTTTTAAGGTTAATGCTCTATCACAGTCAGGGAAGGATTACTGACCGGGCCAATGGGGCCAGTGCCAATGGGGCTCTTGACTACCAGGGGCCCCGGGCTTTAATTGTGCACAATCTAGTTTGGTGATCCACCAGCTCAACAACTTTTGGGCATGAGCGTTGAACACCCCCACCCCACTCTACAACTTTTGGGTGGAGAGAGGTCCTTGGAGATGATTGGCCCCAGGGCCTTTGCAAGTCATAATCCGTCCCTGGTCGTAGGGGTCTTCTAACTTTTTAAGACCAAGGACCCCTTGTATGTGGAGAGACGGAGCCAGTACCCTTGTTATATATTGTATAAAATTGAGTGTTGCATCCATGCAGAATGCAACTATTTGTACAAGTTACTATATGCAGTTTTCATCTCATGTGTGATGAATTTTATGCATATATTTTAAAATGTAATTTCATTAGGAGTAATGAGGAAAACAATGACTGTGTGCACCTTAAATTTTGTTGCTTTGAGAGTCACCGTCTTGTGTGTGCCAGCTTGATCATCTCAGCGGTAACTATTTATTTACACCAGGCAAGTAGGCTATTGTTTTGAAAGCTAAATGCAACTAATAATAAAAGAAACTGTAGGCAGTCATCTTCTCAGCCGCACAATGCAACCAACACAAAGCAGACGCGTAATTCAAGTGACTCTCCGCAACAGCGCTGCGGAACATGAAGTGTGTCACGCTAATAGCGGCTCGTGAAGAGCATGGGCGCGTGAACGGTTCCTCTGCGCTGCGTGCTTCTGCTGACTAGCTCAGTGTCATCACGATGTCACGCTTTAATAGTGTTTAGCGGACCAAATATCTCCAAGGGCCCCTCTCCAAAAGTTGTTGACTGTGGGGAGTGGGGGGGGGGGGGGGGGGGGGCGTTCGTTTTCATTGTTGATGGGTTTTGAATGGGGGATCGCCAAACTGGATCATGCAATCTTAAAGCCCAGGGCCAACCCTGGTAGTCAAGGGCCCCTAGGCACTGGCCCCATTGGCCCAGTCGGTAATCCATGCCTGTCTATCACACATGGATCTACCAAATAACTAGATAATGTCAAAATTTTCTGTGTAAGAAAAGAACTCATTCTTAAAATCTCCAAATTTAAAGTGAATTAATATTATTCATTTTTTCCATACAGTAAACTCCATTTTCATTAATCCAGATTTTTATTCATTTTTGGGTGAACAATATGCATTTAAAAGGAATATTCCGGGTTCAATAAAAGTTCAGCTCATTCAACAGCATTTGTGGTATTATGCTGATTACCACAAAAATGTATTTTGATTCGTTCCTCCTTTTCTTTAAGAAAAAGCACAAATGTGTGTTCCAGTGGGACACTTACAATGGAAGTCAATGGGGGTCAATTTTTGGAGGCTTTAAAGGCAGAAACGTGACGCTTATAATTGTATAAAAGCACGAAAATTAATTCTTCTGTTAAAACTTGTGTATTATTTGAGCTGTAAAGTTCTTTAAATAGTCATTTTTACTGTTATTTTAGGGTTTACAGCATTACATCGCCATGGCAACGAAATTAAAAAATGTCTATATCTTTGCACAGATGCGGTCAGTAAATGATTTTATCACATTCAAATCATGTTTACAAGCATATTGTTTATGTCTTGTGTCTATACTTTTGTAAAAGTGTGTATTTTTTTACCAAGGACGTAACCAGGAAATTAACTTTGGGTGGGCCTCAATAAATATTGATGGGCCAAATGTTTGCCCAAATTTAAATTTTTTCTTTTTAACAAAATTTTTCATTAACAACAGATAAGTTTTATCATGCAAACAGCTCGTTTACACTTTCAGAAATCAGAATTAGAATTTATTTTTTTTAACTATTTTATAAATATATACTTAAAGCCAAAGAACCACCCCAGCCCACCCTTGGATACACCACTGGTTTTAACGTTCAAAAATGAGCCCCATTGACTTCCATTGTAAGTGCCTCACTGTACCCCAGAAGCAAAGGAGGGGCATGTCAGATTATTAGGAACATTATGCCACAAATACTGTTGATTGAGCCCTTAAATATTCCTTTAATCATAAGCTGTTACATAACACATGATACATAAATCAAAAGTTTTTTCCTCAAGAGTTTTAACATTGTGATTTCCAGCCTTGGAAATTAATTACATCTAGAAAAAGTAATTGATAAGTTTATAATGAATATACATTTTTGTAGATACTTCTGGATATTTGCTATCCAAAGTCAAATGATTAAACCCATTTTGTTATGTAAAGTTGATGAATGTTAGATGAAGATCAACTTTATTTGCTCATTGGCTTGAGAAAGGCTAAGAGTTGTTGTCTTACGTAATATCACTCTGTGTTGTCCCAGAACGCCCATGTTCTGTACACATTTAACTTCATAACTAATGGAAGACTTCATTTAGTTCACGCATGAGGAACTGGCAGAATAATCATAATCTGAAACGCTGCAGCCCTGCAGATGAAATCAGTGCAACCGGCCGCATATTCTCTACTTGATGCATGATACAGCACACATTTAACAATTTCACGAATAGATATTCATGCTGTCCTCAGTCCACTATCAAAAAGAAGTGATTTGTTTCAATTCTTGTCATAGTGCCTTAATAAGCTGGGGAAGCTAAAGGTCACATTATGCAGATTTCATGCTTCATTATTAAATACATAGGAATAATGAGGCTGATTCAAATATTGAAAGTGTGAATTTGGCTTACATAATCAGTCTGTTAGAATATTCATACATCGGACCTCTGAACAACTACATATTACATCTATAAACCACTAGAGATCATATGTTACAGTATTTTACCATTGCAAGCAGTGTTTTTAGGGAATTTGTACCTGTAATGCATGGCCTCACTCAGACTTATTGCTTTTATAAAACAGCAGCAACATCAATATGATTATAAACACCATTAATAGAATCAATTGTTGCATTTATTGACATCATTAATTTCAGAATGACTCATTCTTGCATCCGGTAATTTATTTAATTGGACTTTTGACTGTTTATGGACCTCAAGCAATGGAGCAACTTGCTACACACTGAGAAAATAATTTTCTTGTTGTGTTTTTGTCTTGATTTCCACTAAATCTATCAAATAATTCTTAAAACCGGATAAACTGGAAAAAAAAATGCCATTTGGGTAAAAAAATAAAAGTGTATTTTTCTTTCTCCATTAGCAAATATTTTAGCTTTTTTTATTTTGATATATAGTTCAATAGAATGCATTCATAGGGTTAATTCATATAACTTATATGAGTCATATGTGTCACGATTCTCTGTTGTCTGCCCTGTGTTCTCCCCTGTCATCTGTTCCCCATGGACTACACTTCCCATCATCCCTTGCTCTGATCACCTCCAGCTGTTTCCCATTGTTACCCAAATTCCCAACATACACTTTACAGTCCAGAGGGCAATCCCGATGCATAAAGTGTACTTGGGAATTTGGGTAACAATGGGAAACAGCTGGAGGTGATCAGAGCAAGGGATGATGGGAAGTGTAGTCCATGGGGAACAGATGACAGGGGAGAACACAGGGCAGACAACAGAGAATCGTGACAATATGAGAGTCATCTGAGTTAATGTATCTCATAAAGGATTTTCCTGTGACCTCAGTGATGTATGCTTTACCAAAAGTGCATCTGTCCTCCTGGACGTCCCATCGTAGCCTCTAATGAGTGTCTATTGGAACCTTCGTCCCATTATATTGATCAGATATTAAGACCCGTGAGCGATACAGGTGATCTTAAGAAGGGGTTACCATACATTCAAATTCTTCAGCTGAAGCATATCTGCAATTTAGGATCTGATTTTGAGTACGAAGTGTTTAAATGTACAAGCAATTTTGTTTAAGGTGATATTCAAAGAAGGGGTGCATAACACATCCCATACACCGACTAAGAAAGACAAACTGTGTTTTCAGCTATAGTCAAGAAATGAAGAACACAATCAAAAAGCATCGGCTTTCCGCTCACACACACACTTTAAAAATATGAGAGGTAATTTCATTAAATCTGATACTGTTATCACACAGAATGTGACAGATGGTCATTTAAATAAAGACATTGTTTTTCCCTTGTCTTAACTGTGCTGCATGTGAGAACGAACGTAGGAGAACTTACTCGATAACAGGTCATACATATAACATTAAACAATTAGCTTCAGAAAATGTGATTTATTTACATGTATGTCCTTGTAACTAACAGTATGTTGGCAAAACTATCAGACAGATCAGAACATGCATCATTGAACATATGAGTGTGATACGACGAGCCGACCAGAAATCTCCCATTGCACGTGATTTTAGTGAGGAGATTCACTCCGTTTCTGAATTGAACGTTCTAGTGATTGAACATATTAAACGTCACCGTACAGGAGGGAATATCAAACTAAACTCTTACAGAGGGAATGGAGATGGATTTTTTTATTTGAATTTAATCTATTCTATGGGAATACTGAAAATGAAAATGGCACACCTGAACTGAAATGGGTGTATTTATGGGACCCTTTGGAGTACGGACACAGTTGTCGTATCTTTTGAAAGAGACACTTTGGGCTTTATTTCACAAGTTTCACCATTACTGTAATATATGTGGTTATTTTTTAAAGTTAGAGAAGCTGAAGTTTATAGTAATGGAAATATTTTGTGCTGAACATGTTTTTATAATCTAATAAACAATAATAAAAGTGTCAAGACATCCCAGAAATACAATGTGCTCAAAGTCACGAGTGTAAAGAAGTGACGTTTCTAATGTGAAGATGATGGAATAATAAATGAGGTTCCTGCAGCTTTAATCTCTGGAAAATCTCTGGAAGTGTTCAGAGTAAAATTAAGCTCCGCCTCTCAAGACGACACTAAATCTGACCGCACTGCTCGACTGTTATGAATAAAACTACGCCACATTTTTATAAAGAGACTTTGGAGACGGCTGGTTTTGTTTATGAGACTATAATATATAAGATCTTATACAGTTTTACAACATGAATGCTGCTCAGATTGCAGTTTGTTGAAGATGATGACGAAGGCGAGATCTCATGTAAACAATGGAGAATATATCAATATTTCTCACATTTATCACTTTTATAGACAAAAAGTGCGATTGGATGTTTATCAATGAACGCTTGTCATGGACGATTGACTCAAGTGTGTTGAATGAACTGGATTCATCCGGCGATCGAGTTTTCATAATAAAAGTCCCGTTTTGATATCGCATGTTTTCATAATAAAAGTCCCGTTTTGATATTGCATGTTTTCATAATAAAAGTCCCGTTTTGATGTTGCATGTTTTCAGTTGTACTCCTGCACAAATAACTAAATGAGGTAAATGGTAAATTATATATTAAATGTAAGCAGAGTGACGTTACCACCGCGTGCGGGCGATTGCGTATCAACAGGTTAATGGATGAAAAATAGAAACAATGAGGCTGTACAACATTTCCATTCTATATCAATGTACAAAACTATCATTTATTTAAATTGGAAATAATGTATATCTGATTCTAAAATGGAATGTGTTTTTATTCATAGATACAAGCATTGTTTGTGGAATGTAACTATGTGTTGACTGTTGACGTTTGAACCAGTTACATGTTTAATATTAGAATGTTTATGGTAAAGGCTTGTACTATAAATGATTGCAGGTGTGTGCTCACAGATATTTATGAATGAATGTTACATTTATATAGCACTTATTTCTGACACTACACTCAAAGCGCTTTACACAGTGAACGGGACTCTCCTCAACCTCCACCGGTGTGCAGAATTCAGCTAGATGATGTGAGGGCAGCCATAGTGCACCAGTACACTTACCACACACCAGCCACTGGTGGAGAGGAGAGAGGAGAGTGATGGAGCCAATTAATGGAGGGGGATTATCAGGAGGCCATGATTGAGATGGGCCAATGTGGGGAATTTGGCCAGGACACCAATGTTACACCCAGCTACACCTTACGAGAAGTGTCCTAGGGATTTTTAATGACCACAGAGAGTCAGCACCTCCGTTTAACACCTCGTCCAAAGGATAGTGCCTTTTTACAGTATGGTGTCCCCGGCAATATACTGGGGCATTAGGACCTACACCAGGGGTGCCCACACTTTTTTGCATGACGATCTACTTTTAAATGACCAACTCGATAAGATCTACTCAACTAAAAAAAAACACAGTTTCATTTAAAAAAATGCTTGTTGGGACTACTGCATGTATCCCTACATGGAATTCATCTTCTAATTAATACAAAATATATAATAATGTTCAATGTTGATATCATTAAGTTTTAACACTAAGCCCAACACACCTACAGCACAATAGATCACAATATCCAGGGCATTTACCTTATTCTGATGACTTGCACTGAATGGAATCGGACAGTTTTGCATAAACCGAGCATTAGCTGCTGGTAGCTAGCCTCAAACACGGCTAGCTTCGCAATTTCGCGTCTGTTCTCAGAAGCCCTTGGAAGGCGCAAACCTAGTTGTCATGGCAACTGAATAAACAAAAATCTCCCATGGTCAAAATGTACTCGTCGAGTGCAAGTCAGACAGAAACTAAAATAAGGAAAGACACTATAATTTTTTTAATTAAAATTTTCCGAAAGCACATTTAAATTTTGTGCGATCTACCAGCATTGCCTTTGCGATCGACTGGTACATTGCTATCGACATGATGGGCACCCCTGACCTACACAGACCACAGGGTGAGCACCCCCTGCTGGCCTCCCTAATACCTCCTCCAGTTTCCCCAGGAGGCCTCCCATCCAGGGACTGACCAGACTCAACCTTGCTTAGCTTCAGTGGGCAACCTGAAAACATTTTGCTGATGCGCTTGGCACTTTTTTGCCATTTTGTTTTTACTCTGTTGGGGCCTCTGTATAACTAAATTGATGTGAGATTTAGCTCATTTTTGAGTGTGGATTCATCATTCCTTCCATTTGCATATTTTTGGATCTTTGCACCTGGATAATTGGATTATATCTGTGTGTATTTGGAGTAACGTTGCATGCCACAATGCTCTATTCTCCTCATAATTTCCTCATAAAGTGTCATTTTGCACATGTACGTTAGTAATTTACCCTTTTCTCAATACCAACATTTTGAATATTATTCTTGCTATATGTCCCTACCAACTTTCTAACCAAAACTACACCCTTGTCGTCGTAATGTGCCTTTTTTGCCTTTTCTTTATTATCGTTGACTATCAAAAAACGCTTTGTCAACTAACATTTGCGTAAGTAATTTCATTGCAGAGATTAACACACCAACACCAACCCAAACCCAAACCCAAACCCTAAACCCTAAACCCCAACCCAAACCCTAAACCCTAAACCCTAAACCCTAAACCCAAACCCAAACCTAAACCCTAAACCCTAAACCCTAAACCCCAACCCAAACCCTAAACCCTAAACCCTAAACCCAAACCCAAACCTAAACCCTAAACCCCAACCCAAACCCAAACCCAAACCCTAAACCCTAAACCCCAACCCAAACCCTAAACCCTAAACCCTAAACCCTAAACCCCAACCCAAACCCTAAACCCTAAACCCTAAACCCCAACCCAAACCCAAACCCTAAACCCTAAACCCCAACCCAAACCCAAACCCTAAACCCTAAACCCCAACCCAAACCCTAAACCCTAAACCCCAACCCAAACCCTAAACCCTAAACCCCAACCCAAACCCAAACCCTAAACCCTAAACCCTAAACCCTAAACCCCAACCCAAACCCTAAACCCTAAACCCCAACCCAAACCCTAAACCCTAAACCCTAAACCCCAACCCAAACCCAAACCCTAAACCCTAAACCCTAAACCCTAAACCCTAAACCCCAACCCAAACCCCAACCCAAACCCTAAACCCTAAACCCCAACCCAAACCCAAACCCTAAACCCTAAACCCCAACCCAAACCCAAACCCTAAACCCTAAACCCTAAACCCTAAACCCCAACCCAAACCCAAACCCTAAACCCTAAACCCCAACCCAAACCCTAAACCCTAAACCCTAAACCCTAAACCCTAAACCCCAACCCAAACCCTAAACCCTAAACCCCAACCTAAACCCTAAACCCTAAACCCTAAACCCCAACCCAAACCCTAAACCCTAAACCCTAAACCCTAAACCCTAAACCCCAACCCAAACCCTAAACCCTAAACCCTAAACCCTAAACCCCAACCCAAACCCTAAACCCTAAACCCTAAACCCTAAACCCTAAACCCTAAACCCCAACCCAAACCCTAAACCCTAAACCCTAAACCCTAAACCCCAACCCAAACCCTAAACCCTAAACCCTAAACCCTAAACCCTAAACCCCAACCCAAACCCTAAACCCTAAACCCTAAACCCTAAACCCTAAACCCTAAACCCCAACCCAAACCCTAAACCCTAAACCCTAAACCCTAAACCCTAAACCCTAAACCCCAACCCAAACCCTAAACCCTAAACCCCAACCTAAACCCTAAACCCTAAACCCTAAACCCCAACCCAAACCCTAAACCCTAAACCCTAAACCCTAAACCCTAAACCCCAACCCAAACCCTAAACCCTAAACCCTAAACCCTAAACCCCAACCCAAACCCTAAACCCTAAACCCCAACCTAAACCCTAAACCCTAAACCCTAAACCCTAAACCCTAAACCCCAACCCAAACCCTAAACCCTAAACCCTAAACCCTAAACCCTAAACCCCAACCCAAACCCTAAACCCTAAACCCTAAACCCTAAACCCTAAACCCTAAACCTAACTTTTGTGGGGTAAAGATGTAATCTTAGAAGTGAGATTGAAACTCTGAATCACACACACTATTGTTTATATGAACGTGAATACTTCCTGATTTCCATGAGACTGGAACCTGTGTGTCTGAGGTTATTCGGGCAACATGCTATCAGTAGCGCTAGAGGAAATGACGATCACAGTTGAATTGATGCAAACATGTCTGATGCGAGGTGGTGCATGACAATCATTTGTCAGAAGGGGGTTGATTTAAGGGTACATGATCTTTCGGAAGCATACGAATCTTTTCCGTGATCGTGTCTCATCAAGAACGTGTGGTAAAATCACGGTAACACACAGCCTTGAGACCCTCATGACTTTAATAATGTGCATCCTATATATATATATATATATATATGTAGAAGTATTTTTGCACAACTATTCTATGTTGTCTCGTTGGCACAGCCCTGATATTGAACAAGTGCTGTTCTGAATGCATTTGCTGCTTTATACTGGCACTCTCTCTCTCTCTCTCTCTCTCTCTCTCTCTCTCTCTCTCTCTCATCTCTCTCGTCTATCTCTCTCTCTCTCTTGTCTATCTCTCTTGTCTATCTCTCTCTCTCTCTCTCTCTCTCTCTCTCTCTCTCTCATCTCTCTCGTCTATCTCTCTCTCTCTCTTGTCTATCTTGTCTATCTCTCTCTCTCTCTTGTCTATCTCTCTCTCTCATCTATCTCTCTCTCGCTCTCTAAATCAGAGTGCAGCTGCTAAACATTGATCCCTGTGGTTTACTGATGCATTGGCCTGTAATGTGATGGTGTTCATTATTGGGGCTGAAGAGAACATGTCTCTCTGTCTCTCTCTCTCTCTCTCTCTCTCTCTCTGCCCCAGGGCACTACCCCCTCCCAGACTATGTGCAAATAGTTAGTTGGTTTATTCCGGCTAGCTCAGATGTTGAAATTTTATCCGACTACATCTTTACGTAAGATGCCCGTCTGAATCCCAAGGACACACACAACACAAGGAATTGTTC
>JAVLUX010000206.1:1167500-1242500 GCA_032164185.1 Moxostoma hubbsi
TCAAATACAACACTATGAGAACGAGCAAAATGATTGACAGGTGAAAAACGTCAATGTCCACAGTCCGCAAATCTATTACGCATAATTGTCAGTTTGTGTTAAATTGCATAAACTCAGACATTATATTTTCCTTTATTCATATTGCCTCAATAATTAACATAAGAACATTATTATTATTATTATTATGAACCAAACTTCCCACTACTCCATAAATACTAAGAATGTGGCAAATATTTCAGCTTTCCTGTATAGTCCAAATTATCACATCATTTATATTTTCATCTTTAGCATATTCTGGAAAAATAAACATGCCTTGTTCGCTGTCGCTCACTTTTCTGAGGCGGGGCTTCGCGAAGGCCCGCCCATCTTCTCCTCATTTGAATTCGTTACTCCTCCCACACTTCCATCTCTCGCTTGCGCGCGCTCCTCCTCTTTAATTTCCTCTGGGATTTCCCGCCCGCAGCTTTGCAGCTCGCTCACCTGTGCCTGGGAATAATAGTATTTATTATAGGGAAATCTCGTTATAGATGGAGTTTCAATCAGTCCCTTGTCACTCCTCCGTTTAACCCTCCCTTCATTTCGATCGCTCTTCATCTCGCCTCCTGCTCTCCAATCCTGTCATGTTGTTTCCACCGCGATGGGAAATTAAATGAAGTTGTCCGAGGGCAGATGGGAGATTTAAAGAATGTAGACTGAGGTAAAAACGGATCATTTTGTCACGTGTCCGGCGTTGTGGATTTGCGGAGGACGCGCTGAACGCTCCACCGTACACGAGACCTGACTGTTACCAATCTCGCAGATTTAAGGGGAAACCTCTGGTTAATTCATCGTTAAACTCTCTACCGCACGTACTGACGTTTCCAGGATGGAATCGGAGTGAGTTCGGATCATGTCATGGATGTATTCAGTTTTGTCAGGATGCCGAAACTAGCAGGGTGAGTATATGCTGGATGATGTGCATCAACATCCGCAGTCATTACATGGATCTCCACTTTCTTTGGGGTTCTTTGGGAATATTTGGGAATATTCATGTCAACGATGACCATTGTGCGTTAATACAACAACGTTGAGACGTTTGATAAATTAGCGGTCTGTAATCGCACTGTCAGCTGGACACAGAGCTTGCTGTAAGGATGTTACGAGAAGGGATGTTTTCTGTCTCTTTTCATGTCTCATTGATTCTGTCAATCATCAGAGTTTTATGTTCAAACATATATTTACGCATTTACTAATGCATGTAGTAGCTGTCAAGACAATTGTGAACCCCCAGAAACAATGAGTCACCTCACATTGGGGAACAGAGATTAAATGTTTTCTGTAGAATATCTATCTCTATCTATCTATCTATCTATCTATCTGTCTCTATCTGTCTGTCTATCTGTCTATCTATGTATCTGTCTATCTGTCTGTCTATCTGTCTGTCTATCTATCTATCTGTCTATCTGTCTGTCTATCTGTCTATCTATCTATCTGTCTATCTATCTATCTGTCTATCTATCTGTCTATCTGTCTGTCTATCTGTCTATCTATCTGTCTCTATCTATCTGTCTATCTGTCTGTCTATCTGTCTATCTATGTATCTGTCTGTCTGTCATCTATCTGTCTATCTATGTATCTATCTATCTGTCTATCTGTCATCTATCTGTCTATCTATGTATCTGTCTGTCTGTCATCTATCTGTCTATCTATGTATCTGTCTGTCTGTCATCTATCTGTCTATCTATGTATCTGTCTATCTGTCTATCTGTCATCTATCTGTCTATCTATGTATCTGTCTGTCTATCTATCTGTCTGTCTGTCTGTCTATCTGTCTGTCATCTATCTGTCTGTCTGTCTATCTCTCTGTCTGTTTGTCTATCTATCTGTCTGTTTATCTGTCTGTCTGATCTATATCTATCTATCTATCTGTCTGTCTGTCTGTCTGATCTCTATCTATCTGTCTATCTTTCTGTCTGTCTGTCTGCCAATAAATCAACAAAATGACCAGAAATAACTCAGAATGACTAAAAATGACAAAATATCTGTATATCCATCCATCCATCCATCTGTCAGTAAATCAACAAAATGACCAGAAATGACTCAAAATGTCAAAACATCCATCCATCCATCTGCCGATAAATCAACTAAATGACCAAATATTAGCCTCTATCTTTGATGGATGATAGATATATAGATATTGGCAGATATTTTCTTGTAATTTCATGCCATTTTGTTGATATATCAACATATGGATGGATGGATGGCTAGCAAGCAAAAGGACCAAATATTTTGTGTTGGGCAAAATCTGTTTGAAAACGGTCATTATTTTGCATTTCTGTTTGGCGACATTAGTGTAGAAAGTAGAAAGTACTCACTTCAACTTTAAATGAAGCAATTTTGGAATCTGCTATCATTAAAAGTTATTGAATATATCAGGGTTCCTACGGTCATAGGAAAACCTGAAAATGTCAGAGAATTTTTAAATGTAATTTTCCAGGCCTGGAAAATTAATAAATTATTAAAAGTCATGGAAATTCGGGGGCGAGGTCTGGGTAGCTCGGCGAGTATTGACTCTCACAACCACACCTGGAGTCACGAGTTTGAATCCAGGGCATGCTGAGTGACCCCAGTCAGGTCTCCTTAGCAACCAAATTGGCCCGGTTGCTAGGGAGGGTAGAGTCACATGGGGTAACCTCCTCATGGTCACTATAATGTGGTTCTCGCTCTCGGTGGGGCGTGTGGTGAGTTGTGCGTGGATGCCGCAGAGAATAGTGTGAAGCCTCCACACGCGCTACGTCTCCATGGTAACGACTTCAGCAAGCTACGAGATAAGATGCGCGGATTGACGGTCTCAGACGTGGAGGCAACTGAGATCCACGAGGTCATGGAAATTTCTACAGTAATTTTAATTCTGCTCTAAAATGTAAAAACGTACTTGGCTAAATATTGCTCTTTTGTAGAGATATGGTCAAATAAATCTTGCTCTCAAGCCATAGTGATTTTCCACTGATTTCTTTTGAGTCAATTATTTTCAATTAATTCATCGATCAGTCTGAATCGAAAGGATTTTTAAAAACCCGTATCCAGTAATCACAAACGCCTGGAAATGCTGTAGAAATTCATTGGCCGAAAAGGATGGGAATCCTGATATTTCAACACAATGTCAGCCATCAACCATCAAAAACCAAGATCAGTCAAACTGTAGAGAATAGTTGTTTTTAATTTCATCAGTTTCTACTGTGGCATTAAATATAAGCTGAGTGTGTCGCTGATTGGCGGCTGGTTAAGCTCATTTCATCCCTCTGACAATCTAACCTCTATAACCTATTTGGCTTGCTTGATTTTTTTCTTGATTTTATCCCAACTAATCCTCCTAAAGGATTTGGCCCCTGGAACTCACTGACTTGCATTCAGGGGCCATCATCATCACCGTCCAGTGTTTATAATGACTGCCTGTTTATTCCACAAAATAAAGCTTTAGAATTGCTTTGGAATTGCTTTATTGTGTATGACATAGTTTTGTTGTGTGAAGGGAATTACATGGTGTTTTTAAAGAGGAATATTTGGTAGTGTTCTGCTAATTTGTAGACCGATGAAATGAAGGTCCCTCAGAAATGGAAAACATTGGCCGCAGAAAACTAGATCGTTGACTAAATCTCACCGTAGGGCAAGTGCTTCAGTGGACAACAATACAATTTAAAAAGCTTTGACTAGCTGGGATGACCGTGAGCTGTTTCAGAGACTTTGAATGAAAGGACTTTCTGAAGATAAGGTTAAAGAGTGCTCCGTCTTATTCATTAGGGATAGTGTATGAAAAGAAGCACTTTGTAGAGTTATGAAAGCATCATCTTTAATTCATGCAGTAGCTTCTGGAGAGAACTCGCTCTTAAGGAGTGCTGCTGAGAATAGTGCCTACTAGATTAAAGTACGCATGAAGTGTGGAACAGAAACAATTGATGTTTAGTGGATTGTGGTTGAAAACGTACTTTCACACTGAAACATTGTCAATGAAAATGGCCAAGTCGGTGAGCATGGCCATTATGTTTTAAGTCTACATCCTATTTTATAGTCAATGAATTTCCTCGAGCACCAATGATGCACCAAAGACAGCACATTCATAAGGATTTAGATGTACGCTCCATTAACTTATGGAGAAGGTAATTTTTTCATTCCCTTTTCTCCCCAATTTGGAATGCCCAATTCCCACTACTTACTCGGTCCTCGTGGTCCACTAATTACTTACTAAAAATGTATGTATAATGTGTGACCAAAAAAAAAAAATAAAGGCTTCTAATTTGCATTTCTAATACAAATACCAGCACAAGTCTAAACATGCAAATTAGTCTGCGGTTAAAAGAGAGTGCTTACAGACCTTAACGATTTGTTGGTCTTGGCTAATTGAAAGGAAACATGGCCCCAACAAGAGATTTGTCTATTGAAACAATGTAAAGGATTATAAAACTCCTTGAAGAAGGAAATCCATCACGGAGTGTGGCAAAAAAAGTTGGTTGTTCTCAGTCAGCTGTGTCTAAAATTTGGTGCAAAATGGGAAGGTTGGGGGCCTGTAGGGCGGGGTGATATGGCCAAAATTGTTATCACGATAATCTTTTTCATATTGTTCGATATCGATATTTATCATGATATACATTTACACATTGCACTTTCTTTTTTATATTTCTTTAGATTCAGATACCCAAGTATGGGGCATAGAAGCCCTTGTGACTGTGGAATCATGCTGAATGTGGGTTCAGGGGTGTCCCGAGAGAACATTTAGAAAACATTTGCATATTTTCATTAAAGTGAGAGACTAGTCGACCAACTAGTAATTTTAGTCTTTCCTCATCCTTTCCAGACATCTAATTAATTTTCCCAAAATTAGAACAGAAATCGATTTGTTTATTATTAAAGACTCGTAACAGCTGATTAATAAAGATACATTTAGAAGGGAAAAACGTTTTGACTAAAAGGTGCTTTGAAACCACGTTAACTCATGCGGCGCTTCATGTCTACACACATGCAGGGAAAAGAGGCGACGTGTGCAGAGCGGGACGGGGCAGAAATGATGCATGTTTGGTGCTAGAGGACAATATTGAAGATTACAGAAAAATCAGAGCTGTTGTCCACGTCACTGTTGTTCTGTCGCGATGAGAGGACGCAACCGTTGTCATGAAGTCTTGCGGTGCGGATGGAATCAATCTGGTGTCTGACGTAGCCTAATCGTTAGCAAGGCAACTAGCATTAGCACGTTCATCCAGTCTGACCCTACGTTACCACTGGCGCATTGTGAGCGAAGCTGAGAGCGTTTTCAATTCATTCCTATGAAAGCCGAGCGTCATGCTCGCAAGGTGGATCGTAGGATTGGCGGCGGTGTGGAGCGAGATCTCTCCTAGCGCATTTCATCCGTCCCAGTGGAAACGCAGCCTGAGAAAGCTGAACTGCTTGTGTTTTAGCGACACGCAGTAAATATCGTAAATCCTCAAAAGCTTATCGTGGAATTTCTTTATCGTGATAAATATCTATATCGTTTTATCGCCCAGCCCTAGGGCCTGGGTAGCTCAGCGAGAATAGACACTGAATACCACACCGGGAGTCGCATGTTTGAATCCAGGGCATGCTGAGTGACTCCAGTCATGCTTCCATAGCAACTGAATTGGCCCAGTTGCTAGGGAGGGTAGAGTCACATGGGGTAACCTCCTCATGGTCACTATAATGTGGTTCTCGGTCTTGGTGGGGCGCGTGGTGAGTTGTGCGTGGATGCCACGGAGAATACCGTGAAGTGCATTGACTGTCTCAGATGCGGAGGCAACTGAGATTTGTCCTCCGCCACCCGGATTGAGGTGAGTCACTACAACACCACGAGGACTTGGGCGTTACAAATTGGGGAGAAAAGGGGAGGAAATCCAAAAACAAAATGTATAAACAACTTCACTATGCTATCACAACTAAAACATTTGATCCACATTTCCTAAACATAGAAGATTTGGATATCCCCTCTTAACTTCTCTTTTTCAAGGAGATTTAATCGTGACATTCACTGATGAGTTACAGATTTTTTGCAAGGCTTTCATCAGCTTTCGAAACCTGCGGATTGGCTGCTTCCTGTTCAAGGACTCTTTCAATCATCTTGAGTTGGGGCCACCATCGTGTTGGAGACTCTGTTATTAGCTTCCGCTGAGGAAGGTTGAGCTCGAGTTGTGCCTTCATTTGCTCTCTCTGCTTTTTCCAACTGAAAGAGAAAGCGCTCACAACTTTTTTGCATAGTGAAGTTGCACTTGGCAGGTTTGGTTCGATTAAAACGAACTCTGGTGTGATTGCTCTGGTAGTGCGGTTCATTTGAACAAGTGTGAACGCTGCCATCCGAACCTTGGTGCGCACCAAACAAGCAGACCCAGACCCCCTGAGTAGAGGGTCTCGCTCCACTTCCAATCGAACTCTGGTGCGGTTCGATTGATGTATGAATGCAGCATGGACCAAAGACATCTAAACAGACCAATTACAGAAAGACATTTGCCTTTACAGGCCTCAAGCATACCTGTTTTTCTCATGAAAGGAGATTTGTTGCCCATTACAGTTCGGTACAGGCGTCGGAACCACCATTAGCCGTTCTTGTAGCATATCTTCGTTTGTGTGTACAACGGATGAATTCCTGCCGCTGTTTTGACTTCTTTACAGATTAGCTTTACATTTGTTCTCAGCTGGTATAAAACACCATATATATATATATATATATATATACAGTATATACATAAATCCAACGAGCGCATTTCGCCTAGCAGCCAGCATTTTTTTGGATGTTTGGCAAGTTTCCCTTTGCAAAAATATACATCATAAATCTGTCCAATCAGGTTGTGACCTCATCGTTAGCCTTTTGATTTGAAACTTTAGGTTCGGTGTTAAAAATGTCAGTGTGAACGCTAAGTGAACCAGGACTAAATGTATCATTTTTAAAATAAGAGAACCAAACTACAAGTTTGAACCCTTAGACACCAAGATTCTAGTGCTTCCTTCGGGTCGTGGGCAATTAGCTCCCCAGTGTGGACTAAAGGGAAGTAGTTTGTTATGAAGACATGCACTCTTTAGCTTTAAGGCATCAATAAAATGGATGGTTAGGCTCAGGTACGGCTGAGATGTACGACTGGACCTCGTGAGATACAGGTGAGTGGGGTGGTTGTACCGACCTGAGTGAAAAAGGGAAATGGGAAATGCACATAGCAGTCACACGGGGGTCTCAGGAGGTTAAACGGGATCAGTGTATTACACATGTGGTTTCACAGCGGTTCTGTGCTGTTCGATACACACATTATATCTATCTGCTAACCTGAGTGACAGATGTGCTCTTGAGTCTTGTTTAGTGTGCTAACGTGCACTTGCCACATTATATTTAAAGTGAATTTATATGTTCAGATGTGGGGGTTGTATTTTGAATATTTGGTTACAATGTCAAATGCCCTTCAAAAGCTTCATTACACAAAATGTACTCTTATTTACACAAATCATCCTGTTGAAAAGTTTACACCCCTTGGTTCTTCTTATGGTGCCTTCTTGAGCATCAATAATTGTTTTCACCTTTTGTAATAGTAGTGTATTAGTCCCTCAATTGACAAAATCTGGACCTCCTATAAAGCCACTGTTGGGAAGAACTCAAATGTGCAGAAGATGCTCAGAAACCAAAACATGGACATCTTCACTGCTCAGGACAAAGCAGGGATTCAAGAACAATTATTACACAAACAGTCATTGATCATTGAGAAAGCAACACCATATTAGAAATCAGAAAGGGAATGTAAACTTCTGAACAGGATCATGTGTGTAAATTCAGTTACTATTTTGTCATGTGGAATATATGTGAGGATGTGTTATGTCAAATAGATTCTTCGGGGCAATACTAAATAAAAATAAAATGCAATTTTATGATCCCTCTGGCACCAAGCATGCCACGGTCCAAATCACTGAGATCACATGTTTTCCCCATTCACGATTGGCTGATTAGATAATCACATGGATGATTGTTGGTGACAACAATGATTTGAGAATTATTTTTTTCTGTAGATTCAAAAGAACTACAAAACTCTCATAAGGACTCTTATAAGAGTCATTTGTTCAGGAATTGATAGGCTTGGGACTGATGCCTTTTTTGCTTTTCGATAATCAGAAAATGTTCAGATGATTATCGATATATCTGTATTTTTTTTTACATGAATAGGGCTGCATAGTTTTTGCCTCTTTAACATTTTGATGATGAAATCAGTTTAAAATTTTAAACATGGAAAATAATATAAAAAATGTGGGAAAAAATAAAATGGATTTCAGTAGGGCCCTGCTTAAAAACACTTACATTTGAAATGTTACTTTCAAAAGCCTAAAAAGTGTGTTCAGTAGCACATTACCATATTAGTATATTTTTGCTGTGGTATCAAAATTGGTATTGAGAACCATGAAATATCACTAGTATCGGTACCGACTACTGAAATTTGGTATCATGGTAAATGGTCTGCACTTATATAGCACCTTTTTAACCTTAGCGGTATTCAAAGCACTTTACACCATGTCTAATTCACACATTCACACACCAATGATGGCAGAGCTGCATGCAAGGCGCGAGCCTGCCATTGGGAGCAACTTGGGGTTCAGTGTCTTGCCCAAGGACACTTCGGTATGTGGAGTCATGTGGGCCGGTAATCAAACCACCAACCCTGCGATTATTGGCCAACCCACTCTACCACCTGAGCCACAGCCGCCGCTACTACACTACTTCAAACATATTTCTCAGCACAACATTTGTAAAGTGTGAGAGGTAGGTAACTTAAAGGGAGTTGCACAACAGATGGGTCAGGCGGGATGGCACGGCACAATTAGAAACAATTATTTTCTATGAATGTGCGCACGCATATGACACCAATATCCAGACGCTGATCAAAATTCTGCAGCGCTAGTAGTTTTCCATTATATTGGACCCAGATCATTTTATATAAATATATATATATATATATATATATATATACACATACACACACACACTCACCTAAAGGATTATTAGGAACACCTGTTCAATTTCTCATTAATGCAATTATCTAATCAACCAATCACATGGCAGTTGCTTCAATGCATTTAGGGGTGTGGTCCTGGTCAAGACAATCTCCTGAACTCCAAACTGAATGTCAGAATGGGAAAGAAAGGTGATTTAAGCAATTTTGAGCGTGGCATGGTTGTTGGTGCCAGACGGGCCGGTCTGAGTATTTCACAATCTGCTCAGTTACTGGGATTTTCACGCAACAACCATTTCTAGGGTTTACAAAGAATGGTGTGAAAAGGGAAAAACATCCAGTATGCAGCAGTCCCGTGGGCGAAAATGCCTTGTTGATGCTAGAGGTCAGAGGAGAATGGGCCGACTGATTCAAGCTGATAGAAGAGCAACTTTGACTGAAATAACCACTCGTTACAACCGAGGTATGCAGCAAAGCATTTGTGAAGCCACAACACGCACAACCTTGAGGCGGATGGGCTACAACAGCAGAAGACCCCACCGGGTACCACTCATCTCCACTACAAATAGGAAAAAGAGGCTACAATTTGCAAGAGCTCACCAAAATTGGACAGTTGAAGACTGGAAAAATGTTGCCTGGTCTGATGAGTCTCGATTTCTGTTGAGACATTCAGATGGTAGAGTCAGAATTTGGCGTAAACAGAATGAGAACATGGATCCATCATGCCTTGTTACCACTGTGCAGGCTGGTGGTGGTGGTGTAATGGTGTGGGGGATGTTTTCTTGGCACACTTTAGGCCCCTTCGTGCCAATTGGGCATCGTTTAAATGCCACGGCCTACCTGAGCATTGTTTCTGACCATGTTCATCCCTTTATGGCCACCATGTACCCATCCTCTGATGGCTACTTCCAGCAGGATAATGCACCATGTCACAAAGCTCGAATCATTTCAAATTGGTTTCTTGAACATGACAATGAGTTCACTGTACTAAAATGGCCCCCACAGTCACCAGATCTCAACCCAATAGAGCATCTTTGGGATGTGGTGGAACGGGAGCTTCGTGCCCTGGATGTGCATTCCACAAATCTCCATCAACTGCAAGATGCTATCCTATCAATATGGGCCAACATTTCTAAAGAATGCTTTCAGCACCTTGTTGAATCAATGGCACGTAGAATTAAGGCAGTTCTGAAGGCGAAAGGGGGTCAAACACAGTATTAGTATGGTGTTCCTAATAATCCTTTAGGTGAGTGTATGTATGTGTGTGTGTATATATGTATGTGTGTATATATATATATATATATATATATATATATATATATATACTGTCGAAGTCAGAAGTTTACAGACACGTTAGCCAAATACATTTAAACTCAGTTTTTCACAATTCCTGACATTTATTAGTAGAAAACATTCCCTGTTTTAGGTCAGTTCAGATCGCTACTTTATTTTAAGAATGTGAAATGTCAGAATAATAGTAGACAGAATTATTTTTTTCAGCTATTATTTGATTTATAAAGGTCAGGGCTTTGTGATGGCCACTCAAATACTTTGACATTGTTGCCCTTAAGCCATTGTGCCACAACTTTGGAGGTGTGCTTGGGGTCATTGTCCATTTGGAAGACCCATTTGTGACCGAGCTTTAACTTCCTGTCTGATGTCTTGATGTTGCTTCAATATATCCACATAATTTTCCTTCCTCATGATGCATCTATTTAGTAAAGTGCACCAGTCCCTCCTGCAGCAAACACCCCCACAACATGATGCTGCCACCCCCATGCTTCACGGTTGGGATGGTGTTCTTCACCCTTTTCCCTCCAAACATAACGATGGTCATTATGGCCAAAATGCTCCATTTTTGTTTCATCAGACCAGAGGACATTTCCCCAAAAGTAAGATCTTTGTCCCCATGTGCACTTGCAAACTGTAGTCCGGGTTTTTTATGGCAGTTTTGGAGCAGTGGCTTCTTCCTTACCGTGCAGACTTTCAGGTTATGTAGGACTCGTTTTGCTGTGGATCTAGATACTCGTCTACCTGTTTCCTCCAGCATCTTCACAAGGTCCTTTGCTGTTGTTCTGGGATTGATTTGCACTTTTCACACAAACTTCGTTCATCTCTAGGAGACAGAATGCGTCTCCTTCCTGAGTGGTATGATGACTGTGGGGTCACATGATGGCGTCTCCTTCCTGAGCGGTATGATGACTGTGTGGTCACATGATGGTGTCTCCTTCCTGAGCGGTATGATGAGTGTGTGGTCACATTGTGTTTATATTTGTGTACTATTGTTTGTACAGATGAACGTGGCACCTTCAGGTGTTTTTGAAATTGCTCCTCAGGATGAACCAGACTTGTGGAGGTCCACAATTTTTTTCTGAGGTCTTGGCTGATTTATTTAGATTTTTCCAAGGGTTTGAAGGTAGGCCTTAAAATACATCCACAAGTACACCTCCTATCAGAAGCTAATTGGGTAATTGTCTAATGGCTTGTCATTATTTTCTGGAATTTTCCAAGCTGCTTAAAGGCACAGTTAACTTAGTGTATGTAAACTTCTGACCCGCTGGAATTGTGATTATAGTCAATTAAAAGTGAAACAATCGGTCTGTAAACAATTGTTGGAAAAATGGCTCCTGTCATGCACAAAGTAGATGACTTGCCAAAACTATAGTTTGCTAATATTAAATCTATGGAGTGATTTAAAGACTTCAACCTAAGAGTACATAAACTTCTGACTTCAGCTGTGTATATATATATATATATATATATATATATATATATATATATATATATATATATATATATATATATATATATATATATATTCTTTTTTTTGTGGTTTGACAGCTTTAATAAAATCTATAGATCCATAGATATTGCATAATATTTTCTAATCATTGAAATTGCAATGTTACACCAGTTTCATACAGTAACCTGCAGACTCGTCAATGTCTCTGATCATTAGGGATGTGACTAGTCGACTAAATGGTTCTGATTCTGCTAGTCGACACTGGAATTAAAAGTTTGTTAATGTTTTTCTCCATTAAACTGTTTGACACATATACGTCTGGCTTTATATTTTTACAGACGCTGCACTTAAATTACTGTCATATTAATGTTACACATTTCCGAAACGTTGGATTGAAATTCGGATGTTTTCACATTTGAGTCTTCTTTAAATCTGTGCGTGCTTGTATGTTATTTTTCCGCCGAGCGGCTTTTTCCAAGCACGGGATAATCGCCTCAGGTGAGTCAAGTCCCGTCTTTCACCGGACCATGTCAACAACACAACGTGCTAATTTTGCTCATCAAAATGTATGCTTTTGAGTAATTAGCCTAGAAAATGACTGTATTAGGCAAGGAGCGCCAGTTTTTTAATATGCTGATTAAGATGGCTATTTTCAACTATTTGCTGACTGCTTCAAGGGTTAAACTATCTTTTATTCTGTGTGCACGTCATGTTTATCCTATAGCTTTTTTAACTGTTATTGGTTATCAATATTTAGCGAATAGCTATCATATTAGATCAATGGCTAATGCACGACTGCACGTTGTGACGCGCAACTTTTCAGCATTTTTTTTCCACGTAGATTTGGCTTAGCCTTCCTACGAATTATTTTCAACAATGTCCTTACTGTTTTAATATATTAAGTAACTTTTACTCAGTGAAATCTGTTTAGAACAGGCTATTGGGGTTGCTCTATCTGTCCTGCACTATTCATTCAATTGAATGCATTCAATAACTAGTCGACTCCAAATTTTTCATTTAAACATCAGTGAAGTTAGTCGTGTCTTCATAGCGTTTGGGTTTATGGTAATGACTAGATGCCACTTGCACTGCGTCAATGCGTCCTGTGTTGTGATGTATTGTCCTCTTTTCGTCTGGTGTGCGAAACAGTGTGACTGGCAATGTAAATGTTCTATCACCCCCTTGTGGTCTCCCAACGCTATTACGCCAGATTGCATTAAATGGAAGGCAGCTGACAGTGAATTGGAAAGCACTCAATTTTAGCCTAATTTAAATGTTGGTTACTGTTAATATATCAAAGCCTCAAAAACCTAGCGATAAAATAATGTGCAATATTTATCCGTGAGCTATGTTGAGCTCAGTCCGTACGCTGTAGTCTCTTATGATTCAGTGCCGTTAACAGCAAGGTTAAGTACTGTAGTCTCTAGACACAGCTGTGACTCTTCTGAGTGTTCATGAAGCAAAGCTGCATATTACCTGCACACAACCCATTTGCAGGAGCAAGACAAACTCATTTCCCCAATCACTGTCTTCAGCATGTGCTCTCTTCCATCTCCCTCTGAGATGGGGCTGTGATTTCACATCTGTGCACCGATTACATCATCTCGCTTACATGCTAGTGTATTCTAGGGCTTTGTCAAAATGTGCCAGTGGTTTACAATTGACTTACTATACTCCGATTGCTTTCATTTTACAACTTATACAAGAATTTAAATATGATATCATCTTAAATTGAGAAGCAATGAAAATGCAGGCTTTACCACGCTTTCCTTATTTGGCTAAATTTAACAGGGTGGTATGTTGTCCTGCCAAAACTACGTTCTGTTTTACCTAATATTTGTGTGTGCTATGTATTTTTGGCTTATTAGTGTATTGCAACCAATCAGTCGTGTGTTGAGTCTCCTGTTCGCCAGGGCTGTGTGTTGACACCGTTCAATTCTGATTTCAATTCAGCTCCATTTGATTCTGATTAATTTGGGAATATTATAGTTATAACGTCCGTTTTACTAACCTACCAAAGCAGTTTGACGTTTCTCCAAACCCACAAGGAAATAAAGTCATTTTGACTCAAATTCAAGTTATTTTTCAATATACGTAAACAGTCACACTGCAAAAAAAAATCCTTAAAACAAGAACAATTATTGGGAAAAATAAAATGGCACAAAGAAAGATATTAAGTCTTGTTTTCATAGTCATCTGAGGTATTTGGTGGGGTTTATCTTCAATAATGGGGAAAGAAAAATAAACATGTTTTCCCTTTGGATCAAGGATTGTTGTTGTTGTTGTTGTTGTTGTTTTATCCCACTGGCAAATAGTGTTTTCTTGTTATAGCACGAATGTTATTAAATGTTGTTAGATTTATCTTATAAATATTCATATATCTTATTATGTAAATATATATTGTTTTTAGAACGTTTAGATATTTTATTGGAAAATGAGAGAGAGAGAGAGAGGGAGAGATTTGGAGAGAGAGAGAGAGAGAGAGAGAGAGAGAGAGAGAGAGAGAGAGGGGAGATTTGGAGAGAGGGGGGAGATTTGGAGAGGGAGGGAGGGAGAGAGAGAGAGGGAGAGATTTGGAGAGAGGGGAGATTTGGAGAGGGAGGGAGGGAGAGAGAGAGAGGGAGAGATTTGGAGAGAGAGGGAGAGAGAGAGAGGGAGAGATTTGGAGAGGGAGGGAGAGAGAGAGAGGGAGAGATTTGGAGAGGGAGAGATTTGGAGAGAGAGAGAGGGAGAGATTTGGAGAGAGAGAGAGGGGGGGAGAGGGAGAGAGAGAGAGAGAGAAGAAGCATTGAAATCACAAAGACATACAATTACCTCGGCCTAAAAATCAGTTCTACAGGTAATTTTGCTTTGGCTGTGAATGAACTCAAAGAGAAAGCACAAAGGGCGTTTTATGCCATTAAAAAATCCATTAAAATTGATATTCCGATCAGGATCTGGCTCAAAATATTCAAATCAGTCATCGAACCAATCGCATTATATGGCAGTGAAGTTTGGGGTCCACCTGTAAAATTTGACTATTTAAATTGGGAAAAACATCCCATTGAAACTCTGCATCTGGAATTTTGTAAAAGAATCATTTATGTCCAAAGAAAAGCCCCAAATAATGGATGCAGGGCAGAATTAGGCCAATACCCTCTCCTTTTGAACATTCAGAAAAGAGCCATCAAATTCTGGAAGCATCTAAAGACAAGTGACCCCAACACATCCCATTATAAAGCCCTAAAACACCAAGAGCTGAGCGGGGTGAAGAGTCCCCTATGCCAGCTTGTCCTGAGACTGACTGAAGTCACACCTGAGGAGATCGGCCAGTCTCAGGATAACGGCACACTCACAAACATTCGGCCGAACCAAATTATACACAAAGAAAAGGAGAAATACCTCACACATTGGACAAACACCATTAAAACTCAACACGAACTGGAATGTTATTCGGCACTAAATCGAGAGTACACGGTGGCAAACTATCTGACCACAGTGACTGACAGAAAGTTAAGAAAAGCACTGACGATGTACAGACTCAGCGAGCACAGTCTGGCCGTAGAGACGGGCCGCCGCAGACAGACATGGCTGCCCCGCGAGGACAGACTGTGCTCCCAATGCATCCTGGGAGTGATTGAGACAGAACTGCACTTCCTCACAGAATGCCCAAAATACCAACCAATTAGAAACAAATATTACCCCAAAATTAACAACATATGTCCAGATTTCAATGCATGTACCCCGACACAAAAAATGTGTTTTATTCTGGGTGAAAAAGAGGAATGTGCAAATATAGCTGCAAGATTTGTACTATCCTGTAGAAACCTGCGGGACAACCAGAACTCAACCAATAACAACACATGATGTATCGATGACCCCTGACCCCAACCTCCCCTCAACCCCCCCCCCCCCCCCCCCCGCCCCCCCCGTTACTGACCCCATATGTTGCATTAATGCCATTTATTTATATTTATTATTGTTGTCATGTCTTAGTTTAGTTCCTGTTTTGTTTTGTATGTAATTGCTTTGGCAATACAAAATGTCTTTGTCATGCCAATAAAGCTCGTTAAATTGAAAATTGAATTGAATTGAGAGGGGAGATTTGGAGAGGGAGAGAGATAGAGAGAGAGAGGGGGAGATTTGGAGAGAGAGAGAGAGGGAGAGAGAGAGAGAGAGAGTCTGTGACTCTAGTACTCAAGTCTGTGCTGTCTAAATGAAGAATATTTGGTATAAACTTGTAATGGGATTCACAGGACGGGCCTGGAGTAGGCGGGAACCAGCAGAACAGTAAACATAATTTTAAAGACATAACTGAACTTAAACAAACATAAACACACAGACATACACGCACACAGTGGCCACGTGTCTCTCTCTCTCTCTCTCTCTTTATTGGCATGATTGTATTTACATACAATATTGCCAAAGCATTAAAACACAAAACAGATCATGACAAGACAAATAATAATAATAAAATAGTAACAAGTAGCAATAAAGATACTTGTGTACTCTCTTTCTTGAACTGGCACCTCCGGCTTGTCTTTATCCCCCTCCCGGCTGATTAGTACAATTCAGCGCCAGGCGTGCATCCTCACGGTCCAGCTCTGACCTCCTCCTCATCACAAATCATTGTTTTTATAAATCATTCCAAAATAATCTAACTGAATCAAATCAGGACCAATTTTGAGCTTGCTTGTGTGAGCAAGTGGTGGTGGTGGCGGCGTAGTGGGCTAAAGCACATAACTGGTAATCAGAAGGTTGCTGGTTTGGTCCCCACAGTCACCACCATTGTGTCCTTGAGTAAGGCACTTAACTCCAGGTTGCTCCGGGGGGGATTGTCCCTGTAATAAGTGCACTGTAAGTCACTTTGGTGGCGGCGTAGTGGGCTAAAGCACATAACTGGTAATCAGAAGGTTGCTGGTTTGGTCCCCACAGTCACCACCATTGTGTCCTTGAGTAAGGCACTTAACTCCAGGTTGCTCTGGGGGGGATTGTCCCTGTAATAAGTGCACTGTAAGTCACTTTGGATAAAAGCGTCTGCCAAATGCATAAATGTAAATGTAAAATGCAATGCACAGCAAGGCATCTCAGTAGATTTTGGAACAGACTAAGATTTTGAATAATTAAAAGGAAAATGCAAACATTCAAAAATGGACCATTCAGATAAAGAAGGGCGGATCCTTTGAAACTGCCAACGGCATGGAAACCTGACACGAGGTCGTCGGTGCCAGAGAACACGATGAATTAGTCTCAGCACTCAGGAGCGACTCGGCTAAATTATTGATGCCATGCACACACGAGCTAGCTGATTCATGTGCTGGAATGTTACAACTGTGTGTTCACTTCACTGAACAAACAAAAAGCATTAAGTAATTACAGAGAGTCATAGTCCTAGATATTAAACATCAATCGTTCCTATAATGGGGTTATTCTCAAGGGGAAAACGTTTTATCGTTAACCTTGAAATGGTAACAGCATATGAGCATAGAGGGGAAGGAAGACCACTTTAGAACATTTGTGATTTGCACTAGTAATATACATATAGGTATCCAAAATTACAGGTTTATTGTCGTAACAATGTAGCGCAGGTAAACCCTGTAATCTGGTGAACACTGTGTTGCCTGTAAATTCCCCAATGGCCCCATTCACTTCCATTGTAACTGCCTTGCTGAAACCTAGAGCTGTGTCGGTATATTCAAATATCGATATCTCACGATATTGTATCGAGACTTTAGATCCATGTATGATGATGATATTTATGTTCAATTGTTTGTGTATTCATATCATGCCACCATTCGCTGTTTCTCTCACGGACACGCTGGGCATCTCTCACGTGTTTGGCACCTCTGCCGGGCAAAAATATCGATTTTCTGCTTAACTGCGATCTTCACTTTGAGTAGTGTAGTGGCGATGTTCAGAACAGAGATCTTTTCACTGCGTGTTGAGAATAAAAGTTTGTTTTTTCTCTTGCCGTGTGATGGGAGTCCAAAGACGAGATCCACTCTATACTTTTGTCATTAAATATTGTCACTTTTTAAAATCCTTTCTGTACTTTACACTCATTTATTGATCAAAAACAACTACAAAAAAAACCATTTAATTTTAATCACAGCTAGCACGGATGCTGTCAAGAAGCCTTTCGACTAAAACACCTGTCAAAGTCTCTGCCGCTGGTCTTAAAAACTGATATTTTGCCACTTACCTTATTGTGTTATCAGATATGTTTTCTCACGACTTTTGCTTTTGAGGTACAAAATATTTTTTTATTGTTCTAACAATAAATATGATAATTCTCATTGAACATGGATTGGATCTGCCCAATTCCCAATGCGCTCTGACCCCAGCTAAATTGGGATATGTGAAAAAACTGCATTTCATTGGCTCTGTACTCTGCACAATGACAATAAAGTTGAATCTTAATCTTAAAACCGAGAGCGAGAACCACATTATAGCGACCACGAGGAGGTTACCCCATGTGACTCTACCCTCCCTAGCAACCGGGCCAATTTGGTTGCTAAGGAGACCTGACTGGAGTCACTCAGCACGCCCTGGATTCAAACTCACGACTCCAGCGGTGATAGTCAGCATCTTTACTCGCTGAGCTACCCATTCCTAACTTTTTCGTTTAATTTGAGTCTTGTTTTAAAACAAAGTACTTAATCCATTGAAACTCAGGGTCCATTATAAAACAGATAAGCTCTGACTCAATCCTGATTGGATAAGACGATTATAAAATAGCCAGCATATGCACACCTGTTTTGACATTGTTTGACAACCGTTAAAAACAACTATACTCCACTCTGCCTTGTGCCAAACACACATTGCAAGTTCTTCCTTTGGTCATTTCTTGTGTACCTTATATTTAAAATCCAATTGCCATTTTTTTGGGTACAACGATATTCCAAGCTGTCTTTAAACATGAATAATCCACAGTATTTGAACACTTACACAAGTGCACTTAATGAGTTCAGCAGCTTGCGCTCCCTCACTAGTGTGCTATCATGCTTAGCTACGTGGCGGCGCAGGCATCATTTATTGATGGCATGCCAAGTGGCTTGTGTTTCTCTGTCCGGTACAGTTACTCCCAAAAATCCCCAACATGACCCAATGGAAGTGAGGAAACGAGGAGATAGTGAAGTTCAGAGAAGATGACATTGGAACAGCGTTTTCATAATCCACTGTTCTGTTTTGAAGACTCGTCATTTCAAATTGTGAGTTGATTGTCTTATTTTTGGCACACTTTGTGGGACCTCTGAAGGGTGAAAGTTGATCACGGAGTATTTACTGAGTAGTAGTCACCTAGAGTTGTTATCTCAATAGTTGTCGAATATGGAGGGCTTCAGGAAGACTTAAACATGTGGTTTCTCTGTATAATAGTGACAACAACATGATGAAGTTAAATAGTTGAATGCATTGATTCTTTTACATAATAAGCAATACTTTCACCAAGTAATATACTGTAGCTCATTAGCTGTAGGCTGTTTTCAAACGCTGATGTTCCCCTTTTATAAGCGGCATATATCGGAGCACCCTTCCTCTGCGGAAGTTTACTGGTTCCTCAGCGTTTAGTGTAAGAAGAAGTAGTGCTGTGTAGCCTCTATGGTGGAATGAATCCTGTAGGGCAGCCATGTTCCTTTTTGGGTTTTTTCTAGGGAACAGATCTATAATTGCTTTTCAAATTTGATTGATTCTGTCAGTATTGTTTCTCAGTGTATCATAGCTGTACTTTGGTTTCAGTATACTCATGGAGCTTCATGCAAATACAGTGAGTCATCTATAATTTCAGTCATTTATATGTGATGTTGACTTCAATAGATGCCCAAAGCTGTCCCCGACTTCGCTTTGATCGTATACTGTAGCTCACTGGTATATCAGGCTTTCTAAGGAATCCGCCAACATTTCAGGACAAGCGGAATTTCACAGCACTTTAAGGACAAGAACGAAGCGTGACAATCTTGCGGCTTGCATGCTTCCATTACATAATTAATTAAATTAAATGAATGAACTGTCACAAACGCAGTCCAGGCTGTTATCAGTGCAGATTCTGCAGCTTTGGCTTGATAGAAGAGCTCCACTGTTACGGTAAAATCCTTGATACTAAAGGGGGTGATGGAGTTGCCTTCAAAATCTGTGCATTTAAACTAGTTGTGCTATTTTTTCAACACATTTTGGGATGCAACAATACCCAAAAACAGCTTGCGTAGCTACAAGCGCGACTTGCGTAGAGGATGTTTCGTCCCGAAGGCTCTGATCCTGTACTGCTGATATTGAGTAGTTCTATTTTTAGAATATTTTTTTGCTGAATGACCATTTTTTGCCTCTTAACAAGCTTCTTCCCTCTACAGTAGGTAGTCAATTGAAGTTTGTATGCCAAAGACCCATTAAAGCAAGTGGGATCACTTGACGGTCATCCTTGTAACGCCCTCAAGCAGCTATTTTTCCATAAGTACAGCTCGGATCTACTTGAACGTGGAAAGGCTCCATAACTGTTTGTCAATATCTTTTGAATGGCATATTTCAATTAAGCAATGAAATCTGGTAACAATGGTGGTAGCATTGTTCTGGCTAGTCCTGCTAATGCGCGTCATGAAGGCTGTGGCTCAGGTGGTAGAGCGGGTCGGCCACTAATCACAGGGTTGGTGGTTCGATTCCCGGCCCACATGACTCCACATGCTGAAATGTCTGAAGACACTGAACCCCAAGTTGCTCCCAATGACAGGCTAGCGCCTTGCATGGTGTGTGTGTGTGTGTGTGTGTGTGTGTGTGTGTGTGTGTGTGTGTGTGTGTGTGTGTGTGTGTGTGTGTGTGTGTGTGTGTGTGTGTGTGTGTAAATGGGTGAATGAGTTCACAGTGTAAATCTCTGAAAAACCGCTAAGGCTAAAAAAGCGATATGAGTGCAGACCATTTACCATGAAGAGAAAAAAAACAGGTGTGGCTCCTTTAAAAAGTCCAATTTAAATATGTATGCGTTCATACCATGTGACCAATGGTAAGTAATGGTACATATAATTGAACACTCTTTATGTGGGAACTTGCGTTGGATATGCAAAGCTAATAGTCCAAGTGAAACACTAAGAATATATATATATACATTTAAATTGCATTATATTGACATTTGGCTCAACAAAATTTTCACGAATATGTTTTGTTGCATGGAATGTTTCGGATTCAACACAACTTAAGCTCAGTCGACAGCATTTGATGCATAACGTTGATTACCACAAAAATCTATTTTGACTCATCCCTCCTTTTCTTTAAAAACCAAAAATACAGGGTTGCTCAGCATGTAAAGACGCTGACTATCACACCTGGAGTCGCGAGTTTGAATCCAGGACATGCTGAGTGACTCCAACCAGGTCTCCTTAGCAACCAAATTGGCCCGGTTGCTAGGGAGGGTAGAGTCACATGGGGTAACCAAATTGGCCCGGTTGCTAGGGAGGGTAGAGTCACATGGGGTAACCTCCTCGTGGTCACTATAATGTGGTTCTCGCTCTCGGTGGGGCGTGTGGTGAGTTGTGCGTGGATGCCGCTGAGAATAGCTTGAAGCCTCCACACGAACTAGGTCTCCGTGGTAAAACACTCAACAAACCACGTGATAAGATGTGGAGACGACTGAGATTCGTCCTCCGCCACCCAGATTGAGGCGAGTCACTACGCCACCACGAGGACTTGGAGCGCATTGGGAATTGGCCATTCCACACTGGGTTCCAGCGAGCCGTTTACAATGGAAGTCAATGGGGCCAATTGGTAAATGTTAATATACTCACTGTTTCAAATGTATAGTCAAAAGATGTAAACATTATATGTGATTTTAGTGTGATAAAACCAGCGTCACAGCGTTTACCAGATGATAGATCTTACCGCTGTAACATCGCCATAACAAAAAGGTGGTAAAATTGGATATAAATTTACACAATTATGGTTATTGGGTGATTTCGGCACACTAAAATCATGTTAACATGCATATTGTGTACATTTTGTTGCTATACTTTTGAAACAGTGAGTATTTTAACCAAGGGCGTAGCCAGGAAATTACTTGGGTGGGCCTCAATAAAAATGGATGGGCCAAGTTTTCGGCCATTTTTTTTTTTTTTTTACCACATTTTCCTTAACAACAGAGAAGTGGCACATTCAAACAGTTCTTTCACACGTTTTTATAAATATATAATTAAAGTCAAAGAATAATCTCTAACATTCTGGGTGGGTCTAATTTGGATGGGCCCTGGCCCACCCCTGGCCCATCACAGGCTACGCCATTGATTTTAACGTTGACGGATTTGCCCCATTGACTTCATTGGTAAGTGCCTCACATTTTTGCTTTTTCAAAATAAACGAGAGACAAGTTGAAAATAATTTTTTGTGGGTTTAATTATTACCGAACCTGGAACGTTCCATTAATATATTATTGTCCCATCACCCTCGATACACAAGCACTCAACTCAGGTCAAATGTATTCATATATGTGCGTCACGTGGCAGATTCAGATTTGCTCTGTCGCATCTCTGCATCTCTTGATGTGCATTTTCCTGTGTTTCCCTTATAGCCACAGGACCAAAGCCTCCTGCTGTCCTACGCCACCTCCAGGGAGCTGGGGCCCGACCCAGGCACCCCCCAATGGCTGGGATATGGCGTCCTCTAGAGAGGGTCGTGACTGCTACATCAAGTAAGTGTCTCTTGCAGAAGTTTGCAACGCTGCTCTTTGACTTTTGATGGTTCTGGCGAAACTCTCCACGTTTCTTCCATCTGAATACTGATTCTCTGCTCGCTGCAGTGCACAAAACTCAGTCTTGGCCTCAGCGCACTCTTAACGTATGCATCGAGTAAGCGAAGCAGTAAAGATATGCGAGTGTGAGAGCGATACGTGCAGCTTTGATCTCTTTAAGACTCGCATGAAGCTCTTTGGAGTGCTGAAAGAGCATATGCACATTAGCATGCTAAACCTGCGTCAGTCTCCTCTAGTGACAAACGTGTACTAGATGCTAATGCTGCGTTGTCAGCGCTGTAATGGCACGAGGGAAATGACATCTGAGGATGACGGAAAACTGTGTAACAAGTGAGTCCACAGCTGCTTCATTTAAAGGGTTTGTTTCTGGCGGAGGAAGACGATATTTTGCTTTGTTTTCGTCCTACGGGCTCTGATGGGAACGTGAGCGGGCGTAAGGGGCCGTTCACACATGACACGTTTCTATATGCACTGCGCTGTGTCAGGCTAAAAGTGGACCAGTGTCAGTTTAAAAAAGAAATGGTCCACGTTTGACTGTTTTTAGCGAGGTCTGCAGGAACACGTGTTTTTTAGGCGCCGTGTCGAATAGGGGTGGGTAAAAATATAAATTTTATTATGCATCTCGTTCTTTATTTGAACAATGTTGATATTGATTTTTAAGTCCCAAAATCGTTCTTTTACTGAAGTATTGTAGTGGAGTATTCACGCGTCACATTTGTCTCTTATTATCCTTTCTGTTATTTACAGTCAATTGTTAATAAAAAACAACAAAAGAAACATTTAATGATAGTCACATATAGCACAGGTGACGTAAAGAAGCCATTCGAGTCTCTCGTTACCATGCGCACATTTACAGACACGCTTTACAGAAATGCTTTATTTATTTATTTATTTTAATTTCTCCCTAATGTGGAACGCCCAATTCCCACTGCAAGTCCTCGTGGTGTTGTAGTGACTCGCCTCAATCCGGGTGGCTGAGGACGAATCTCAGTTGCCTCCACGTCTGAGACCGTCAATCCGCGCATCTTATCACGTGACTTGTTGAGCGCGTTACCGTGGAGACGTAGCATGTGTGGAGGCTTCACGCTATTCTCCGCGGCATCCACACAACACACCACACGCCCCACCGAGAGCGAGAACCACATTATAGTGACCACGAGGAGGTCACCCCATGTGACTCTACCCTCCCTAGCAACCAGGCCAATTTGGTTGCTAAGGAGACCTGACTGGAGTCACTGGATTCGAACTCGCGACTCCAGGTGTGATAGTCAGCGGCAATACTCGATGAGATTCCCAGACCCCCGATGCCTAAAAGAACAAATCAATGTAAATAGTGTCGTCACGGTAACAAATTCAGTAGTCGGAACCGATACCAGTGAAAATGTGTGGTTCTCGATACCAGTTTCGATACGACAGCAAAGATATGATAATGTGCTATTGAACATACCAGTTTAGTTTATTTTTAATTATTTAATAAGTATAGTCTAATAATTAAAGTTTAATTTAATTTCATCAAAATGGTGTTTAATCAATACATTCTTAAAACATTTAACAAGTGAAAATATAACTTCTCAACATCTAATGGCATTTTATGACAAACTTTTATTCAACAGCTGTTTTGCTTGTGATATATTGATTCATTATTATTATTATTATTATTATTAAAGTGAATATTACATTTTACTGTACAGTTGTAATATATTTTTATTAAATTTCTTCGATTTCAGGCATCTAGCTTGTATTTTGAAACGTGCTTTTATTATGACGTGCGTTTTTTTGCCTGAATCGTCACTTTTCCGGATACAGAGTTTGCGTCACTTTTAAGTCACGTCTGAAATCATCTCTTTATGCTGGCCTTTGAGTCTGACAAATGAAACGTGAGACTCAGTTTTGGAGTCTTTGTGTTTTACACTTCTGGTGTTTGTGTATGTGGTCATTTTGACATTTTATATTTTAAATGTTATTACTGTGAAGCACTTTGGCCAACTCTATTGTTTTGAATGCGATATAAATAAAGCTGAGATTAAAGTGCAGATGCTGTGATTTTCATTCTCTATATATATTATACATGTGCTGCGTGGTTCACGGTGGATTAGTGCTCTGCTGTGTCATCTCGTACAACGTCAATGATTCTCAATGTCTGTGGCGTTTCTAGTGGATGAGCGGTCAGATTTATTTAAGATTTATGTCCGTCTTGTGTGTTTTTGTCTTTTGTTTAAGTTTATCATTAAAATATGATTTATATTGCGAAGCCGGTCCTCGCCTCCTTTCCATTGAACAGCATTACACACTGGTACCATTACATCCTTTTTATTTTAGTATCGACTTGGTACCTACGTACTGGTACTTTTGACAGCACTACCTGTATATAGTCATAAATCACAATAAACCTGTTTTAAAAAATTATATATGCATGCAATTTAATATCATATTTGTTGATGAAGACATTTGTTCATATTGGGAGGTCTGTATCAATACCAAACTCTATCGTCAAGTAAAAAACAACTGACATCTCGCGACACCTTTTATGTTGTAAAATCTCCTGTTCTTCATTGTACCGCATCGTGCTTTTTTATAGCACATAAATGTGATGTGAGTCTGGGCGATATGTAAACATTATTTTATCGATATTCACCTTAAAAAAAAAATATCGTTATATACGATTATATCGTCAAGCCGCCTGATGAGGATCGTGATTTTTTTGGGGGGGTTTATTGATTTTGTTTTTTAAAAAAAAAATTATATTTATTGAAACACGAAAAACAAAAGACATTTCTAAATTCAAACTGCACTTTAAACGAAAAAGAAAAAAATACAAATAAAAAATAACGAAGTGATCAAAAAATCAAAAAACCTCCCCAAATCGAAACATTTACCGTCTACAACGGCTCCATTTCCCATCAGGCAAGCGTCAGTCAACGACAACAGGTGGAAAATTACTAATAGCCGACAGATTAAGAACTAAAGACAATAAACACAATAATATTCATAATAAATTAGCCTAATAAATGCCCTTGTGTTCCCAAAATAATGCTACCAAATCTGTGTTCTTATATTGTGTTTGTATTAGGACTGCAACTAATGATTATTTTGATAATTGATTAATCTAACGATTATTAGAACGATTATTCGACTATTCTGCGATTATTTCACCAATTAATCGTTAGCTCTTAGCCGATTATTCAGCTTCTGTCCCGACTTAAAAGTTTGTATTTAACGTGTTTACTAACAATAAAGAGGACAAAATTATCTTTAAAAATATCTCTAAATGACATTCACTGAATTAAAGGGGAAAAATACTTGGATTTTTAATTGTTTAATTAATAAAAAAAATTCACTGCCAAAAATCCTCTTGTGATCAAGTGTTTTTGTCTTGTTTGCCATTTAAAAATGTCTAAAAATCCTTAAAACCAGAGACATTTGCTGCAAAAACAGCTCATTTTGTTTTTTTTCTAATTAGCCACACTATCAAGGGAGGGAGGAGCTTGTCACACATAGGGTGGGGTTGCTTTGAGGATCGGGCAACTTATGTAAGAATGGAAGATGATACACCAGTAATGCATTGTATGCAGGATATTTTGGGCAGAAAGCTTCACGTTGAGGCTGTCCGCTTGCTTGGCTGAGATGCGACTTCACTTCAGTGCATCAGTGCGTCTTTTCTGCTACTCTGGTGTGTAATAATTTATGCTTCAACATCGTTATATCAATGCTTCCTTGATGCTTTGTCAAACCAGTTAAATAGTTATGGTCTGGAAGTATTGTTTTTAGATAAGCAATCCAGGAAAATGTTTCATGTGGTGGCAAGACGGGTACAGTGAAAACGTCCAGGTGGCTGCAGCATGGCTGAATCTTAGGGTACATTTTGTCTTGTTTTTAGAGAAATCAAATGTAGGAACGTTTGCATTTATAACAAGAAAAACAAATATTCACCAGTCAGGTAAGAAATAATAAACTTGATTCAAAGTGAAAATAAGTTTATTTTTCTTACCCCATTGGCAAATTTGGTGACATTTAGCTGAAAACAACGCATAATTATTGATCGACCGATATGTTTTTTTTTTTTTTTTAATGGACGATGCTGATATCCAGAGTTCAGGGTGGCCGATAGGCCGATGCAATGCTGATATCCAGAGTTCAGGGTGGCCGATAGGCCGATGCAATGCCGATATCCAGAGTTCAGGGTGGCCGATGCAATGCCGATATCCAGAGTTCAGGGTGGCCGATAGGCCGATGCAATGCCGATATCCAGAGTTCAGGGTGGCCGATAGGCCGATGCAATGCCGATATCCAGAGTTCAGGGTGGCCGATAGGCCGATGCAATGCCGATATCCAGAGTTCAGGGTGGCCGATAGGCCGATGCAATGCCGATATCCAGAGTTCAGGGTGGCCGATAGGCCGATGCAATGCCGATATCCAGAGTTCAGGGTGGCCGATAGGCCGATGCAATGCCGATATCCAGAGTTCAGGGTGGCCGATAGGCCGATGCAATGCCGATATCCAGAGTTCAGGGTGGCCGATAGGCCGATGCAATGCCGATATCCAGAGTTCAGGGTGGCCGATAGGCCGATGCAATGCCGATATCCAGAGTTCAGGGTGGCCGATAGGCCGATGCAATGCCGATATCCAGAGTTCAGGGTGGCCGATAGGCCGATGCAATGCCGATATCCAGAGTTCAAGGTGGCCGATAGGCCGATGCAATGCCGGTATCCAGAGTTCAGGGTGGCCGATAGACCGATGCAATGCCGATATATCACACAATTTAATATAGTGAGAAACTATAATATAACATAAACATAAAATTGCTAAAAAATTTACAAACTCTTATTTAGTACTATATTTACTCAATTTAACACTTTAACTTTGTAAAAAATCATCTGTTTAGTCAACAAATTTTAGTCATTTATTTGCACATGAAGAAATTGTTACTATATTAGAAAGAAGCAAATATCAGTACACACAGTAGTCCAGCACTCATGGATGGCACATCCATGTTAGCAATCACGTTTTCTCCCAAAACAGAATATAAATAAATGTATATTAAAATGTGGTGTTTGTACATTTTAATATACATTTCATATACATTTATGTTCAAACACCATGTAAAAGTGAATTTTGCACAATAGGTCCCCTTTAAAATAGAACCAACATTGTCAAAACATACAGCTTGGGCTTTCAGGAGATCTGATATCTGTTGCTGTCACAGAGTCATCGTGGACACGATGCCGGAAAGTTGTTAATTGTGCGAGACGAGTAAGTTCCCCTCACCTGATCCATGCAGCAGTGTTTATTAGACTGAGCTGCGAATCACACATGCAACACTGAGCAATGATTAATCTGCCATCAGTCCTGACAGACAGTGTGTGGGTGAGTTGAAGCTTCGTATGACCAGTGTTTGTGTCACGTGACTGTTGGAGTCGTGTTTAGATTAATGGCCTTTTTTTCTGGTAAGCAGCAAGTTGTCGTATTTTTGTGACTGTGTTTCAAAGGAAGGCATTTAATAGAGTGCTGAACTCATAAGTTTGCTGTTTATCACGAAAACTTCATTGACACCTTCCATTCTTAAAAAAAAAAAACATCTTAAACCAGTCTAAGATGGTTTGGAAGTCTTAGCTTGGCTGGTCTGGTTTGATGGTTTTAGATGCATTTTAGGCACTTGCCAGCTGGTTAGGCTGGGAAATCTGCAAACCGGATATGCAAGACCCACCAATATTTTAGGTTTGTTTAAAGGTGCACTTAGTAACTTTTTCCTCGTGTCATCTCGGACTTACAGTGACACCTAGTGGTGTGGATGCAGCGTCATTCAAAATCAATAGTTTTCATTTTTAACAAAACTATTCACAATCAGCCATGAGAGTGAAAGTGTCCAAAAACAAGACGGTTACTGAGATAAAGCGAGTAGTGAGTAGTGTTCAGCTGGTCATGTGATTCTAATATGGCCGCCCCCATGAGGGCGCCCCTGCCCCATGTAGAATAAAACAGCTTTTATAAGGTTACCGATCAAACTGATACGAGTCTAGATATCTCATGTGAGCGCTCATGATTTTATACATGTTTCTAAATGACAATTAATTTCTTTGGGAGTAAAACTTCTTTTTAATAGCAAAATAATTACTGAGTGCACCTTTAAGCTGTATTTCAACAAGGGCCTATGCATTTTGAGATTGCTTTCTCTACAAGGGTACGCTGCTATCTTAGAGATGTGCAAAAGAAGTAATCTAAGGCCACGCTAATCGTCCACGCTAATCGGTTTAACTTTGAAAACTCTGGTTTCAGTTACCTAACGTCATTAGTTTTCCAGAGTAATGTAGTTAAAAGTGTTTTTGAAGGTCTCATTGGTGGATACGCTATCCCGAAAACGGATTAGTGTGGACGTGGTCTCAGATGGCAGCATAATCATGCAGCCTACCTTTTAGAACGGAGTTCGTGTCGGGAAGGTGCATTAAAATGCGGTCTACTTAGGCCACTCACTAGTTTAGGTTTTGGAACAGAGTCATCATCTGGACCTGTTTTTAGTGGTTTAGAACTAATATCAGTAGACACCGATCTGATTTGGGATGCCTCCTTTAATTCTGGCAATGCTTCTATATTAGTGCTACTGTAAATGGAGGATGGGGAGAGATTAGAGCACTTGTGTACTCTGGAGTTTTTAAGTAGGAAATGTGGACTGACTACATTAGAGTTAACACAGATATGATAATATAGATGAAGCATTATTGATGGCATTAGTGGCAACACGTGCATCACTATTACTGTTGGTCATAGAGTTATTGATTTGAATAAACCCATAACTGGACAGTCCCGCCAGGATTTTACAGCACTTTTGATTATTGCAGCCCAAAAGGACTATTCTCATTGCAATGCCATTCGCTGCATTTTTTGTTGTTGTTGTTTTGCTGTTAAAACGTACAAATAATCATAGATTTCTTGTTCATTTGTTTAAATGATGAACAGTTGCCTGTAAATATTGTACAAAGTGGCAGGGCGGAGGGCCGGGTCATGATTCCGTACATCCGGCCCCTAATCAGGCTAATTAGCCATCGAGAGGGATAAAGGCCGACCGGAGATGGCAGTGCGAGAGAGAGAGAGATTTACAGGCAGCTGTCCGACACCTGTGTGTGTTTGTGTCTTTTTTGGTTCAGTTTATAATTATAATATTATTTATATCTTCAACCCGGTTCTCGCCTCCACCTTTCCGTTAATCCCTTTACATACTACATTACTACTGAATGAACAGCAAGCATGTATAATCAAAATAGCATACATTTATGAGGTGTAACCTTTAAAATGGCTAGTGCAAGTTCAATAGAAGACCCATTGACTAATTATTTTTATATACAAATTTTAAGCCTCAGCGGACGATCCCAAACAGACAGGGCATTGAGAACTGGCACAACAGCTTGTGTATTGCTGTGATCGCTGTTAAATGGCCGTTCTGAAACTATATATATATATATATATATATATATATATATATATATATATAGGCTGTTTTTTAAAACAGGATAAAACGACGACACACACATTTAAGTAACTTTCTAAATTATCGCAATGTACTAAAATAGTATAAATAGTTACTATATTTTAAAGGAATATTTCAGGTTTAATTCAAGTTAAGTTGAGTCGACAGCATTTGCGGCATAATGTTGATTGCCACAAAAATTTATTTTTCGACTCATTGTTACTTTTCTTTAAAAAAAGCCAAAAAGCAAAAATCAACAATGGAAGTCAATGGGGTTTAATCTGTAAATATTAAAATACTGTTTCAGGAGTATAGACACAAGACATAAACAATATGTGTGTTAACATGATTTTACTGTGATATAGTCACTTAATAACCACATCTGTGTGAAGATAGAGACAATTTTACAACTTTGTTGTCATGGCGATGTAAACAGGCCAATTTAAACAACTTTAAAGCTCAAATAATACACAAGTTTTAACAAAAAAAATAATATAAGTGCTTTTATAAAATTATAAGTGTCACATTTCTGCCTTTAAACAGTCCAAAAATGACCCCCATTGACTTCCATTGTAAGTGTCCCACCATGAAACGAAGGGACGAGTCAAATTTTTATTTTTTTTGTAGAAGTCAACATTGTGCCATAAATGCCGTCAACTGAGCTTCATCTGTATTGAACCTAAAATATCCTATATTTTAACTGATAAAAATACTAAAATACTGAACATGTATAAATCCGGTTGCTTAATTTGTTAATGTGACTTTACCGGAGTGTTTGTTGTGAATGAAGCAAAGCGATCGGACTACCTCTGGTTCACGGTTAATGCTGGAAAATTGCGGAAATTGCACAAAATTGCAAACTACCACTAATAGTGCAGAGAGTAGTTGAATTTGCCGTAATTCTTTCAATTGCAAGGTGGAAAACTCCTGAAGGACTGACTGGAAGTATTAAAATTCCACCCTTTTACTAATTTTTCACCTTTTCTGATTTGGACATGATTGATACCTTAAATTGTGCAACTTCTGCACAAACAGGCTTTGAATTTGATTAGTTGTGTAAATGGAGAGGATTTTGTAAGCACGTGCTTCACGATGGACGCGATTAGAGCATGTTAACCAGAAATATTTGACTAGATGAATCCATGTAACCAAATGCAAGCACACTCGTCAATATCTCTTGACGGATCGTAATTGGTCCCTGCTGGTTTTATGGAAAAATGTTGGTTAATACATCGTTTCACAGCAGCGGCTTCTTTGCATGAGAAAGTCATTGCATTCAAATCGAACTGGAGGACATTGATTTTTACTTGTCTGGTTTGGCATTTAGTCAAAGTGGTCTTTTGTCTGGTTGGCGTTCACTTCCTGTTTGGGGAATTGTGATTTGTGTCTTTTGTCTTGTGAATGTTGAGTCAGTTGAATAAGATTCAGAACAGACAGAGCACTGACTCATGCATCAAGTAAGAGAGCAGCCAGTGATATCTTACATAAAGAATCATTATCACGGATCTTTTCATGCATATATATATATATGTAGTTTAGTTTAGTTTATTTAAGAGTTTGACAAGGCAGGATATTGAAGGACAAAACCCTGAAATGTATCAAACAGAACACATACTCAAAACAACCATATGTACCTAATTAAAAATAAAAATAAAAAAATTAAAAAAACCAACAGGAGGTGTAAAACAGATGCATAGAAAAACCTGAAATACATCAGGATTTCATACAAAGAAAACCTGTAAGTTATTTATAAAACAGTTTAAGTGCACGTGGAATAAAAGAAAGTTCATGTCTTTTTGATATACTCCTGGGCACAACAAATTCCCTGTGCTGCCGTAGTAGGTATATAGGTGTTGATGCCACAGACAGGAAACAATGCAGTGGTGATGAACTGTCCTTGAGTAGTTTTGTAAAGGTACGTATAGTGGCCTTGTCGCACCTCTCACTCAGTGATGGGAGAGAAGAAGTTGGAACACCTATTATCCGACAGCAACGTTTTTGGACCCTTTCTAACTCATCAGAGAGACCTTTAGGTAGTCCACCCCATACTGGACTAGCATACTCAAGAACTGGCCGTATAAATGTCAAATATATTTTTATTAAAACATCACATGGTAGACCCGCATTTTTTGCAACACAGAGATAGTGGATTCTAGGACGCACCTTCGAAATCATGTACTTAATGTGTAATATTAAGTATTCACATATTTGTCAACCAGGCAAGGTATTAGCTTGGGATGAGCATTGCAAAACTATATATTTTCACATTCGTCAAGTCGCTGAATGACTAGTTGAATAGTTGGTCTTCAGGAAGCCGTATTAGACTAGATTTTCTCCCTTTTTTTCTCCACCAGTTCAGAATGCCCATTTCCCAATGCGCTGCAAGTCCTCGTGGTGACGTAGTGACTCGCCTCAATCCGGGTGGCGGAGGACGAATCTCAGTTGCCTCCGTGTCTGAGACCATCAATCCGTGCATCTTATCACGTGACTTGTTGAGCACGTTACCGTGGAGACGTAGCGCGAGTGGAGGCTTCACGCTATTCTCTGCGGCATCCACGCTCAACTCACCACACGCCCCACCGAGAGCGAGAACCACATTATAGTGACCACGAGGAGGTTACCCCATGTGACTCTACCCTCCCTAGCAACCGGCCAATTTGGTTACCCCATGTGACTCTACCCTCCCTAGCAACCGGGACAATTTGGTTACCCCATGTGACTCTACCCTCCCTAGCAACCGGGACAATTTGGTTACCCCATTGTGGCACGGTGGAGGGCGGGACCGGCGCGTGATTATGCACGCCCGGTCCCGTATTAGGCTAATTAAGCCGTCAAGAGGGATAAAGGCCACTTGCAGACGGCGATCGAGAGAGAGAGCTCAATTACGGACGTCCGTTATCTTATGTGTTTGTCTTTTGAGTTCTTCATTAAACCTTTAGTTTATATGTTAAGCCGGTTTCTCGCCTCTTCCTTGCCCACGAATTTGATCTGTTTTACACCCATGTGACTCTACCCTCCCTAGCAACCGGCCAATTTGGTTACCCCATGTGACTCTACCCTCCCTAGCAACCGGGCCAATTTGGTTACCCCATGTGACTCTACCCTCCCTAGCAACCGGGAAAATTTGGTTACCCCATGTAACTCTACCCTCCCTAGCAACCGGGACAATTTGGTTACCCCATGTGACTCTACCCTCCCTAGCAACCGGGACAATTTGGTTACCCCATGTGACTCTACCCTCCCTAGCAACTGGGACAATTTGGTTACCCCATGTGACTCTACCCTCCCTAGCAACCGGGCCAATTTGGTTGCTTAGGAGATCTGGCTGGAGTCACTCAGCACACCCTGGATTCAAACTCACGACTCCAGCGGTGATAGTCAGCGTCAATATTCGCTGAGCTACCCAGACCCCCGTCATTTGATCTTTTTAAACGCATTTTCAGTGAAGGTAATTTGAAAGTATTTTTAAGATACCTACATGTCTAAAACAACCTCTTTACTCAAGGCATAAACTGAATTGTTGGTTAAAAACGGTCGATTAATCGCAGCAATAATCGCAGAGTAGTCGATTAATCGGTATAGTACTCAATAGATTAGTCAATTATCCTAAATAATCATTATTTGCACCCCTAATGTCTTAAAAATGCAATATGTATGGTCCAAAAACAGTGTTATTTGATGGATATTAAAAAACCTTAATGTAACCATTAGAGAATGTTCTGTATAAGTTATTTTAGGTTGTCACTAGGGCTGAAATGATTTGTCGACATTATTGACAACGTCAACAATAAAAAAATTGTTGAGAAAAATGTTCATTGTCAAACAGTCTGATTTAATTTAACACAACATGAGATGTTTTGAAACGCTAATGATGCTGTGGGAGATGTGACAGATGATGCTGATGTAGATCGTACAGTATTATTATACAAACATGCTAAATAAGTAAATACAGAAGTAGTGTCGTCGTGAAATCAAGCAGAGGCCAACCTGCTGTTTCGTTTGAGCAAAACTTGCCTGTCTGAGCGTCTAAAAAGGAAACGCTGCACCGTTATATCCTGTATGTAATGCATCCTTTATTAAAGTTCAAATAATAATGAAGCGGGCTGTATAAATAAGCACAAACTCCCAAACTGGCATTTGACTGTGCTGTCGCATGAAAAACAGTGCGAGAGAGTTTCAAACTTCTCCTGGCTGATACACTGTCCCGCGCGGAGACGCTGGTCGCTAGTCCCGCGCGGAGACGCTCAGCTGGCAAACTCTCCCGCAGCTAGATTATAACGTGATTGCTCACAACAAGGTGAATTATAATATGAGTGTCACGTGTGTATCTTATGGGGAAGAGAATCAGCGATACGCAGCTCTATAAAGAAGAAAGAGTTTGTTTTTTGAGAGTTAAAGATGGATCGAAATCAAGTGGACAGGAAGGTGAGAGGGTGCAAGTCTTCACCCATTATACAATGCAAACAAATAGTTTTATTATTTGTCTTTTTTGTTTTGTTTTCCAATATAAATATCTAAAAATCCTTATTTACATTTACTTTAGCAGCTATACTGCAGAAGAAAAAAAATGTATCGGAGAATTTTGAATATGATATTGAATTAATTTTAATATTTAAATATTGTAAAATATCTAAAAATCCTTAAAACAAGATACATTGACCTGAGAAGCAACATATCAGATATTTAGACCTGCTTTTAGAGAATAGATCTTGAATATAAGTATATTTTGTCTTCTCTGCACTCGCAGAAGTTTGACCACGTGAACAAATACACGTCAAAATACACTTTTATTTAAGATAGATTCTCTTAAAGCAAGTCTAAATATCTTATATGCTGCTTCTCAAGTAAATGTTTCTTGTTTTAATGATTTTTAGACAATTTTAAATGGCAAACAAGACAAAAACACTTGATCACAAGAGGATTTTTGGCAGGGACATTTTTAATTAAACCAAAAAAATCCAAGTATTTTTCCCCTTTAATTCAGTGAATGTCTAAATAAAGGGATTTTTAAATGATAAAAAGATGATTTTGTCCTCTATTGTTAGTAAGTACGTTTAATTCAACCTTTTAACTCGGGGCACAAGCTGAATAATCGGCTAAGAGCTAATGATTAATCGGCACAATAATCGCCAAATAGTCGAATAATCGTTCGAATAATCGCTAGATTAGTGGATTATAAAAATTATTGTTAGTTGCAGGCCAAGTTGTCACACAAAAACCTCCCTGCAACATTCTGGCAATGTTATGTTATGAAAAATGTAACCTAAAGAGAACGTTCGTAGAATGTTAGGAACTGGTTCCCAAAAAAAATTAAAAAAAATAAATAACTAAATGGGAACCTTGCATTAACGTTAGATGATCTTTCTGTGTTTGCTGGGTAAACTTCAATACTGCTGTTGTTTCCGACTTTTCCCATGTATACAAGTGCTGTGTGCATCAGTGTTAATTTCGTCAGACGAGACGAGACTAAATATGTTCGTCAACGACCTTTTTTTCCATGACTAAGACGAGACGATGACGAGACTGCACCAATGTCCAAAAACGCTGACTAAGACTAAATTAACATGCATTATTGTTGACGAAAAAAGACGAGACTAAAATGTTTTGCATAAAATAAAAACTAAGATAAAATCTCTCTTCATTTTCGTATACAATCGTCTCTACTTTTTCATCATGAGATTGAATATTCAGCTGTTACGCCTTCAAAATATTCCGAATGAGTTCGCGCTGTTGCTCTAGTAACGGTTACAGGTCTCATACTCCTGTGGCTGCAACACGAAACTACATGGAGCAAGAACACAACAATCATAGACAGTGGCGAACACGCGACGAGCACCGACGACATGCTAGGTGGAAGGAAGAGGCTTGATATTTGGTCGCATTTTAGGTACAATGATATTGACAAAAAGTCAGAATGTGTCATTATAACTGACGGGAAGCACTGCGGATAAACAATACTGGGAAAAACACCACCAACCTTAAGCGACATCTAAAGGCTAACCACCCACACATTCAGGGAAGTTAACTTAAATATACGTCTCATAAGCTAATGCTGATTTTAGGCATCTACGCTGTAAATTAAGCAGTTAGCTATGGTGTTGTGGCACATACATTATGCAGGTTATATATATTTTATGTAACTTATTTGCTTAATAAAATACTCTTCAGAACAAGTTCATCATTTGTGAATGTGTCTCTTAAATCAGAAAACCAGACACGTTTAACAAAGTGAATTCAACAAATCATTCAACAAGTGTATTTTGTCAGGTAATTATGACATTTAACCAATATTTGAGATGTGTGAAACATTACTTGACTGAAATGGTTATCTCAGAATTAATCTCAGAAATAATTTATTTAAAAAAAGACTCAAATGTTTTGAAACTTGACTAAGATATATTGAGTTTTCTTTTGACTAAAACTAGACTAAAATGACGAGACTTTTAGTCGACTAAAACTTGACTAACAAAAAAAGATATGTGAATGACTAAATATGACTAAAACTAACAAGGACATTTGGCACAAGACTAAGACTAAGACTAAATTAAAAATAGGTGACAAAATTAACACTAGTGTGCATGCCTCTTTACATTTTTACCCCAAATGCAGAGAATAATGGCAAACAAGTTTTTTGGGGATTTTTTAATGAGCTGATTTTTGGTAGTTGTCAGTATATGAGTCATGTGCATGTAAACATGCTCATTGCGTGAGTGTAGATTTGGTGTTTTTGTGGCCATCAGTCAGTGTTGCTCTTTGAAGACTTTGGGATGCAGGCCATCTTTAGCAGGTGCTCATGGTTGAAGACAACGCAGTGCATTTCCTGAATCCTGCATCCCATATGTTTTCACAGGGGCTCGCCGTGTTTGCAGTCCTCTTAGTCATGGCACAAATCCCATTCATATCTCAAAGCGCTGCGATCATCCAGCATTAACCTGGATCATTTCAGTGCTGCATGATTGCATGATAATTTGCATGGTTTCTTTTAATAATTGCATTCAACATTTCTACATTCAACAAGCACTTTTATTCATGACTTCCAAGTGCATTTAATTAGGGATGCAATCAAAAATGCTAATTTGTGGTTGATACTGATATTTTGCCACTTCGTTATTTCAGTTGCTTTTTTGTTTCATTTGAAATGCAATTTTAATTGTGAGAAATCTTTTGGTTTCAGTCAATTGAATACATTTTGAAAGAAATATCTGTAATATGTATATATAATTGCATTTATTAAGTGTTTTGATTAAAATTATATTTAAACTGCACATATGTAGCACATAGCTCCACAAGCGTTTTGCAGTATTAACATTAATGATTAATTGATCGTTAATTTCTACAACGATCAATGATGAAAATGTCTGAAAATGTACATGCCTAGTTGATAAAAATATTTAAGATGAATACGAAATAAAAAAAAGCTGAATATATATGACAATATAAATAATAGTTTAATGAAGAAATAAACGAAAAACACAAACACAAACACACAGAGCAGCTGCCTGTAATTCTCTCTCTCTCTCTCGAATATGCCGATGGTTTTAATTTGGCCTTTAGTCGTCCGATAAATATCGGTGGCTGATACCTTTAATTTGTAAAGTATATAATATATATACATATGTAATATAGTTCAGGGGGGCCCCAAAAAAAAAACAGGGCCACTATGTTTGAATGCTCATATCTTAAAAATGCATAAAGGCATTTTTTGCGTACTTCTACGACTTTTTGTAAACAACAAAATGACGTCACTTTGACAATCATCATGAGCAACAAAATGTTACTCCGTTAGGCCCAAAAAACGGGGCCACATGGTGAAAGAGAAGCATCAAGGTTTGCCATTGAAAACTTCACTAATCGATTGATATATTTATTGATTTGTAGCAAGTTGTTGCTCACGATGACGTCAAAGTGACTCCATTTTGTTGTTTACAAAAAGTCGTAAAAGTACGGCAAATCTCGTGCAAACACTTTAAGATATGAGCTAATAAAACATAATGGCCCTGTTGTTTTTGGACCACCCGGTATATAATATATCACAATATATTAAGTAATATAGATGTAATCACATGCTTATTTAATGTAAATTGAATTTCCTAAAATAGCTCTATAAATACTGTTACTGTGATGCAAAATTACGCATGCTGTTCAGACCTTGTTCAGACCGGCCAAAACCACATCCCAGATTCACTAAACTATGTTTTGTTCTTCATCAAATGGCCCTTTAGTTACTAAACCTGCACATAACTACACTCAGTAGTGTTTCATGGGGTGTGCACACGACCCCTTGCACTCGTGCTCTGGGTTGAAGCATTAATTGTAGCCCTTCGCCGCGGATGGGAGCATGTGTCAAGATTGATGTGCTTTCTCGCCGCCTCCTTCAGCCCACGGCTTTAATTAGCTAACAGCTCGTGCTTCACTTGCACAGCGCTCATGCTTCACAGATGCAAGGGTTACACGTCAAATTTGTGAAATAGTTGAGTAAGTATTGTGGTAGATTCGTGAAATGCAAGAAGATGTGATTTTGTGGCCGTTTGCTGGTTTCTTCATCGGAAAGCTTCAGCATAGTATTGTTAAATTCACAACGTATAGTGTTACAATAAGTGATCAAATACAGACACAGAGTCCTGCATAAAGACTAAAGGCTGTTTTATTCTTAGACAGACACTATCACGACTCGCCCCTTTCAGTCCCTTCTTCTCTTGTAGTAGATTTAAGCCCTGTTCTGCCGGGACTAGTGTTCCTCGAGGAGTTAGAGCTGGGCCTTTCAATAGGATTTTTGACACTATTTTAGTTAGGGGTGTGCGTGGCTAGTCGACTTATCGGCTCTACAACGTCAGGAAGATAAGGCCCGTCCTCTCTGAACATGCCACACAAATGCTTGTTCAGTCACTTGTCATCTCTAGACTGGACTACTGTAACGCTCTCATTGCAGGCCTTCCTGCATGTGCAATCAGACCTCTGCAAATGATCCAGAATGCAACAGCACGTCTGGTGTTTAATGAACCATAGAGAGCACATGTTACACCACTCTTTGTCTCTCTCCACTGGCTGCCGGTTGATGCACGTGTCAAGTTCAAGGCTCTGATGCTGCATACAGAACAGTCACTGGGTCTATCCCCGGCCGGAGAGAACGGGGGAGGAATGTGGCAGGGCGGTGGGCGGAGTGTGGGTCGTGATTCCGCACACCCGGCCACTAATTGGGCTGTAATGTCTTTAATGTTTTAGGAACCCATTGAGCAGTCTTATTGAAAAGTAGTTTTATTAAAAACTTCTATATGGTAGTACGATAATATATTTCTGTCCTCACGTCTTCAGTGTCATGCATTCGGTTGAATTGAGCTTTTATTTTGGCAGAAAACCGAGTGAAATCCTTTGTGTTCCTGTCTGTATTTGATGATAGTCAGAGGTGGGTAGAGTGGCCAAAAACTTTGCCAAATTACTCTGTGTACTGACAACACTGAGTATAAAGTGCAGCACTAAATAAGGCTGAGTTAAATAGAGAGTTTGCTATATCATGCATATTGCGATATGTAAATATTCATGAGCACCAGCATGGACTTATCTATCAGTGGACAGGGCTTCACGTGAGACGGAGAGAATTTAACAAACATGGATAAACATTTTAGGTGGCCGTCCAAGCAAATTCAATGACATCTCGCTTACTATGCTTCTATGACCCGTGCATCTGTGTTTCACGTGAGTGTTGTGTGCACTACCTCCGGAGCACACTTCATATTCACATGAGAGCGCAGAGCAGCATCACTCGCGCTACTCACTCATAAAAACTCTAAAAATGCATCTCCACAGACCGGCACGACTCTCAAACAAGTCAAGAAAATAAAGAGGAGCTGTCGTTAAAAAAGGTGCGAAATCTGTGGCGTTGGTTCACAAAAGCCGACTATAATCGCTCGCAATGCAAACAATTATTTTTTACCTCAAAATGAAGCACACACATATGCGCTCTGCATTAATTCGGCTGTTTTGTTTATTTTATATTTTTTATGCAAGAAGTGTTTATTTTTGTTGCATTATTATTATTATTATTATTATTATTATTATTATTATTATTATTATTCTCTTTTGACTTGTGTATTGTTCTCTAGAAGATGTCGAGTTTCAACATATCAGACCGAAATATGGCATAATGTCAAATTTAGCATTATTGTAAGAATAAATTATTAATTTAAGTTGTTTTTTTATTTGCACTTTAACTATTGTCAAGTTCCAAATAAAGAGACAATTATATAATTACTTATAAAATTAGATACTATATAATAAATGTTTGAAAGTATTTAAATCACTGACAGAATTACCCCAAACAGACATTACAATATGGTTATTCATAAGCTAAATTATATTGATTTAACCTAAAAAAAAGTACTATATTGTGATATATATTATATATACATTATTGTGATTCGTTTAATCAAACAATTGTCAAAATCTGTGAAATTTAACATCGTTCCCTTGATTCGATGATTAATGCAACTGCTGTTTATCTGCATTTTATGGCTTTAAATGTGGCTCATCCAATCAGAATTTGGAGTCCAAACTGATATTGTTTGTGCAGATGTGTTGAAGTGTTGCAGTCTAGTGTGTTCCCGTGTAGTGACTCAGCTGTACCAGACTGTTACGGAGGAGTCGTGGATGGATTAAATGATTACAGGGTAGAAGTGGGTCATCAGCAGACTTTCTCTTTTGAGCCGTTTGTACTATGAAGTCATCACCCCCCATAAATTATGAAGAACTTTTATGTCCTTTTTGGAGCTTTGTGTGGACAATATTCTTTAATTATTCTCCTTTTGTGTTGCACAGGTTGTGCATTCGGCACACATTTAAAGGCACGTTTGTGGCATTACCTGATATGCGTAATTCCTTTAGTGAATCAGAGCATTTATTTGCTGATCATTCACCGGACGTTTTTGGTTCTTGGTGAACTCCCCTCTGAACCTGCTTCTGTACGGAAAGGCTCATTTGCACACGATCGTGTTGTTAAGACTGACTCTAACGTGCATTTTCTTCTCTCTCTCAGTCACCTCTCACAGTCCAGTTCATTGGAGGAAGTGCATGTGGATGTAGATAAGTTTGTCCCTCCTGCGCCGAGGAAGGTGGAGATGAGACGCGACCCGGTGCTCGGCTTCGGCTTTGTGGCGGGCAGCGAGAAACCAGTGGTGGTGCGCTCAGTGACTCCAGGTATGTCAGCAAACCAAGACGTCTAAAGCCGCCTAGTGCAGAAAGAAATGACACATGCACATTTAATCACGTTTACTGTAGTTATAAATGCTTTTGTGGTATTTGCAAAGTAAACAATCATTTCTGACTGATTAACTGATTAACTGATGAAAATACAGAAGTAGCTGCGTTTCGAAAAATTGTTGTTTGTGTCTGGAAATTACGCAGGAGGTCCCTCAGAAGGGAATCTGATCCCGGGAGACGAAATTGTGATGATAAACGACGAGGTGGTCAGCTCGGCTCCCAGAGAGAGAGTCATCGACCTGGTCAGGTACTGAACTCAACATGAACCTGTTAGTGTGCAATAGATGTTTTGACCGACTTACAATTTAAAGGGACAGTTCACCCAAAAATGAAAGTTTTCCCATTATATACTCACCCTCATGTCATCCCAGATGTGTGTGACTTTCTTATATCAGCAGAACACAAATGAAGATTTTTAGAAAAATGTTTCCGCTCTGTAGGTTCATACAATGCAAGTGAATGGTGACCAGAACTTTGAAGCTCCAAAAAGCACATAAAGGCAGCATAAAAGTAATCCACACAACTCCAGTGGTTTAATCCATGTCTTCAGAAGTGATATGATAGGTGTGGGTGAGAAACAGATCAATATTTAAGTCATTTTCTACTATAAATCTACACTTTCACTTTCACATACGACTCCAGTGGTTTAATCCATGTCTTCAGAAGTGATATGATAGGTGTGGGTGAGAAATTGATCAATATTTAAATTCTTTCTTACTATAAATCTCCACCTTTGACCAGCCCCATCCAATGGGTTGCAAAATTCACTAAGAAGATGAATCGCCAACAAACAAAAGAAGAAAGTGAAAGTGGAGATTTATAGTAAAAAAATGACTTAAATATTGATCAATTTCTCACCCACATATATCATATCACTTCTGAAGACATGGATTAAACCACTGGAGTCGTGTTGGGCTACTTATATGCTGCATTTATGTGTTTTTTGGAGCTTTAAAGTTCTGGTTCTACAGAGTGTAAACATTCTTCTAAAAATATTAATTTGTGTTCTGCAGCATTAAGTAAGTCATACACATCTGGGATGGCATGAGGGTGAGTAAATGATGAGAGAATTTTTGAACTGTCCCTTTAAAAAACACCTATTATGTTAGCTTACTGTCCCACCAAGGGAATATTTGCGCTCTAGAGTAAAATGTCTTTGTTTTAATTTCTTGCAGGAGTTGTAAGGAGTCGATCGTCCTGACCGTGGTGCAGCCGTACCCTGTAAGTGCTGTTCTGAATCACTCCCAGAATGATTGACACGAGGAACGTTTATCTGATTATGCTTTCAGCTTCCAATATGAGTGTAGTACTCCACGATCTGTTGAACACATTTTACAAGGTTTTTTAATCCATGCCACAGTATTTCCCTGCTCCAAAGTCAGTGCAGATAATATGACAGTTTGCCTGTTTTGTCTGGGTCTGTTTGTTAGTTTCTGCGCTTTGGTAAAAGATAATGATAATTTCTGAATAATGTTAGTGCTTTTGTGTCTGTGTTCTTCCCCTCCACGACCAGTCGCCCAAATCTGCCTTCATCAGTGCAGCTAAAAAGGCCAAGTTGAAGTCTAATCCAGTGAAAGTACGCTTCGCAGAGGAAGTCATTATTAATGGACAAGTACCGGTAAGTGTGAAACGACACTATTATTTAGTTTGGTAATGGACTGTTGGGGGAGCATGTCCGACAGTGTTCACACAGACAGCTGATGTCCCTCTGAAGTCAACATGAAACACCATTCACAGACGCTTCTGTAATGTCACATATTACTTTTATTTTATGTTAAAATGATCTTATTTTGTTTTTATTTAATTTTGTTTACAATTCTGGTGTATTTTATTTTATTACAGACCACAACGTTAACATTATTATTAAAAAAGGCCCTTCACAGCCCATCTTACTTTTGTAATGTGACGTATGTCTTAGTGCAATTATTTTATGTTTTATTTTATTTTATTACAGACCACAACATTAACATTTTAAGTTTACTTTTGTAATGTGACATATTTATTAGTCAAATTATTATTATTTAATTTTTTTTATTTAATTTAATAATTTTTTTTTATTATTTTTATTTTATTTTATTACAGACCACATTAACATTTTAAGTTTACTTTTGTAATGTGAATTATTTATTAGTCAAATTATTTTGTTTTGTTTTTATTTAATTTAAATAATTTTTGTTTTGTTTTTATTTAAATGTAATACATTTTTGTTTTTTTTTGTTTTTTATTTTGTTTAAAAAATATATTTTTTATTTTATTACAGACCACAACATTAACATTTTAAGTTTACTTTTGTAATGTGACATATTTATTAGTCAAATTATTATTATTTAATTTTTTTTATTTAATTTTAATTATTTTTTTTATTTTATTTTATTTTATTTTATTACAGACCACATTAACATTTTAAGTTTACTTTTGTAATGTGAATTATTTATTACTGAATTTATTTAAATGTATTTTAATGTATTACTTTTGTTCTGATTTAATTAAAAAAAAAAATATATATATATATATATATATATATATATATATATATATATATATATATATTTTATTTAAAAAAAATACAAAATTTACATTATTTTATTGTATTTTATTACAGACCGCATATTTCTTAGTAAAATTATTTGTTTTTATTTAATTTTAATTAATTTTAGTTTTTGTTTTTTTATTTTGTTTAAAAAATATATATATTATTTTATTACAGACCACATTAACATTTTAAGTTTACTTTTGTAATGTGAATTATTTATTACTGAATTTATTTTAATTTATTAGTTTTGTTCTGATTTAATTTAATATATACAGTGAGGAAAATAAGTATTTGAACACCCTGCTATTTTGCAAGTTCTCCCACTTAGAAATCATGGAGGGGTCTGAAATTGTCATCGTAGGTGCATGTCCACTGTGAGACATAATCTAAAAAAAAAAAATCCAGAAATCAAAATGTATGATTTTTTAACTATTTATTTGTATGATACAGCTGCAAATAAGTATTTGAACACCTGAGAAAATCAATGTTAATATTTGGTACAGTAGCCTTTGTTTGCAATTACAGAGGTCAAACGTTTCCTGTAGTTTTTCACCAGGTTTGCACACACTGCAGGAGGGATTTTGGCCCACTCCTCCACACAGATCTTCTCTAGATCAGTCAGGTTTCTGGGCTGTCGCTGAGAAACACGGAGTTTGAGCTCCTTCCAAAGATTCTCTATTGGGTTTAGGTCTGGAGACTGGCTAGGCCACGCCAGAACCTTGATATGCTTCTTACAGAGCCACTCCTTGGTTATCCTGGCTGTGTGCTTCGGGTCATTGTCATGTTGGAAGACCCAGCCTCGACCCATCTTCAATGCTCTAACTGAGGGAAGGAGGTTGTTCCCCAAAATCTCGCAATACATGGCCCCGGTCATCCTCTCCTTAATACAGTGCAGTCGCCCTGTCCCATGTGCAGAAAAACACCCCCAAAGCATGATGCTACCACCCCCATGCTTCACAGTAGGGATGGTGTTCTTGGGATGGTACTCATCATTCTTCTTCCTCCAAACACGGTTAGTGGAATTATGACCAAAAAGTTCTATTTTGGTCTCATCTGACCACATGACTTTCTCCCATGACTCCTCTGGATCATCCAAATGGTCATTGGCAAACTTAAGACGGGCCTTGACATGTGCTGGTTTAAGCAGGGGAACCTTCCGTGCCATGCATGATTTCAAACCATGACGTCTTAGTGTATTCCCAACAGTAACCTTGGAAACGGTGGTCCCAGCTCTTTTCAGGTCATTGACCAGCTCCTCCCGTGTAGTTCTGGGCTGATTTCTCACCTTTCTTAGGATCATTGAGACCCCACGAGGTGAGATCTTGCATGGAGCCCCAGTCCGAGGGAGATTGACAGTCATGTTTAGCTTCTTCCATTTTCTAATGATTGCTCCAACAGTGGACCTTTTTTCACCAAGCTGCTTGGCAATTTCCACGTAGCCCTTTCCAGCCTTGTGGAGGTGTACAATTTTGTCTCTAGTGTCTTTGGACAGCTCTTTGGTCTTGGTCATGTTAGTAGTTGGATTCTTACTGATTGTATGGGGTGGACAGGTGTCTTTATACAGCTAACGACCTCAAACAGGTGCATCTAATTTAGGATAATAAATGGAGTGGAGGTGGACATTTTAAAGGCAGACTAACAGGTCTTTGAGGGTCAGAATTCTAGCTGATAGACAGGTGTTCAAATACTTATTTGCAGCTGTATCATACAAATAAATAGTTAATCTTTGGAGGGAGCTCAAACTCCGTGTTTCTCAGCGACAGCCCAGAAACCTGACTGATCTAGAGAAGATCTGTGTGGAGGAGTGGGCCAAAATCCCTCCTGCAGTGTGTGCAAACCTGGTGAAAAACTACAGGAAACGTTTGACCTCTGTAATTGCAAACAAAGGCTACTGTACCAAATATTAACATTGATTTTCTCAGGTGTTCAAATACTTATTTGCAGCTGTATCATACAAATAAATAGTTAAAAAATCATACATTGTGATTTCTGGATTTTTTTTTTTAGATTATGTCTCTCACAGTGGACATGCACCTACGATGACAATTTCAGACCCCTCCATGATTTCCAAGTGGGAGAACTTGCAAAATAGCAGGGTGTTCAAATACTTATTTTCCTCACTGTATATATTATTTAACTTTTTATTTAAAAAAAAATTAAAAATTAAAATTATTTTATTGTATTTTATTACAGACACATATTTCTTAGTAAAATTATTTTGTTTTGTTTTTATTTAATTTTAATTAATTTTAGTTTTTAGTTTTTTTATTTTGTTTAAAAAATATTTTTTTATTACAGACATTACAATTTTATTACAATTTATTAGAATTTTAAGTTTACTTTTGTAATGTGACGTATTTATTAGTGAAATTATTTTATTTCGTTTAGTTCTGATTTAATTAAAAAAAAAAAAATATTATTGAAAAATTATTTTATTGTATTTTATTACAGACCACAACATTAACATTTTACCTTATGTCATGTCCCAAAATTGGGCAATATTCATTGATTTCTAAATATTTTTCACAACCAGCTGATGTTAATGGTTTAATAATGACAGTATTATGTCATTAATATAATAATGTCCCATTTTAAATATTTAAAAGTGTCTAAATATAAGGTAAATGAAAGCATGCAGCAGGCAAATGTTTTATTAAAGGGATGTGACTCACTAACGGATCGTTTCAGAGATGAAAATCCTTCGTTTCATGTGTCACTTCAGTCCATTATTCATGCAGCTCTGGAGATGTCAGAAAAATGACTGTGACTGATGATGATTTTATTTAATCTGCAGGAAACTGTGAAAGATAATTCTCTACTCTTCATGCCAAACGTGTTGAAGGTGTATCTTGAAAACGGACAAACGAAATCCTTTAAGTTTGACTGCAACACCTCCATCAAGGTATTTCAGTGTCAAAGGTCAATGTGTACCTGCCTTTTGTCCTTATTCAATATGTATTTCTCTGTTTTTGTATTTGCTTGGAAATGGCTGGGGGGGGGGGGGGGTTCAATCTGAGGGGCCGTTATTTCAACAAACGTCTTGTTTGATAGGACGTGATTCTGACGCTGCAAGAGAAGCTGTCGATCAAAAGCATCGAGCACTTCTCTCTTCTGCTGGAGCACAAAACGGAGGGATCTGGAACCAAACTAATGCTGCTGCACGAGCAGGAGATGCTGACGCAGGTGTGTTACGCTGCTGATGTCCTTCGCTGCAGGACAGTGTTTCAAAATCAACATATTTGCATTTAAGCATGTTAAGATTATGAGCAGTTTCATCACTGTGCATCTATATTTTGAACGTTCTTGGCAAGTGTTGGCAGGTGCATGACCCATAATAAACACACGACATATTTTTTATGATTTCACCTGTTTTTCTTTTAGGTCACTCAGAGGCCGGGTTTACATAAGATGAAATGCTATTTCCGCATCAGTTTTCTTCCTAAAGATCCTGTTGATCTGCTGAGGAGAGATGCTGTTGCGTTTGATTACCTCTACGTTCAGGTAAATGTGCAGTGTTTTCACATTTAACCCTTAAATGCATCAGTGTTTCGACACACATTATGACACGCCTCCAGTCTTTAGCGACCCGGCACGCATATCTTTCACAAATGGATCTAAATGCACAGATAGTCACAAATTTCTTTTTAAGACAATTAGAAAATAATAATTTTCTAATTAGATTAATTTAGAATAATTTTCTAATAGAATAGAATAACACACACATAATCTACACATAATCTACACATAATCCACACATAACATACATATAATCTACACATAACATACACATAACATACACATAACATACATATAATCTACACATAACATACACATAATCCACACATAACATACACATAATCTACACATAACATACACATAACATACATATAATCTACACATAACATACACATAATCCACACATAACATACATATAATCCACACATAATCTACACATAACATACACATAATCCACACATAATCTACACATAATCCACACGTAATCTACACATAACATAAACATAATCCACACATAACATACACATAACATACACATAATCCACACATAATCCACACATAATCCACACATAACATACACATAATCTACACATAATCCACACATAATCTACATATAACATACACATAATCTACACATAATCCACACATAACATACACATAATATACACATAATCTACACATAACATACACATAATATACACATAATCCACACATAACATACACATAATCCACACATAACATACACATAACATACACATAATCTACTCATAAACTACACATAATCCACACATAACATACACATAATCCACACATAATCTACACATAAACTACACATAATCCACACAGAACGTACACATAACATACACATAATCCACACATAACATACACATAATCTACACATAACATACACATAATCCACACTTAATCTACACATAACATACACATAATCCACACATAATCTACACATAACATACACATAACATACACATAATCCACACATAATCCACATATAATCTACAAATAACATACACATAATCTACACATAACATACACATAATCCACACATAACATACACATAATCCACACATAACATACACATAATCTACACATAGTCTACACATAACATACACATAATTATCACATAATCTACACATAATCCACACATAACATACACATAATCTACAAATAATCTACACATAATCCACACATAACATACACATAATCTACACATAATCTACACATAACATACACATAATCCACACATAATCCACACATAACATACACATAATCCACACATAACATACACATAATGCACACATAATCTACACATAATCCACACATAACATACACATAATCCACACATAACATACAAATAATCCACACATAACATACACATATTCCACACATAACATACACATAAACACATATTCCACACATAACATACACATAAACTACACATAATCTACAAATAATCTACACATAATCTACACATAACATACGTATAATCCACACATAATCTACACATAAACTACACATAATCTATAAATAATCTACACATAATCTTCAAATAATCTACACATAATCTACACATAACATACGTATAATCCACACATAATCTACACATAAACTACACATAGCATACACATAATCCACACATAACATACACATAATCCACACATAAACTACACATAATCTTCAAATAATCTACACATAACATACACATAATCTACACATAACATACACATAATCCACACATAATCCACATATAACATACACATAATCCACACATAACATACACATAATCTACACATAATCTACACATAACATACACATAATCCACACATAATCTACACATAATCCACACATAACATACACATAATCTACACATAACATACACATAATCTACACATAATCTACACATAACATACACTAATCTACACATAATCCACACATAACATACACATAATCCACACATAACATACACATAATCTACACATAATCCACACATAACATACAAATAATCCACACATAACATACACATATTCCACACATAACATACACATAATCTACAAATAATCTACACATAATCTACACATAACATACGTATAATCCACACATAATCTACACATAAACTACACATAATCTATAAATAATCTACACATAATCTTCAAATAATCTACACATAATCTACACATAATATACGTATAAACTACACATAAACTACACATAACATACACATAATCCACACATAACATACACATAACATACACATAATCCACACATGAACTACACATAATCTTCAAATAATCTACACATAAACTACACATAAAATATACATAATTACACAATCTACACATAAAATACACATAAATACACGTAAACTGCACATAATATACACATACAGTGTGTATATTCTCAGGTGTGTATATGTACATCATACTGTTCATTTGTTAAACTTGCTATAGTTTACTTCCATGTTGCTGCTTCATGAAATAGCAATGTCAAACGTAAATCAAGTCAATCACTGAAACAACAGCGCCACCTTGAGTAAGATGTAGCATATGTAATGCTATACATAACATGTATTGCTTCAGATTAGGGCTCGGCGATAAAGCTAAAAATGTTGCTATTTTCTAAAAGATAATCTAGTTTCAATACAAGTTAAGCTCAATCGAAAGCATTCAAATATTAAATAAAAAAAGCAAAAGGTTCCAGTGAGGCATTTACAATGGAAGTCAATGGGGGCACATTTTTGGAGGTTTAAAGGCAGAAACGTGAAGCTCATAAATTTATAAAAGCACTTACATTATTTTCTTCTGTTAGTACTAAAAAAAAGTTGCTTAAATCGTTGTTTTTACAGTCATTTTAGGGTTTATGACAGTATGTCGTCATGGCAACAAAGGTGTAAAATTGTCTCTAACTTCACACAGATGTGGTCAGTAAGTGATTTTATGACAGTATGACATGTTAACACACATATTGTTTATGTCTCGTTATGCTGCATGCTGACAGCAGTCCCGATATACAGTATCCACCGTAATATAACCCTAGTGTTTGGGACGTTTCTACCATCAGTCTTGCTTTATGTTATCTTATGCACAGTGTCACTGAATGGGAATATCTGCCAATAGGAGGTGATGGATTGAAAACAACAGCTTTCTGTCTTTCCTCCTCATGTTCATGTGAGTGCAGAGCTGTAAAGATGTGGTCCAGGAGCGTTTCGGCTCGGAGCTGAAATACGACATGGCGCTTCGTCTGGCGGCTCTACAGATGTACATCCTGACGCTCAGCACCAAACAAACACAGAAAGTCTCTCTTAAATACATTGAGTGAGTGTTGAACTGCCCTTGCTCTTCTGTCAGATCGACCACAATTTACTTATGTCTTTAGCTGTTGGAGTTTAGCTTGTTTATGCTGATATTTATTGATTTTTTTCAGTGAAACACAAAAAAGGGAGATGTTTGGCAGAATGTCTGAGCTTCTGTTTTACATGCAATTAAATTATTGAATTGTGTGAAAGTATGTGATTCAACTGAAAGTGTCATTTTTCTGCAAGGACTTTTTTTTCCTCCCCAATCTGGGACGCCCAATTCCCAATGCGCACTTAAGTCCTCGTGGTGGCGTAGTGACTCACCTCAATCCGGGTGGCGGAGGACAAATCTGAGACGTCAGTCCGTGCATCTTATCACGTGGCTTGTTGAGCGTGTTACCGTGGAGATGTAGCGCATGTGGAGGCTTCACGCTATTCTCAGCGGCATCCACGCACAACTCACCACACGCCCCACCGAGAGCGAGAACCACATTATAGTGACCACGAGGAGGTTACCCCATGTGACTCTACCCTCACTAGCAACCGGGCAAATTTGGTTACCCCATGTGACTCTACCCTCCCTAGCAACCGGGCCAAATTGGTTACCCCATGTGACTCTACCCTCCCTAGCAACCGGGCCAAATTGGTTACCCCATGTGACTCTACCCTCCCTAGCAACCGGGCCAATTTGGTTACTCCATGTGACTCTACCCTCCCTAGCAACCAGGCCAATTTGGTTACCCCATGTGACTCTACCCTCCCTAGCAACCGGGCCAAATTGGTTACCCCATGTGACTCTACCCTCCCTAGCAACCGGGACAATTTGGTTGCTTAGCAACCGAGATCCCCGTTTTGTTCTTTTTTTTTAGTGCATCATACATCATGAGAAAACAATGACTATAGAAATGATTAAACAAAGGCATTCAATTTTTCCCCAAATACACTTAAACCCCGCTGTCTCTTTAAAGGAAGGAGTGGGGTCTGGCGCAGTTTTTGCCGCCTGCAGTGCTGTCCAGCATGAAAGAGAAGAACATCAAGAAGGCGCTCACACACATCCTGAAAACTAACCAGAATCTGGTGCCGCCTGGAAAAAAGGTGAAAAAACATATGTTGTTTGATGTACATGTGAAAGTGACATTCAAAACCTTCTTTTTGAGAGTTTGAGTTGCAATTTGGCAATTCAGATCCCAAAATGTGTGTTATGCAACAGCCCTTTCCCTTAATGAAATTTACTGTAGCATGTCCTCTTGTGGTTTATTGCTGTAGTGCATTAAATTCAGCAGTCCTGCAGCCTGATTTACAAGCATTGAATGGACATTGAAATGCATGTACACAATATTCCACGCACACATCAGGATTAATGTGAAATGGCATTGCCGTTAAGTAGTACTGTTGTCGAATATAAAACAAAAGCTTACACATTGCTCGTTTTATTTAGTAAAAAAGGTGTCATATAGCATTTTACACTCTAATTGTTTTTTTGCATCCAGCAAAGGCTCTATATAAAAAATATAGATATAAAAACTAAAAAAAAATCCTGAAATCACGTTGTGGCATGGGGACGTGGTCATGTGTCGGTCTGCAGTACGAGAGGTCCCACAAGCCTCCACCGACTTTTCCCCGTTTGAGCTACTGTATGGGCGCCGGACACACGGCGTGCTTGACGTCATACGGGAAGCTTGGGAGGAAGGTTCTTGACCTTAGAGCAAAACTCCACACTTTGGGGCACTGGACGACAGGGACACTCGAATACGGGAATTCGCACCGGGAGATAAAGTGCCCCCCTCGACCTCCAAATCACTCGCCAAGTGGCAAGGACCCTTTGAGGTCACACGATGAGTCGGAGATCTCGATTATGAGGTCAAGCGAACGGATAGGAGAGGGGCACGTTAAACCTACCTCCTCAAACCATGGAGGGAGGCGGTACCTGTAGCCTTGGCGACGGCGATGAGAGCGGAGCTCGGGCCGGAGGTATCTCCCAAATAAAGTTCATTCACACCGGTCCCTTGCGGAGACCGACACATGAACACGTCCCCATGCCACACATATTTAAAAAAAAAATGTAGCCCCTTTTCTCCCCAATTTGGAATGCACAATTCCCACTACTTTGTAGGTCATTGTGGTGTCTCCGCTTCTGAGACCATCAATCCGCGCATCTGATCACGTGACTCGTTGTGCATGACACCGCGGAGACTCACAGCATGTGGAGACTCATGCTACTCTCCACGATCCACACACAACTCACCACACGCCCCATTGAGAGAACCACTAATCACCACCACGAGGAGGTTACCCCATGTGACTCTACCCTCCCTAGCAACCGGGACAATTTGGTTACCCCATGTGACTCTACCCTCCCTAGCAACCGGGACAATTTGGTTACCCCATGTGACTCTACCCTCCCTAGCAACCGGGACAATTTGGTTGCTAAGGAGATCCAGGACGCCCTGGATACGAACTCGTGACTCCAGGGGTGATAGTCAGCGTCAATACTCGCCGAGTTCTCAGTTTTCCTTTTTCTCGTACCGTTTAAAGCAGTAGTGCCACATGCCTGACTGGCAAAATGCATATGGTAATTATATGCAGATGAGGTTATGCATGGTGAAAACAGGCGATGCACGCTCCACTTATGGTTATTTCAGGGCAGAGACGGGGAATAAAGCACATGCATGCATGCACAAACTGGGATCTTTAAAGGGAAGTTTGCACAGGTCCAGACACACATACATATTTTGTAGTAGGACCATTAAGACTTTTTGCATTGTGACATTATTCTCAGGACACTGAAGCACTTTTTACCACCCAGTTCTCATCCATTCTAATTTGCACGTTTTTAACATTGGAATAAATGCATTTTTGCATGCTTTTAAATCCTCGTAACTTCACCTCACTAGTTTTTCTTAGAGCTACATGCCCCGAAAGAAGAACTAGAACTCTATTTGTGTGATTTACACTTTCTGTTCCCTAATTCTGGTGGGATTTTTGCTTTTTTTGAAGCTGACGGCGTTACAGGCTAAGGTGCATTACCTGAAATATCTGAGTGATCTGAGACTGTACGGAGGACGAGTGTTCAAGTCAATATTAGTTGTAAGTATGAACATTATTAACGTTCCCTTATTTTGAACAGATAAACCTTGTTAACGTACATTAGTTGTTACATTAGTGTTTTTGTGTGCTGTGAATTGACAGCAAGGTGAAAAACACTCTGAGGTCACACTGCTCGTGGGGCCGCGGTACGGCATCAGTCACGTGATCAACACCAAGACGAACCTGGTGGCCCTGCTCGCCGACTTCAGCCATGTGAACCGAATCGAGATGTACACCGAGGACGAAAAGAACGTACGAGTGGAGCTTCACGTCTTGGATGTAAAGGTGCGATAAAGCATATTTTTAGGACCTTGATGATTTTTGGGATTGTGATTAAGTGCATTTTCTGGGTGAAATTCTCATTATAGTGCTGCGTCCAGACCAGGGTCACAAATGAACCTTTCCATTAAGGGGCAATAGTAGCCCCCTGTATTGATTTTTTACCTTTGTGAGAGACAGCATATGGTGCAGAATGATGTATTTCGACTCATCCCTCCAGTGGGACACTTCCAATGCAAGTCAATGGGGTTTAATCTGTACACATTAAAATACTGCTTCAAAAGTATAGACACAAGATATAAACTATATGTGTGTTAACATGATTTTACTGTGATATAGTCACTTACTGACCACATCTGTGTAAAATTATAGACAATTTTACAACTCTGTTGCCATGGCGATATATCGCCGTCAACCCTCAAACTCAAAAACGACTGCAAATATGATGATTTAAACAACTTTACAGCTTAAATAACACACGAGTTTTAACAGAATAATTAATGTAAGTGCTTTTATAAAATTATAAGCGTCACATTTCTGTCTTTAAACCTCCAAAAATGGCCCCCATTGACTTCCATTGTAAGTGTCCCGCTGGAGGGGGACGAGTCGAAATTTATTTTTGTGGTAATCAATATTATGACACAAATGCTGTCGATTGAGTAACTTGGAATACTCCTTTAATAAATAATTATATCTTATGTTATAAGTAAAATATAGAAGAATTTATAATGGGGCATTTTTTGCCACCGCATTTACAATTTTGGCGGCATATTTTTATTGCATTTTTTCATTTTAGCCACAAATCACCTGTTAGTTTCTGACCCTGGTCTTGATGTTTACAGTTTAATTTTTTGTCTTTTTGTTTATTTATTTATTTATTTTTGTAGTAATTTTTCACTACATTATATATATTGTAAAAAATACGACTATTTTGACATCAGCATAAATGAAAACACATGCAGCCACGATGGGTTTTCCATTATGGTTGTAATGTGAATGGTTGTAAATGTGCTTATTGTCTTGAAACTGATGACAATGCAAATTCACATTTTTATAATGAATTAATTTATCTATATATTGAATATTTGGTGTCTTTTATGACGTTGTTGGCACTTAATAAAAAACGCAATAATCCACTTAATGGGATAAAAGAAAATTATCTCATTATTTACTCACCCTCATGTCATCCCAGGTGTGTCTGACTTTCTTTCCTCACCAGAACACATTTGAAGAATAACAGAAGAATATCTCAGCTCAGAAGGTCCTTATAATGCAAGTGGATGGGGATCAGACATTTGAAGCTCAAAAAAAATCACAGACAGTCCGCATAAACATCATCCAAAGGACCCCAGTGGTTAAATTCATGTCTTCTAAAGTGATATGATCGCTTTTGGTGCAAAAAGATTTTTGACTATAATCCAATGCTTCCAAGCAGAGTCCAAACGGCCTCTCGTGTGTGGACGTAATCTCACTTGCATTTTAAGGAGCTACAGAGCTTCTAAAAATCTTAATTTGTGTTCTTTTGAAGCAACATACACACATCGTACGCATCTGGGATGGCATGAGGGTGTGTAAATGATAAGAGAATTTGTATTTTTGGGTGAACTGTCCCTTTAAGGCTTTGTGTTACAGTGATTTTACCATGGTTAAGGGGTTTATGGCCCATATAACACCCCATAACTGTGGTAAAAATCACTAACACAGCCTCATGGGATTATTAAGAGTAGCCAGTGGAAATGGGTTTTTCGATGGCCGATGCCGATATGTAGAGAGCAGGATGGCCGATATAAATGCTGGTAAATGTAATACAGTTTACCAACAGCGAATCAGACATGGACAACATTTCTAAAGCGAAGCGAACTGACACAATTGAATGTTTACCCTTCTGTTCATTTGGCCGAGTGAACACTGTTATCGGCCAAATATCGTCCGATTAATCGGCCTGGCCGATATATCGGTCTATCACTAATTCTGAACTGATTATTTATGGATCTCTACTGGAAATATGGTTGTTTCTACAGCCCATCACTCTTATAATGGAGTCCAGTGATGCGATGAATCTGGCATGTCTGACTGCGGGATACTACAGACTTCTGGTCGACTCACGGAGATCCATCTTCAACATGACCAACAACAGCAGCACTGCAGGTGAGAGTGCTTCTGATATCATACATCATCACTAGGGTTGGAGGTATATTTGGAAACGGTGGCATATCAATCATTTATGGTGTTTTCACACTAGAACTTTTGGTTTAAACCCAAAAATATTTAAATCCACTGGATGTCAGTTCAATTGGTTTTTGTAAAAGATAATTGGCCTGGGTGAACTCTGGTACGATTCGCAGTTGGTGTGAAAGCAATCCGTCCCAATTCTTTTTAAAAGTTTTTATTGCGGAAGTGATACAATTGTCAACATCTGGTTACAATGGTTGCCATAGTTACAGCTTTTCCACATTTAAGTCTAACATTTACATTCAGAAAATACACTCATTTTCATAAAGGCATGGGTAGCGGGGGCCTGGGTAGCTCAGTGGTATAGACGCTGGGAGTTCGCTCGTTCAGGTCTCCTTAGCAACTAAATTGGCCCAGTTGCTAGGGAGGGTAGAGTCACATGGGGTAACCTCCTCGTGGTCGCTATAATGTGGTTCTCACTCTCGGTGGGGCGTGTGGTGAGTTGTGCGTGGATGCCGCAGTGGGTGGCATGATGTCTCCATGGCAACACGCTCAACAAGCCACATGATAAGATGCGTGGATTGACGGTCTCAAACGCAGAGGCATCTGAGTTTGAGGCGAGTCACTACGCCACCACGAGGACTTGGAGCACATTGGGAATTGGGCATGCCAAATTGGGTGAAAAATGGGTATTTAATGAATCTATCTCCCTGAAGGTTCAAACAGAAAGTCAATTTTTTCAAAAGTGAAGATGTTCTTTAAGACTTCGATCCATTCCCGTGTTTGTTATACCAACATCTAGTTATAGACTTCTTTCTTGATGCAAGAAGGATTTTATACATATATTTATGTGTCCAAGGACTGCAAATTTGAAGTCAAGCGATATATATATATATCCAGGATCTTTTCTAATGCCTTGTGTATGTTTTGCCAGTATCTTGTGATATTTAAGAGATTAAGATTCAACTTTATTGTCATTGTGCAGAGTACAGGTACAGAGCCAATGAAATGCAGTTGTTTCGCATATCCCAACTAAGCTGGGGTCAGAGTTCAGGGTCAGCCATGAAACAGCGCCCCTGGAGCAGATAGGGTCAAGGGCCTTGCTCAAGGGCCCAACAGTGTTATCTTGACAGTGCTGTGGCTTGAACCCCCGACCCTTCGGTCAGTAACCCAGAGCCTTAACCGCTGAGCTACCACTGGCACTTAAGCAGAATTAACTTTTCTGTTTTAGGGTAAAAAAGAAGCGAAATTCCTTCCAGTATGAAGAGTGAAAAGTTGACCTTTGCAGCTTACAGATATTTTCCCATTCCTCAATTGTTATTATAAATGAGGTTGAGTCTACGTTGAAACCGGTCATTCCTTTATACAATCTAGAGACGATCTTCTTTGTCAATTGGGAATTATACACTGATGCAAATATTTGAATGATGGCATTGTTGTGGCAGGGTGGCAGTGGCTCAGTTGGTAGAGCGGGTCGGCCACTAATCGCAGGGTTGGCGGTTCGATTCCCGGCCCACATGACTCCACATGCCGAAGTGTCCTTGGGCAAGACACTGAACCCCAAGTTGCTTCCAATGGCAGGCTAGCACCTTACATGCAGCTCTGCCATCATTGGTGTGTGTGTGTGTGTGTGTGTGTGTGTGTGTGTGTGTGTGTGTGTGTGTGTGTGTGTGTGTGTGTGTGTGTGTGTGTGTGTGTGTGTGTAAAGCTCTTTGAATACCGCTAAGGTTAAAAAAAGTGCTATATAAGTGCAGACCATTTACCATTTTTGTTTGGGTCTGCTACAATTATTATTATTATAATTGTTTTGATAATAATATATATAAATATGCCGTCTCAATTGGATCCTTTGATTCAAGACTAGTTTGAAAGTCGAGCAATCCCCCAAGCAATTTTTGACACACACACACACACACACATGCAAAACACACTCTGACATCCAATACAACACACCTACACAATTTTAGCTGCATCAGCAAACATAAAATAGAGGAAAAGCTTGTATTTGCTCCATAGGCTAAACATGAGAAAAATGGCGCCATCTGGTGGAAAAGATTATTATGTGTATTTTGTGTACACCGTTTATTATAGATGTATTATAGGAACTGAGGTTGAAATATCAAAATTCCCCCCAAAATACACACCTTTGGCTAAATGTACCCTCCCTAGCAACCGGGCCAATTTGGTTGCTAAGGAGACCTGGCTGGAGTCACTCAGCACGCCCTGGATTCAAACTCACGACTCCAGGGACCCGCGAGTCCAGCTAGCAAGGCCTGCCCCTAGTATTTTTTAAAGAAAAGAAGGGACGAGTCTAAATGCATTTTTGTGGTAATCAATATTATTCCACAAATGCTGTTGATTGAGCTTAACCTGTATTGAACCAAGAATATTACTCTAAAGCTGCTAATACTCACGGCGATACTCAAGTTGATGACGTAGACATAAATGTTGAAATGTGAAAAGAGACCTGGGCTGGAGGCTAGTTCAAGCGCTCAAATCAAGTGTGAAAACACCCAATGTTTAATCATAAAGTGTTTGTTGTCATATTAATATAATTAAAGCTAAGCTCTTGTTTTGTTCATGTCTAAGGGCACGACTCAAGAGGCAAGCACAGCTACCAGGCGATCGACTGGATTTACAGTTCCGGTGGTGGATACAACGAGCCGCACATTGAGTATGCTCTCTGTGGGCAAAGAGACTGCGATATCGCCCCTAATGCCAACGAAATGCACCAGATGCAGCATCGTGCACATGGTGACGAGAAAGGAGAGAGGGCAATCAGAGCAAGCCACGTGCACTCTCAGCCCTACTTCAGTATCCCAAAGAGCAAGCCTCAAGAATCGCCCAGAAACGCCAAGGTGTCCTTCATATTTGGCGACCCTCCGTTGGACAGCGTAAACCCACAGAACCTCGGATACCAAAGGCTGATGGAGGACATTCCAGAAGTTCTAGAGGAACACAGGTACCTGTACGCCCAGCAGAAGGACTACAAGCCCCTAGAAGCATCAATGGAGGTTGATGGCTTCCAGTACAGCTCTCACATGGTCTACGGCGACGCTAAGATTTTCGGTACAACGGAAGGCATCGAGGAGCCATTGTTGCGCGATATCTGCTACGCGGAAACCACCGATGACGCCGAAGACGACGATGACATCAGTTGCGAGGAGGACATGATGATGATGTTGGGGGAGATGAAAGACAAAGCAAACTCTTTCTTGTCGCTTTCGGAATCTAGTGATGACATCATCGATCTTACCTCCCTTCCGCCACCACCAGAGGGTGACGACGAGGAAGACAATGACGTCCTTTTGCACTCACTAAACTTGGCGATAGCTGCTCCACCTCCAGGGTTCAGAGATAGCTCGGACGAAGACGACCACCAAGGACCTCGTGAAAGAAATAACGTAGCTTCGCTAAAAAACGACATTCCCGTGTCTCTGATCGATTCAGTGCCAACACCGGGCGCTGGTGCGACACAAGAAGTGTTCAGTGACGATGTTGTCTCCACTCTACAAGCTCTGGAGGCGTTGGCGGCCTCTGAAGAGCAGTCGCACCCACCGCCGACTGATAGTTCAGGTTCTTACTCTATAGTGACATTTATTCATTGACGTTGTACAGCCTTCCTGCCATTTTTGTTGTTGTTGCACCTTTCATTGTTCCATTTTTTTCAGTGCAGGGCCCATTTTTCTTATGTTTCTATTATGTGTGTGCTTATTTATTTTATTTGTGATGTAAATGGCACTTTCCACAAATACGGTGTAAATTGGTGCCCAATTACCTTAGCGCCATTAGAGGTCAAAACACATGTTTATTGTGTAGCTAGAACTAATAGATATAGTAGATAAACTAGTATCTAACCTCAAATTAACAGCATGGAAAATAGTTAGTTTCAATCGGTTTAATGGACATTCAATACATTGTAGCAGTGTTTCATGCATCGCTTGAATCCAGCGCCACGGCAAACGAATGGTACCCAAGTTGTTAGCTTGCAGGCTGAATTGAATGTGATGAGACAAAAAGAGCACGTGCTGCTAAATAACTAAGGAACAACACGTCTTTCAATTGCATTGTGTAAGCCTGAGAAATCCATTAAAATAATCGAAAATCAAGATATGACCTTGATGTGAATATTAAACCACAAATGGATGCTCGTGTGCTCTTTTTGCACTTGCTTCCGCGAATTTCATCTCATACATAAAGTTACCGGTGTGTTGCGTTCGGTTTGGTAACATGCGCGGAGCGCGTTATATTTATAGTGCTCCAAGTCCACTTTAATCGGCCACTACACATTACTATACAAATCTAAAACCAGGTTTATGTGGTCAGATTTCACCACATTTGGAATTAATAGGCACTCATTTAAAGGTGCACTCAGTAACTTCTTGCTCATGTCATCTTGGACTTACAGTGACACCTAGTGGTGTGGATGCAGCGTCATTTAAATCAATAGTTTTGTGAAATTCACTATTCACAATCAACCATGATTCATTTAATCCAAGAGTGAAGTGTCCAATAACAAGATGGTTACTTAGATTAAGCCAGTAGTATTTAGCTGGTCATGTGATTCTAATATGGCCGCCCCCATGAGGGCGCCCCTGCCCCATGTACAATAAAACAGCTTTATAAGGTTACTGATATGAGTCATTATCTCATGTGAGCGCTCATGATTTTAGACTAGGGCTGGTGATTTAACTTGTTAACTCAGTGCGATTCATGCAAAACAAATGTATGCAATTAATCATGTCCCTGGACCGTAATAAGGAAGATTCCTGAGAAATTCAAGCTTGTAGTACCACCAGTTTTCTCCAGGGGGCAGTAAGTGAAACTTCATCTGTATAGGCAACGTGCAGTTTATACAGAGAACAAACCAACCCTTCAGCAGACAGTACAACACGAGGATCTTCGTTCAAAACACTCGAGGTGTGTTCTTCTAAGTATTAAGCGACATTTATTTTGAGACAGCAGCCTAAAAATATTATGTTTATGACACGACGCAACCAAAGTGAGACGCTCCAAATGCATCCGTCTGACGTAGGTGTACATTGACGGGTCCTTAAACAAGCCCTCATAATAAGTCACGAACTGATTGACAAAATGCACTTGTGAAATGGATTGCTGTGAACTGTTGGCCAATGATTGGCTTATGTTCAATAATATGCAAATAAATAATATATTTGGATTCTAAATTTTGTATAAGTCCTATGCCATAATAACAAATTAAATGATCTGTATACTTTTTGTTATATATATATATATATATATATATATATATATATTATTTGTAAATATTTAACGATAATTATATATATTTATTTCATCATTATATATTGAATTATTGTTATTTGTGGGGCTTTCTCAGCAAATATTTATATTTGCAATTAATTGCGATTAATTCGATTAATTGTTAATTAATTCGATAAAAAATTGTAGCGATTGACAGCTCTATTTTATACATGTATATCAAAATTACAATTAATTTCTTTAGGAGTAAAACTTTTTTTAATGAGTAAAAAAATGACTTTAAAAGCTATTGTTAACGTGACATCACAGAGTTTTCCGCCAAAATAAAGGTTCAAGGGTTTAACCATATCCCATAGCAATGCTATGAACTAACATAATAAGAGTACAATTATAGATGTTTTCACCTGCTGCAAGAGCTGAATTCTGTAGGAAACACTGCATTGTTGTAAACATTCGATTTCAATGTTCGCAATTTGGACACAAATGATAGTTTTGAAGGTATTTGTTAAGCTTATCCATTTAATCCTGTTGCCAAAGTTATTAGTCAAAAGAAAAACAAATGTTTTATCTTTAATTAACAGATCTATTGGTTTGTCAATAAGTTAACATACAACATTTGGTCTCAAACTCGCAAGCCCCCTCGGTGGAAATGAGATATGTCCCAAATGATCTACTAGGGTACAGTTGAAAATTGCAACTATTAAATAAATAGAAAATAAAACAACTTTTGCTTAACCTCTTGAGGTGGATGAGCAATAGTTTTCTGCAGCTCAAGCGCCTCCTTTTACTGGCCATTTGCGAGACAAATAAAGACTTCATTTAGGAGTTTCAGACTGTTTTGTACCCCATTTGTGGAAAGTGTTGAATGTGAACTCATTTTGATTTGTGCTTTATTGTGACTCATATTTTTGTTCATTTATGCCATTATGTATGCTATTATTTGTTGCATTTCATAGTCTTTTTGTACAAATAAACTATTTTAAAGTACATTTGTGGTGAAGTGTAGTGTGATCGCTAAAATGTTTGTCTTTCTGACACACAGGTGTAGAAATATCTCGCTCTTTTAGCCCCGAGTCCTTATCGGATTCTGGGAATGAGACAAATTCGTCTGAAATGACGGAGAACTCCGAGCTGACAGCAGTTCAGAAACTCTCTGAAAGCTCGCTCAAAATGCTTATCGCGACAGCCGAAGGCTACCAAGCGCTAGCCGAGGAGGAAACCGAATTTCGACTGACGCCACTGGACTTCAGGGCATCTCTACGTAATCAGGAAGACGACCCTCAGTGCTCAGGTGTTCCGCGCAACATGCTACGCTCGGACCACTTCGAGATGGAGCCTGAAACCATGGGAACAAAGTCACTGGCGGACTACTTAAAAAAAATGCACTTGATGATGGGCATGCCGCAGGGTAAGATTGAGGAGCAATCTTACAGCAGGGGGAAATCCAGCGGCGAATCCGAAGTCCATCCGATGAGCATTCCTGAATCGCAAGAAGAGGAAATTTTTGGGACTTTTAACAGCTTCAATGTACACGATATCCAACATTCCGGTCCCTTTGATCTCAACGGGATGTCTTTTGCGTGTCAAGAACCGAATCAACCATCGCACATGATTCTGAATAATGAAACAGATGAGCACATTTACTCTGAGGTGACCGGCGATGGCGGGACGTTGAACGCACACAGGGTACCCCAAAATGCGAACAAGATTGAGTTGAGTGACTCTTCCGTGTTGGGAACAGGGAAGCACATCACTGACTTGAAGGCGAGTTCGCCCGCGAAAGAACACTATTTAATCGAGCGATCCCGGAATGAACATCAAACCAAAGCGGCTCCACGTGAACAGGAAGTGACACGGCTTTGCGAGTACCACCTGACCAAAAGGATGTCGTCTTTACAAAGTGAGGGGATCCATTCCCTACAGAGTTCCCAGTGTTCGTCCATTGACGCTGGCTCCAGTACAGGAAGTAGTAGCTGTGTGACGCCAATGGACTCTCCTCTATGCACTGCAGATAGTGCCCACTTGCACGGCTATCCAAATCAGAACGTAGATGCAACGATTTTGCGGAAGCACCATGGATCGGCCGCCGCGGAGTCGACCGCTAGTGCGGGCCGCGAGGGAAGCCAGAGGACGCCCAAACTCAGAGAAACTACAGGTACTGCAGACTCTACAGATTATTAGAAAGTTCATGAAGCAGTTAATGGTTAAATGTGACATTTAAGTAGCCTAGTGAAAAAGTGACATCAGTTATATGTAGAAACTGAAACTTAAGACTTTTAAAGTCTCTTATTGCAGCTTAATCAGGCCAAGGGCGATATATTTTTATCTAAGAATGAATTGTGCCCGGTAAAAGTGCTGTTTGTTTGCACATCATCTTCCTCTCTTTAACTGCCGGGCAGTAAGCACAGTTTTGTGAATGAGGCACAATCTAGAATTAGCATTCCCGTTGAGATCAAAGGGACCGGAATGTTGGGCATCATGTACATTGATACATTTGACAATTTACAAAGAAAGGAGCCTTGTTTGAGCAGAAATGACAATGTCTTATTTTAAATACTTTTAACTTTTGTTTGCTATTTTAGCAATGATCGAGTGGCTTAAGCTTAAGTTAGATTGTGTTGTCAACTGTCCCATATTTTAGCTGTAATAAAGAGACCCGTATGGGATGCCTATTGTCCTGTATTTCAGTGGCAAGACTTTCGAGGGGAACCGATTTAGCAGATTTCCTGGTCTTTGGACTGAACCTCGTGCACACCGTTTCTGCAGTATCATTTGCAGGCTTATCATAGACATCATCAATTTCATTCGTTGTTTCATCTTGCTAAATTAGCATAATTTCAGACATCCAGAAGCATGATATTATGAGGCATAATTACGACTGTAAACTAATTTATCCCTCACTCTTTCCTACCACCAGTGTAACACGCTGCGAAGAAGACAAAAGAGACGACTGGTCTTCTGCTCTCATGATACGTCCATGTTCATCCATAGCACAGATTCCTATGTGCCAAACCAGAGGCTATCGGAGGTCTTAAATGCTTCCTGGATGATTCCTGCACTCGGCCTCAAAAGACCCCGCCCCCACCCCCGCTCTGGTTGCCTCAGGGAGGCAGAAATGGAATTTGAATCTGAAAACTTTGGCTCAGGGAGCATTGACACTTTTAATGGAAACTGCAACATGTAGACGACCACAATGACCTCAACCAAATCACGAAACCTAAAAGGAGCCGATTACGAGATTTAGGAACCCTGTCGTCCTTAAAGTCAACATGAAATGCAGTTCCCAAATCATTATACTTCCATAATCTGATGCATTTCAAAATAAAACCGAATAGTCGTCCATCAGAAATGTATTGCACTGCTAAGTTTTTTCTCTTATATATCAAAACATCTTAAAAACAAGAAAAATACAGTTGAAGCGGAATGGCGTGAGATATTAAGACTTGCTTTCAGAGAAATCTAACTAAATTTGGTGGGATTTATGCTTAAAACAAGAACAAACTCTCTGCCAATTGGCTGAGAAAAATAACCTTGTTTTCCCTTTGAATCGGGTTTTTTTACTTGCCCCATTGGCGAATAGTTTTGCTTATAATAAGCAGAAATCCCATCCAATTTCATCCTATTTCGCTGAAAACAACTAAATACCTTCTGTCATTTTGCTTCTCAAGTACATTGATCTTGTTTGAAGAATGCTTACAAGATTATATTGGAAAAACAAGACAAACATAGGGTACAATTGGGCTAAAGGCACCCCTTAAGGAAATTTTGCGCTTTTTTATTTCTGGTCACAAATGGATCAAAATCAAAAATACTTATTTTTATTGAACGTTGATGGAGCAACTTCATTTGTGTGAAAAGAAATAATAATGGAAGGTTGTTTCGATTAAATTTCAGTTTTAAACAAAAGGTGGTGAGGGAGGCTTTTACCCCTTTCTTGGGTTTAAAGTGAAATCGTGCGATACCGCGGCCATCGTTATAGGGCAACATTTGTCGACGAATAATTATGAGACACCAAGACGCTTCGATTAACATTAAGATGATGCTTTCTCAAAATAACTAGAGTACTTCAGGAGAAAATCAACCATTTTCTGTTTTGCTTTGTTTTTTTCAAACACATTTGGCATTGTATTACATCTCAAATATTCTACAAACAAACTCTATTGTGATTGGATGAGCCAATGTGAGCCCACTTTGAACATTTGTCTTAACAAATCTAATCGCTCCACTTTAAAAGCCGCGGTGTGTTTAATAGGGACCTTTAGCCCCTGCAACAAGGGGGCTTTTTACCCCAAATATTATCCTTTCACTAACCGGACAGTTATTGAACATTTGATTTAATGGAATAAAACTGAAAATGATAAATAAGTGTTTTGTCTCAATAGAAATGTCAATTTCAGGTGTTTTCATTAGTAGCATAAATTTACAGCATTTTAAGTCATTATGAAAAATTTGACCAATTTGCTTCAAAATCAACCATAAGACACCACATGCAAAGATCTCATGGATCAGGAATAATTTGTCATTCGTAGTGACAAACGGGTGTTTAGGAAAGAGCTGTGGTCGTTTTTGATGCTATTTAGTGTTTTGGGAGAAAATAAAATCAATGGAGACTTCAGCCCTATTGTACCCTACTCCAGCGCCAGATCTAGGGGGGTGCTGGGGTGGGCTTTGCGCTAACTAGATATGATTTTGGCTCCACGTAGCCTTGTCCGATTTCATGTGCATGAGTTTTGACAGCTGATTGAAATCACAAACTATCCGTGACAGTCTTGGCCTATTTGACCATTTCGTCTATCTACGGCATTTTGGGGATATTCAAAAGTGCGCTACGGGAAAACTGTAAGTCTGATCAGTTAGAAAATGCATAGCACATTAAATCAGATCAATCCGAAGGTTTGTGCCAATTTGGATGTCGCTTGAAAGCTCTAGGAGTTATAATTTATCATTTTGGTCTTCGTTTGGGGTTTTTGGAGAACCCTGAAACCATGTCTTTCAGGCCAATACAACAAGGTGCGTCGATGTCAACTTTGATTTCATGTTGACTTTAACTTTCTAATGGGCGTAAGTGAATGTCAGATTCACAGGTTTTCAAACATGCTACAGGCAAATGACTTGAACAGACAAAACAGGAACAAGACTCATCAATTCCTGTATTGTTTTGGATCGTGCGCACACTAAGCTGATTGCCCTGAGAAATTGTCAAACCAGTTACTTCATCTGGTTTAGCCACATTTTGTGTCCAATTTCCCAAGACTGCATGTACAGAGCTTTTATCTTAATGCTCTGGAGATTTTTTTGGTTTAAAGCAAAAGGACTTTTCAAAACGCTGTTTGGGGTGACGTCCCACCAGTGGAAGCTCTACAGTGCATGACGTGGAGTTTAGGCGAATCAGAAAGTCCCTTTATTTACTTACTGGGAGGCTTTGGAAGGTTATTTTGATGTATGCTGTTATTTGGTGGTAGCAATGGCCATATTTAAAGAAAAAAGAAAAAACACTTTTCTTTTAGCCATAGTAAAGCCATAGGTTAGCACACCTGCTGTTGTCATGACGATCAAGGGAATCTGGCCATTGCAATCCATTGTGATTGCACATGGCTTGTGTATATTTTGTGTAATATGTACAATTAAAATAATTCTACAAAGCATATAATTTTTAAAAGAAGATATTATATATATATATATATATATATATATATATATATATATATATATATATATATGTATATGTATATGTATGTTTGTGTGTGTGTATAAAATTACACCACCTAATTCAGTAGATGCATCCCTTGTTTTGTTCCACATTGAAAAAGACATGTCGAAAGACACGTTACAATCTATAAACTGTAAGTTCACATCTTTCACCATTTATTATCATTTGTTGTTGTGTTCTTATTTGATTGGCTAATGCAATGACATTTTCATGAGTACATTAAAGTCAACATGAAATGCTGTTTGCAACCCGTTTTACTTCCGTAATCCGAGTGTAACGGGATATTCAACAAGAAAAAAGTAGGTCAGTATTTCATGTTATCCAACGAAAATTGATTGGCTCTTGAATAATGGGGATTAAAATAAATGTTTGTGGCGTCATCCGAAAAGCCAAGTTGTTTCAGAGGCAGAGCGAGTTATTATACAGGTCCTTCTCAAAAAATTAGCATATTGTGATAAAGTTCATTATTTTCCATAATGTAATGATAAAAATTAAACTTACATATATTTTAGATTCATTGCACACCAACTGAAATATTTCAGGTCTTTTATTGTTTTAATACTGATGATTTTGGCATACAGCTCATGAAAACCCAAAATTCCTATCTCAAAAAATTAGCATATCATGAAAAGGGTCTCTAAACGAGCTATTAACATAATCATCTGAATCAACTAATTAACTCTAAACACCTGCAAAAGATTCCTGAGGCTTTTAAAAACTCCCAGCCTGTTTCATTACTCAAAACCGCAATCATGGGTAAGACTGCCGACCTGACTGCTGTCCAGAAGGCCATCATTGACACCCTCAAGCAAGAGGGTAAGACACAGAAAGAAATTTCTGAACAAATAGGCTGTTCCCAGAGTGCTGTATCAAGGCACCTCAGTGGGAAGTCTGTGGGAAGGAAAAAGTGTGGCAAAAAACGCTGCACAACGACAAGAGGTGACCGGACCCTGAGGAAGATTGTGGAGAAGGACCGATTCCAGAGCCACCGTGCACAGGCGTGTGCAGGAAATGGGCTACAGGTGCCGCATTCCCCAGGTCAAGCCACTTTTGAACCAGAAACAGCGGCAGAAGCGCCTGACCTGGGCTACAGAGAAGCAGCACTGGACTGTTGCTCAGTGGTCCAAAGTACTTTTTTCGGATGAAAGCAAATTTTGCATGTCATTCGGAAATCAAGGTGCCAGAGTCTGGAGGAAGACTGGGGAGAAGGAAATGCCAAAATGCCTGAAGTCCAGTGTCAAGTACCCACAGTCAGTGATGGTCTGGGGTGCCATGTCAGCTGCTGGTGTTGGTCCACTGTGTTTTATCAAGGGCAGGGTCAATGCAGCTAGCTATCAGGAGATTTTGGAGCACTTCATGCTTCCATCTGCTGAAAAGCTTTATGGAGATGAAGATTTCATTTTTCAGCACGACCTGGCACCTGCTCACAGTGCCAAAACCACTGGTAAATGATTTACTGACCATGGTATTACTGTGCTCAATTGGCCTGCCAACTCTCCTGACCTGAACCCCATAGAGAATCTGTGGGATATTGTGAAGAGAAAGTTGAGAGACGCAAGACCCAACACTCTGGATGAGCTGAAGGCCGCTATCGAAGCATCCTGGGCCTCCATAACACCTCAGATGTGCCACAGGCTGATTGCCTCCATGCCACGCCGTATTGAAGCAGTCATTTCTGCAAACGGATTCCCGACCAAGTATTGAGTGCATAACTGAACATAATTATTTGAAGGTTGACTTTTTTTTTGTATTAAAAACACTTCTTTTATTGGTCGGATGAAATATGCTAATTTTTTGAGATAGGAATTTGGGGTTTTCATGAGCTGTATGCCAAAATCATCAGTATTAAAACAATAAAAGACCTGAAATATTTCAGTTGGTGTGCAATGAATCTAAAATATATGTAAGTTTAATTTTTATCATTACATTATGGAAAATAATGAACTTTATCACAATATGCTAATTTTTTGAGAAGGACCTGTATATATATTTGGGTTTTTAATAAATCAAGAAAATGCATGAAGAAAGTAAATAGGGTTTTTATTTCATGTTGACTTTGCATAATAAACATATGGTGCTTTATTTGAATTATCATCATTAAATATTTTAGACCGCTTACAGTGATTTTGTGCTGTCTTTATTTCATTTTAATAAGTAAACATTTGAGGTTTTATCTCAGCAAGTCATTTATGAAAAGTGTGGGAAATATTCCTCTGTATGTTGCTCAAGAAGCAACTCTTGTTAGGACAGAAATGATTTGAATATTTCATAAGTGTCATACTTCACTTATTTTGTGGTTTTGCTTTCATTTATGAAGAAATCAGCACAGAACTTGAGCAAACCTCTAAAAAAACAAATATGTCAAGTACAAAATCAAATCCCTCGAGAATAAGGATGAAAGTGTGATTGTTCCTCATTATGCTATTTTTAAGGAAAATGTTGTTTTAATGAAATGTCATTCATGTATTTATAAATGATCATATTTTTGGGGGGATTGTGCTATTAGTCAGGGAAAAGGGTTCAAGTATAAGGGGCATCTATATATATCATGTTTGTAAGATAAAGGGGAAGTTAAATGATTTAAATATATTCACTCTCACTTTTGTTTGTGGTTTTTTATATATATATATATATTGCAATGGTCAATAACACCTGTGCTACCAGCCAATACGGAGATCTGAACACATTTCTTGTGCAACGAGTCGCTACGCACGAAAACAGTTTTGCTCCGATGAAGATGTGAGTACATCATATTTATTTCATTACAAATGTCAATGATCAGGGCTCTCATTATATGGCTTTGCATGAAAATATGGAACAGAGCTTGAGATTTTTTTATGAAGTTAATGCAAGTTCAGACCATTGGTTTTTCATTGTTTCTCAGGGTGTAAAAATGCATCTTTGTGTGCATATACAGTTAGATACATTGTTAGGTTTTAGGTATAATTGTAGACAGGTTCGGCTCTGAATTTGTGGAAAAATCGGCTGAATATGGTCATTTGAGTTAAACATGGTTATTCTGAAAAATACTGCAGTCCTATTGATGGCTGATGGCATAATCAAACTGGCTAAAATGTATAATAAATGGACACACAATGGAGCAAGGACTGTGTAGGGTTTGTGAGTAACAAGTGTTTCAATTCTGTGCATTTTCTACTTTTTGTGTTTGTTCGTATTGTTTCAGTGTTGGTTTGTTCATAACTATTTTTTTATCATAGTTATGGTAAATGTTCTGCGCTTATATAGCGCCTTTTTAACCTTAGAGGTATTCAAAGAGCTTTACACTGTGACTCATACACCCATTCATACACCAATGATGGCAGAGCCGCCTTGTAAGGCACTAGTCTGCCATTGGGAGCAACTTGGGGTTCAGTGTCTTGCCCAAGGACACTTCAGCATGTGGAGTCATGTGGGCCGGGAATCCCCTGCGATTAGCAGCCGACCCGCTCTACCACAGCTGCCCCATTCTGTGTGTAATTGTGTGTTATTATTGTTTACTTTCAGATGACGGAGATATTTATCGTCATGGTTGGTCTCATATTCTGCCCACCGAAGCTGTACGCAGCTGAATGGTACCCCAAAAGTCTGAAGTGTGATGTTTCTCTTGCTAAAAATGGGAGTGAGGTCAGCGTTGACTGCACCGAGCGAGGCTTAACCGAAATTCCATTGGGAATTCCCATGAATACTACTAACCTGACGCTAACTATCAACCACATACCACACATCACGAATAACTCATTTCAAAACCTGGACAACATCACTGAAATTGACCTACGTTGCAACTGCGTGCCAGTCAAGGTTGGTCCCAAAGATCGCGTCTGCACGCAGAGTTTGTCGATTGACAACGGCACCTTCTGGAAGATGAAGAACCTGAAATCGCTTTACCTGGATGGTAACCAGCTGTCTGGCATACCTAAGGGCCTTCCTCCTAACCTAGTGCTCTTGAGTCTTGAGGTCAATAGTATATTTTCGGTCCTTAAGGAGAACCTGACGGAACTGAGAAATATAGAGATGCTGTACCTTGGCCAAAATTGCTACTTCAGAAACCCGTGCAACACGTCTTATTACATTGAAGAGGATGCGTTTTTGCAGCTTGACAAAATGATTTTGCTCTCTCTGAAGTCTAACAATTTGTCCTACGTTCCACACAGGCTACCTTCCAGCCTTAAAGAGCTGTACCTGTACAACAACAATATTCAGACGATTTCGGGGAAGGATTTCCGCAACCTGACGGAGCTAGAGATACTCGATCTAAGTGGGAATTGTCCACGCTGCTATAACGCGCCTTTCCCATGCAATCCATGCCCAAATAATGCCCCACTTCAGATACGTGAGGACTCCTTCAAGTCTTTGAGGAATCTGAAAACTCTTCGGCTTCATAGTAACTCTCTAACAAACATAAGTTCAAAGTGGTTTCAGAACTTGACGGGGCTTCGTGTTCTAGACCTCTCAAGTAATTATTTGGCTAAAGTGATAACGCACACCAACTTTCCCCTTTCGTTGCCTAATCTAAAGGAGTTGGATCTTTCTTTCAATTACGAACTCCAGGTCTATCCAGCATCTCTTAACCTCTCAAGATCATTCGGCTTGCTTAAATCTCTTCGAGTCCTAAGAATCAGAGGTTATGTTTTCCAAGAGCTCACACTCGAAGACATTCAGCCTTTGGCTAATTTGAGCAAGCTGGAGCTTATTGATCTTGGCACAAACTTCATAAAAATTGCACATCTCAGCATCCTGAAGAACCTGAAAAGCTGCAAAATCATCAACTTATCTGACAACAAAATCTCATTGCCTTCGGAAGGTGAATACAAGACTTCCTCAACAAATAACCACAGAGAAAACCATTATAGTTCCCCAATGTCGCAAGGAGCTCAATACCACAATGGAGAAGTGAAGGACATTCACTATTTCCTTTATGACGAATATGCACGAAGCTGCAAATATAAGGACAAGGAACGCTGGATTTCAAGTCCTTTCAACACCGAATGTAGCGGCTTTGGAAAAACGTTGGATATTAGTAGGAATAATATCTTCTTTCTACATTCCAGATTCCTCAATCTCGGAGAACTGAAGTGTTTAAATCTATCGGGAAACGCCATGAGCCAGAGTTTGAACGGTTCAGAGTTTGCTCAATTGAAGAACTTGCAATATCTGGATTTTTCCGACAATCGTCTGGATTTAATGTACTCTTCTGCATTTCAGGAATTAAGCAGCCTCGTTGTTCTGGATATCAGCCGCAACAGTCATTACTTTGTAGCCGAGGGTTTAACTCACATGCTAAATTTTACAAAGAACCTGAATAAACTGACCAAACTAATCATGAACGATAATCAGATATCCACATCGACGAACACCGAAATGGAAAGTTTTTCTCTGGAACATTTGGAGTTTAAAGGAAACCGCCTTGATATGCTGTGGCGAGACGGAGACACACGATACGTCAACTACTTCAAGAAACTTCTAACCTTGAAGGTACTCGACATTTCTCGCAGCAACCTAAACTTTATTCCGAAAGAAGTCTTCAAAGGCCTTCCAGAGACGCTCACGGAATTGTACATTGCTAACAACAGATTAACATTGTTTGAGTGGGAGGGGCTTGTGTACCTTAAAAACTTGAAGCTCTTGGACCTTAGTGAAAATCTCTTAACAGAAGTTTCTAAATGCCTGTCTAACAACACAAAATCTATTGAAACTCTCATATTGCGCAAGAACGACATTGAACAACTGTCCACTGACTTTCTAAAGGATGCGTTCAGCCTCAAAGTCCTCGACTTAAGTTACAACCGAATCCGGTTCATCGATCAGTCAAGTTTCCCAGAAAATGTCATCGACCACCTCCAAACCCTTTACCTGAACAACAACAACTTTGTGTGCTCCTGCAATGCCACGTGGTTTGTCCGATGGATCAATCGTACATCCGTGAATATTCCACGCCTTGCCATGGACGTCAACTGCGCTTCTCCAGGTGCCCAAAGAGGCCAAAGTGTCATTTTCCTCAACATCCAGGCCTGCCAACACAATTCCCTCTCCATCGTTCTGTGTATTTTACTAACCTCTATGATTCTCAGCATCCTTACCCTCACAATCTCGAGTCATCTCTTTCTCTGGGATGTCTGGTACATTTACCACTTTTGTCTGGCCAAACTCAAGGGATACCGCCGGCTGTCGTCCAACAGCAACGTCTACGATGCCTTTGTGGTCTACGATACGAAAGACCTGGCAGTTCACGAGTGGGTGATGCAAGAACTGCGCATTCACCTGGAGGATAGGGGGGATCCACAGCTGCAGCTCTGTTTGGAGGAACGGGATTGGGTTCCTGGTTGTCCCCTCATTGAGAACCTTTCCCAGAGCATACAGCTGAGCAAACGCACCGTCTTCATCCTGACCGGACAATACATCGACAGCGGCACCTTCAGGACAGCGTTTTATTTGGCCCACCAGCGACTCATGGATGAGAAGAAGGATGTTATCGTCCTGATCTTCTTGGAGAAGATGCTTTGTCCCTCCAAATATCTCAGATTGAGGAAGAGGCTGTATAAGAAGTCTGTTCTGGAGTGGCCCAAGAATCCTCAAGCGCAGAGGTACTTTTGGTTCAGTCTCAGGAGCATTATGGCAACAGAGAGTCAACAATACAACAAACTCTTCCAAGAATCTTTGTGAAAGCATGTGTAACTTAAGACGTAAAAGGGAAAGCTCAGCAAAACAGATGACGGGGTGAACTATTGTCTTAATTGGGACACATTCCGTTATGCATTACATTTGAATCTTTCTACATTGGAAATGATTCTTTCTTGAAACCTCATTAATCACTAAGCAACTTTATGCAAATGCAACTTATGTAGATTCAGTTTTATTGTACATATCTATGGATTAAAACAGTAAATGTAAAAAATGGCATGCAGTGACATGGAGTACTTTTGGGAAGTTGACGTCCTGCGGTAATACAGCAGTAATGTGGAGTGGTGGTGGCGTAGTGGTCTATAGCACATAACTGGTAATCAGAAGGTTGCTGGTTTGATCCCCACAGCCACCACCATTGTGTCCTTGAGTAAGACACTTAACTCCAGGTTGCTCCGGGGGGATTGTCCCTGTAATAAGTGCTCTGTAAGTCAGATAAAAGCGTCTGCCAAATGCGTAAGTGTAAATGTAAATACAGCGTTTTGCTAATTCTTGTATAATTATTATGCATTGAGGTTTTGTATTAATTATGTGCACTAGATTAAATATTTATACCTTAATTATAAATAATTGATCACATCATTTCAAATGAGTTAGGGAAGGCATACAGGTGTTTAAATGAGGATGTTAGGCAGAATGATAGCCGCAGTCGACATTTAAAGTAATTGCATTGTACTGTATGGACAAAAGATACAATGGAAGTAAATGGATCTCGTTTTGTGTGTGTGTGTGGGGGGGGGGGGTTTATCTCATCAGAGCCATATTATTATGCATTCCACTATTTGACCAAGCATGTTCCTCTTCAAGATTATTCATAAATCAAAATATTTTCAACATATGAATTCATTTATACGAATTGTTTTTTGACCAATAGACATTATGCCGCCTGGTCTGATTATCTGACAAACCTTTCAAAGTTTTGATTCATTTTCTAGAACTGCGCAGATGAAGAAGTTCCAGATTTATTGACCACAGAACAGTTCCAAATCACTTTTAGTATATGTGTGAAAAAACATCATATTCCTCCGCTTTTCATGTTTAATGCTGACCCATTTAAAGCATTTCTGATCACGTGTCCTATTATGCAATATTTTAAAATGAACATAAAAGTTTTATTTGAATCTTTAAAAATTAAGCCCCGTTGCAAGGTAGAACCCCCCATAACAAAAAGGCCATTTTACATTACAGTGTTACAGTTTTGCAGATATTAGTGTATAATTGAATGTGCACATTGTCTGTTATATTTAGTTATTCTAACACTTATTAAACTGTTTTAAAATACATCTTTGTTTCATTAAATGTCAAACAAATGCAGGAGCCCCTTGTAATCAGATGACAATTTGCCCGGACCTAC
>JAVLUX010000206.1:1245000-1277500 GCA_032164185.1 Moxostoma hubbsi
CTAGAGAAGGGTATAAATATATATATATATATACACTGATATATTTAATGTTATTATATTATATATTATTATTATATTATTATTATATATGTTATTATATTTAAATATTTAATGTGAAAGTTTTTCTCAAAGTTTTACTGTTCTTTTTATGTTTTCAAAGGTGTTTGTGTCACACTGGTTTACATCAGCCAGTTTGCTGATAATGACATTAAAGATCACACTAACCATGTGTCAAATGGACTTAAGGACCCTGAAGACTCAACCCTGCGATGTACATGAAAATTTAACCACGCTGACGATTGCGGTTGACTGCCATGGACGTGGACTCCGAGAGATGCCAATTTTCCCAAAAAATACAACCAGCCTTAACCTATCAGAGAACAAGATCAATAACTTAACCGTTGGCGCTTTTAAGGACCTCAAAAATCTGAAAGATCTAAATCTGAACTGGATGAACAAGAATCGTGAGGTTATTGTTGCCGTTGGGGTTTTTTCGAATTTGACCAAGCTACAAATATTAGCGCTCAGCGGAATTGCCCTGAGTTATGTACCAAAAGATCTTTCAAAGAGTTTGCGTGAACTAAAGCTGGTAGAGAATAAAATCACCACGCTAAATGCAATGACCTTCTCGCATGTGAAAAATCTGACACGTCTTTACCTTTCGAAAAACTGCTACTACTGGAATCCTTGCTTGAGTGATTATTATATTGAAAACGAAAGTTTTTCCGTCCTAACCAATTTGAAACATCTCACCTTGTCTTACAATAACTTAACTCACGTCCCGCGAGGATTACCTGCCTCCTTGCACACACTTGAACTTGCTTCAAACAGAATAGAACACATTGGAGAGCACGATTTCCATGGACTCAACAGTCTGACAAGTCTAAATATCCAAGGAAACTGTCCACGGTGCCATAATGCTCCATATCCGTGTGTTCCTTGTAAAAATGGTTCCATTGAAATTCATCCAGAAGCTTTTGCTAACCTTGGAGAACTCCGGATACTGCACCTCGCAGGAAATTCAATCAAGTACTTCAATTCCGACTGGTTTCGAAACATCTCAAAACTGGAAGAGCTCTTCCTTTCTTACAACTTCTTGTCACATGCTTTTGCTGAACACGGATTCTTGAGTAATCTACCACTGTTGAAGAAACTCGACCTCTCATTTAATTATGGTCTCCAGAGTTACCCCGATACTGTGACACTATCACCCAGTTTCTCGAACTTAACCTCACTGAGGGTGTTGCACATTCAGGGTTTGGTGTTTCGAGAAATCCAAGAATATTCCTTCAGTTCTCTGTTTGGTTTACAAAATCTGTCAGTGTTGGATGTAGGCATCAATTTCATCGTCCACGCAAAATCGAACATTTTCGAAAAACTACAAAATTTAAAGCTACTCTATCTCTCCGAAAACAGACTTTACCCGGTGACGGTAGACAAGCATGTGATTTCATACACGGGTGAGGAGTTAAAATCTTCATTCTCAATGCCCTCAATGTCAGAACCCCATCAAAAGGAGCATTCTTATGAGATTCCAAACAATCTCGTAAAACCAGAGTGCTACGCTACGGGACGAGTGTTAGATCTGAGTCGAAATAATCTGTTCTTCATTTCACCAAAACAGTTTGAGGGATACGGGAAAATATCTTGCCTCAACCTCTCTAGAAACGGCTTTGCCGCTGCCCCAAATGGAACTGAATTCACATCACTTCCGGGACTCAAATATCTGGACTTGTCCTTCAACAAAATTGATCTAGCATATGACTACGCCTTCACAGAGTTACAAAGTCTGGAAGTTCTAGACTTGAGTTACAACCCTCATTATTTCACTGTGCCAGGGGTGACGCACAATTTGAACTTCCTCAAATATTTGCCCTCTTTAAAAGTTTTGAACATGAGTTACAATAGCATCGACACTTTAACCACCAAAACAATGTCCAGTCGGTCTCTTCAAGAGCTGCAATTCCAGCACAACAATCTTGGCAAGTTATGGCGGGAGAAAGATAAAACATATGACATGCTTTTCCGAAGCTTGACCAATTTGACCTATCTTGACATATCCTACAACAATATTGGCAAAATCCCGCTTCGCGTTTATACGTACCTGCCCGAAACCATCCAGAAACTTCGATTAAGTCACAATCATCTCACACATGTGAACTGGACATCATTGAGACGTTTTAAAGATCTTCAAGAGCTCATTTTAAGCAGCAATAACATCCTTTTTATATCTAGCAATTTGTCCAAAGACGTTCCATCGTTGCAGTTCCTCGACCTTCAACAAAACAGAATATCTGTGCTCTCAGTTGGATTTCTAAACAGAGCAGTGAATCTCAGAGAGGTGGATCTCAGTCATAACAGACTGATAACCATCAACCAATCCACATTTCCATCAGAGGACGAGAGATACTTGAAGACGCTTTGGCTCAATGGCAACCCCTTCCACTGCACGTGTCATTTACTGGAATTCGTGTTGTGGGTTTACAAGACCAATGTGAAGATACCAAAACTGGTGACCTCGGTGACATGTGCCATGCCTGCAGAGAGACATGGTGAAGCAGTGATACACTTTGATATTAAAGAATGCATTGACGACCAAGTGGCCTTTCTGGCCTACTTCTTCTCGACTGTGATTATTTTGTGTACCACTTTTGTGGCTGTCGCTATGCACCTATTCTTCTGGGATGTCTCCTACATATTCTACTATTTGAAAGCCAGATTCACTGGGTATCAATACCTGAGCTCTAACAGTTGTGTCTACGACGCCTTCGTCACATATGACACCAAGGATCCGCAGGTGTCTGATTGGGTAATCAACCACTTGCGAGTGCAACTGGAGGATCATGGTGAGGGCTTCCTACCCCTTTGCCTGGAGGAACGGGACTGGATCCCTGGTACTCCCATCTTGGACAGTCTGACTCAAAGCATCCAGCACAGCCGCAAGACCGTCTTTGTACTGACGGAGGGGTACGTCAACAGTGGTACCTTTAAGCTGGCCATCTTCCTGGCTCACCAACGGTTACTTGAAGAAAATGAGGATGTGATTATGCTGCTGCTTCTGGAGCCCGTGTTGCAGCACTCACATTTCTTGCGTCTGCGAAGACGTCTGTGTTGCCGCAGCATTCTCGAGTGGCCACACTCGCCATCAGCTGAATCTTGGTTCTGGCAATCCTTGCGGAATGCAATTCGAGTGGACAACCAGGCGATCTACAGCGATCTTTATAGCAGATATTTTACGACTAATTAGAAAGTTGAGTATATTTTTCAGGTTTCTCCACATCTCAATTTTACCAACAGGAAAGAAAAATCCTAAATGAGATCTCTTTAATATCTCTTATCTTTTCTTCTCCAAAGACAGTGCAATTAAAAGGAGGGAAAATGGACACTCTACTCTCTTTAATTAACTCAAACTCTTATTGTTACAAACCAGTATGACTTTATGAAGATGCATATCATCTTTTGTCCATACAGTACAATGAATGTAAATGGTGACTGAGGCTAACAATTTTCAAACAGGTTTGGAACTAACATGAGATTGAATTAATGATACAAATATAATTTTTATTTCTTAATTAAGCTTTCACTTTATTGTATTTTCCCTTTATTTTTTTGTATATGAACAGTTTGCAACTTGTGAAATCAAATGTAAGATAAAATTATTAAAAAATAATTATTTTAAATGCCAGTCTAAACCAAAGTTTCTCTGCACGTGCACACTTATACACTGACATGTTTACATATCTAACAAAATGGGAACATACCATAGACTTCTACTGTTTTTATATAGAGCTGATTGTAATTATTATAGTCAGCCCTTCCACCCTAACATAACAGAACATATTTTAGTTTTTTTAGGATTAGAAAAATATCTTGGTTACTAATGTAACCTCTGTTCCCTGATGAAGGGTACGAGACGTTGGGTCAATGTAGTGACACTAGGGGTTCGATCTTGAGAGCCCCATTCACCTTTGTTTAAAATAGAAAAGGCCAATGAGAATTGGCAAGAGGAATTTGCATGCCACCCTCCGCCCCAGACATATGGTATAAAAGGTGATGGCATGCACCACTCATTCAGATTTATGCTGAGGAGCAGATAGAGAGTCCCAGCCATGTTAGTGGCTGGTTCAGTGCCGTGGCAGGAGGGACACAACGTCTCGTTCCCTCCATCAGGGAACAGAGGTTACATCAGTATCCAAAACATTCACTCACTCGACGTTGTGTTGATGTACTGACACTAGTGGTTCCTACAGGAAATGCAGCAGGCGCTGAACCATGTCACGAGGTACCGGACAGGACCTTCCAGCGAGTTAGGTAAGGCGTCTCCCTAGTCCTGTGATGGGGGGAGGAGGCACTTACCCAAGGAGGCTACTGGAGGAGCCTTACCTGATTGCTGTTAAGCAATTTCCTGCCGAGCACTTTTTAGAATAACGCTATGAAGTACTTTTCCCTCTCCAGGAGGAGGAGCACTACGGAGACCACATCCTACCGGAGGAAGTTTAACAGTCTACTGAGAGGGTACGCAACAAAAGTGGCCGAGGCAGAGAAAGCTCACAGGGTTCCCGAAGGGGAAACCCTAACAGTGAAACTCATCATACGGGATTACCAAGGGGGAATCACCATGCATGGAGCACTGAGCCCGAGCACATGGAAGGGGCACACCCAGCCAGCTGCCCGGTCTACCTGCTGATACCGCGTAACACTCGGGTCAAAACTGGGTCTATGCATAGGTTATAAAACCTAGCAAAGTATTGGATGTATCCCAACCCGCAGCTCTGCATATGTCTGCTAGAGAGGCCCCCCTTGCCAGTGCCAAGGAGGACTCAACACCTCAAGTGGAGTGCGCCCATCCGCACATTTGCGGAAGGATACATCATCGAGTGAGTGACAGACAGGCAACAAAATATTTAATTTACGGATTGTGTATGAATTGTTCCTCCAGAGGAAGACATCCCAAAATGTTCCGAAAGTGTGCGATTGTCTGATTTAGTTGAAGAAAGTACACACACACACACACAAGAGCAAACTGCAAAGTAAAAATGTTAAAAGAAACATCTGTGCCCTGTTATACACGACAAAATGATGAAAAATGTAGCTAATTATTGTGCAATCAGCTAACAGGAAATGGTCAGTTCCTGTTACTGCATACAAGTTCAGCAAAACAATACATAAATATTTATATCATATATATAAAAATATGTATTATAGTGGTAAGTTTTGCTGTCTTCCCTCTGTGTATTTCCAGAGAGGATCAATATATCTTAAATGATCTGGATGTAGTATATATTAATGATTTCCCATTTTGTTTTAAAGTTTGTTTTAATGGTTTCATTACACAAAAGCAAATGATTTTTTAGTTCATCTATTTATTTATTTTTTGACATTGGTGCTCATCCTTTCTTTACAGTTTTTAAGTCACCTTAAAGGAATATTCCATATTAAGTTCAATCAACAGCATTTATGGCATAATATTGATTACCACGAAAGCATCATTTTAGTGGGGGCCTGGGTACCTCAGCGAGTATTCACGCTGACTACCACCCCTGGATCCAGGGCGTGCTGAGTGACTCCAGTCAGGTCTCCTTAGCAACCAAATTGGGCCTGTTGCTAGGGAGGGTAGAGTCACATGGGGTAACCTCCTCGTGGTCACTATAATGTGGTTCTCGCTCTCGGTGGGGTGTGTGGTGAGTTGTGTGTGGATGCCGCGGAGAATAGTGTGAAGCCTCCACATGCGCTACATCTCCACGGTAACGCGCTCAACAAGTCACGTGATAAGATGCGCGGATTGACGGTCTCAGGCGTGGAGGCAACTGAGATTCGTCCTCTGCCACCCAGATTGAGGCGAGTCACTACACCACCACGAGGACTTGGAGCGCATTGGGAATTGGGCGTTCCAGATTGAGGAAAAAAGGGGAGGGGGAGAAACTCAATTTAACTCTTCCTAAATAAATAAAGCAAACATCTCAGTGTAAACATCCCAGTGAGGCAATTACAGTGGAAGTGAATGGGGTCAATCAACTTTAAACAACTTTACAGCTCATATAACACATAAGTTTTAACAGAAGAATTCATGTAAGTGCTTTTATAAAATTATAAGCGTCACATTTCTGACTATTAAACCCTCCAAAAATGTACCCCATTGACTTCCATTGTAAGTGTCCCACTGGAACCTCTTTTTGCTTTTTTTTAAAGGAAAGGAGAAATGAGTCAAAATGTATTTTTGTGGTGATCAATATTATTCTAGAAATGCTGCCGGCAGAGCTGATCTTGTATTAAACCCGGAATATTCCTTTAATGAATACATGAACATTAATAATGCCCTTTTTTTTATTAATTATATGTTAATGTTTTTGTGTGGTAATTTGCTGTAATAATTTTTTGTCCTTTATTTAAAAATGTTAAATACTACAAATGAAATATCAGTGTCCACCAGATGTCACAGTTGCACAACAGCATGATTTCCTCATAGAGGGCGTTCACTTCAATGTGTAATAGTGACCGAAATTCCTTAACAGTTTTCTCACTTCTGAACGTTTCAAAACGGTCACATGAATCAAAGTTTCTGTTTCTGACCTAAAAACGGTCGTGCCGTTATTCAGCATTTCGGTTTGTAAAGATTCTGACCAGGAATGTTCGTCTAACGGTGCGGTGACGTCAGAGGGGTGATTTGCATATCTCGGCGTATATAATGTGAGATTCTGCGCTGCTTCTTCACACTGCTGCATCTGCGGAAGATCAAAGTACTCCGACAACCACATCAAACTCTGGTAAGAACACGAATCACTTGTCTTATAAAATACTCAAGTGCACTATAACATCACGCCTTTTATGTGTCGTCTATAAGATTTTAGATATTGTCTGTAACGTCCGATCAAATGCGCTTTCATTTCTCTTACATGCATAATTGAGGAAATATTACATGCATTATGTGAATATGGCAGTGCACAGGCAAAACGTCACACTTATTGTACAGAATAAGCCGATTACGATACATGCACGAGACACAATCGATGCATTCAGTGCAGTTCTTTGTTCAGGAATGAATAGGAATAAATGTGCCAAAATGGCAAATAATGCATAAATGTGAGCACAGATGTGTCCGGATCATTGCAAAAGCCTGGGTGGGATATTTTCTTTACTGATAGAAATGTTGAAAAGAAGTGAAATCTGAGAGAGAATGTCCAGGAAAGGGCGGTGGTTGCATGCCACATTCTCAAGACTGTGATGCAACACGAGCATTTCCTTCTACCTTATTTTACATTAAAACAACGTTATTGCAACGTATTTTTTTTATACATCGCATTCCAGTTGAATTCACGACGAGCAACGTTTAGTTTATGCATTTGCATTTGTTTGCATGCATGCACATCAACCGAATTGGCACTAATGTGGGGGGATCTTTGGTCATTGGAAGCCCCATTTTGATTAAACACTGATGGTTTCAGGGGGGGGGGGGGGGGGGGGTATATTATTGATTTAATCATTTATCAAATTTGTTATATAAAAATACAAATAAATCATGCATATATTCAAATATAAATAAACATAAAATATTGCAATGGTCAGAGGTCGAATTTGACCTTCAGTTATTGACAAAAACCCTTATTAATAACGAGTAATCTGAATATTCGGGGTGGGACGTGTCTCCAACGGTCTTGGTGGTAACTTAACAGGTGGCCCTGTTGATGCATGTGAATGTGCATGTTTAAACATGACGATGTTGTGCAATCAGTGTTCTGTCACTTTCACAGACCAACTGCAAACATGTCTGACAAGCCAAATCTGGAAGAGGTAACCAGCTTCGACAAGACCAAGCTGAAGAAGACAGAAACCCAGGAGAAAAATCCTTTACCGTCAAAAGAAAGTAAGACCTCTCATACGTGAATGCGTAAGTGCTCGCGCTTAAGCTGAAACTTAAAGATGATAATACTTTTGTTCTTGTTTTTCAGCCATCGAACAGGAAAAGCAAGCGGGTTCATCATGAAGGCCGCTTCCGACACTCTCTATGCACTGTACATTCCACATTGCCTTCTTTTTCATGTCTTTTCGCTGTTTAACGTGTAATGGAAAAATCTGACCTAAGTTTGCATTGTGATTGGACAACCCAAAAAAATGCAGACGACCGAACAACCCTATGTTTGTGTGCCCACGTACTCCTCTGCTTGTAAACCACACCACTAAATGGGAGTTATTCTGATGGCGTTTGTCGATACGGATAAGAAGGCGCCAGCCGGAAAGCCGAATTTCACTTCTGAAAAGTGGCGAGGGGGGCGGGGCAATGTATTTGAGTGACATGTAACAGAGACTCGCTCTTGTAACATCTCATGTGACCTCGGTTGACTTGCTCAAATGCTTTAAAGTCATGTATTTTTATTTTTTTTTTGTATGTTCACGTCTTGGAATGCACAACTTTTGTTTTGTAATGCAAATAAAAATCTGTAAATGCACATCTTTGTTCAAACGTTTGTTTTGTGATTCTCGCTTTCGACGGTGTTTGGGATGTTCATGCCAATGCCGGTTCATGCCAATGCCTTTCTGATGGGATAAGGGCTTCTAAACGTAGAGACTCGAGCAATATATATAGCTAATGACATTTTTGTTAAAGCTGCAATTTACTAAAAACATTTAAAATCACTGGAAAAGTGTCCCTAAACTTTTCCAGGCCTGGAAATCATCATTTTAAAATTCCCTGAAATGTTCACATTTTTCATCACCACGTTAAATCACATTAAACATGCAGAAACGACTGAATTCTATAGATCTACATATAAAATATCAGTCAGTCCATCCATACTCCTAAATAATTATTCTTATTTTATTATTCTTGTTTTTTTTCTTTTTAATTTCTACTATGTAAAGCACTTTGAATTACCATTGTGTATGAAATGTGCTATATAAATAAACTTGCCTTTCCTAATAAACGGACAACTTCCCAACACTTGCGCAGTTCTGTATTATCGACGTTTTAAGTAAATGAATTACTACTGACACATATTGGCATATTGAGACCAAACCAGCTGACCCACAGGATGGCACATGAGGAACGCATGACAAAAGCACTATATATGTTGTACTTTAGACCTTTCTTGATAATGACTGGCACAGATGGTTTAATCACATTTTGAGTGGTTTTCAGAAAATATTGGGCATCATGCTAGACAGAGAATATACCAACGTATAGCCGGACAGACTTGGCAATCCATACTACAAGTAAAAACAGGGCAAAAGCAGTTTAATCATTGCATAGGATACACATGAATTAATTACGAGCAGTGGCATGGCCAAGGGTGACCCCAAAATGTTAGATATGATTCTTTGACATCAAATATATATTTATAAAAGGGTTTTAAAAATGCATAAATCCTGATTTCTATCAGGAAGACTCGCAGACTTGAGTGAAATTTATTTGATGAATATAAAACAATGTAGCGTAAGCCCCGTCCGGCGGTCTGAAGTTGTACTCGGAACCGTCATATCCTGCCGGAGACAAGAGGCAGGGGCGAGGAGCCTCCCCCCGTGCAGGATGGGACTCAACAGGTGGTGGTGGGGTGGAGGAGGTTGCCGTGTTAGCGCACTGAAACAGCAATGTGATTGTGAACAGACTTATAAAGCAACGGCTGACATGTGATTGGCTTGGAGTTACCCCGCTAATGCCGTGATGATGTACAGCTGCTAGTCTTCCCGCTCTAACTGTTCTGCGCTAACATTTCTGGAAGTGTGAAAGAACTTTTTGAATGTGTCGCTTCTCTGTTGCTAAGGAAAATTTGGTTATAATAATTTAGCCGAAAACTCGGCCCATCCAGTTTTTTCACGGCTATGCCCTCGATAACAAGCCAGATCAGCACTATTAGAAGGTATGACTTGTTAGCAATTAAAGGAATAGTTGACCCATATTTGTGTCTTCGTTTACTCAACTTCTCAAAATTTTGTTTCAAACCCATTTGACCATCCACTTCCATTGTGTGGACAAATGATGCTACAAGTGCTGCCTAGCGTCGTCTTCTGTGTTCTGTGGAAAAATGAAAATCGTACTGGTTTAGAACAACAAAATAACATTATTTTTGGGAAAACTCTCTCTTTACATGAATTCTTATTTATACCAGTTTGACCCTCTCTAAATCAACAAAACAAGTTACATTCTAGCATTCGCTTTGTGGTCCAGCTAGTGTTCAAAATGAGCACAATGGTCTCACTAACATCGAAAACCAGGAAACAAAAAGTTTATGTTCCAAAATCCAACAAGAGTGTTGTAAATATTCCGGGTTCAACACAAGTGAAGCTCAATCAACAGCATACGTGGCATAATATTGATTACTACAAAATTACTTTCAATTCGATTCGTTTAATGCTGTATTTTTAGCTCATGTTTATGATAGCATACATACATAAACACTGATATCTCTGTCTGTCCTAAGAAGCAATTTACTGGCTGAACAAACCTTTTATACGGCCTCAGTGACTTGTACAATATCAGAAGAAAGAACATTTGATGTGGTTCATAATCATTTTCCTCTTTGAAGAGCCTGTTAGCTTGACGACCGGATAAAGATATACAGCACAACAGTAGGGTTGCTTTTTAATGACAAGCAGGGCCGTTTCTAGGCATAGGTAAACTAGGCGGTCGCCTCCAAATGACTCCAAAAGTCAGTGTTTCAAAAATACAAATGTTATGAATACGTAAAGGTGCGTCACACATTTGTGCACTTTTCCAAACCAGTTTGTAGTGTAAGTAGTGCGAGTTGTTTGTTCTCCACAGAAATTGCAACCGATGTTGTACTTCATACGATGAAACGGAGCGTGCAATGTTGGACACCGGTGGATGGAAGCGGTAGGGGCGGAGTTACCCGGCCGTGATGCTGGCCTGGCAAAACAATTGTAATAGGACAGTCAGGGCCGTCGCTGGCCAAATTGATGCCCTACTTAGAGTGATGCCCTACGCAAGGGGGGAGGGGGTTGGTTGGTTCGTTTGTGTTGCGCAACTGCTTTCGGGTCCTTGAATAACGTATAACGTGCGAGTAAGGGCAGCCGGTGGACTTTCTGGTGCCTTCCTTGGGTAAGATGGTGCCCCCCTAGGGAGTTGGTGCCCTACACAGACTGCGTAGTCTGCTTATAGGGAGCGGCGGTACTGAGGACAGTTAAGCCATTATGTCAATTTGTAGGCGAACCCAGAAGGCTAATTCGCCTTGGGAATTTCTTATGGATTTTTATAATGGTGTTTTTCAATTTATGAGTAAAATAAGGTCTGTGGTCAGAGAGTGTTTGGGGGGGGGGGGGGGGGGGCGATGTTCATGCCCAAAAGGGTTTTCAAACGGGGGGGGGGGGGGGGGGGGCACCATACTAGATCATGCAGCCTTAAAGCCCAGGGCACCACCGGGCAGTCAAGGGCCCCTGGGCACTGGCCCCATTGGCCCAGTCGGTAATCCGTCCCTGTCTGTGTTAAAAAATATTTGAAGATACATTTGGTTCTACAACACTGACACACTTTCATATCTCAAACGGTAATTTTGAAGCCATCGTGTTTAAAAAAAAAATTATATGTATCTAAAACAACAACTTCAAGTGTGATTTATGTTGGAGAACAAAACGGCCAAGTATCCTCAAGTAATGTTTACCACAGATTTATTTTAATCATAAATCCAAAATGTACACTATAACCACTGCCAAAGGGAGCACTTAAATGTGCTATATGTAATATTTGTACTGTACTAAAGCATAAAGTATCATAATATATCATTAGAGAGTTAGGAAACATGCTAAGTTCAAATACTCAGTAGTATTTCGACACCCCGGGTTGCCAGATTTGAAATAAGTTAGCGGGCAAACCAGCAATACATCTAGCTAACACTGACAGAGTTATAAACAATTCACATGAGCTGGTTTATAATTTGCAAACAGTAAAAACATTGCAAACGCATACATTAGCTAAGGCTAATCGCTTGCCATTGTCAGTTTGCTCGTTCCTGTTGCGTGTCCTCAACCTGGCAACCCACCTGAGCTTCGAGTCTGGGGAGGAGGGGGGCGGGGGACGCAACTCTATATTTAGAATTTGTAATACAGTACCCATTTTAAATACATGATGTCAATGTTACATATTGTTCCTTTAATGTTTTTGTTTACTACATGGAAGCATTCGCCATTTAACAGCAGCCATTACAAAAAATGTAGAGTTGCCGCAAACTTGCCGCAAATTCACCACTCATTATTTTCACATGCAAATGAGCTTTGCAGCAAGCTCTTCATTGTCGCCAAAGGGTTTCTGGCAAACTTCTGGCAACATAGGAGTGGTGGTGGCGTAGTGGGCTAAAACACATAACTGGTAATCAGAAGGTTGCCACCACCATTGTGTCCTTGAGCAAGGCACTTAACTCCAGGTTGCTCTGGGGGTCGCTTTGGATAAAAGCTTCTGCTAAATGATGCTGTTTCAAACACATTTGCTAGTGTTGCCACTAGCTTTATTTTCAGAGATAACTTACTACTCACACAACTTACACAACAAAATGACATTTAATAGTGCAGAAGTGTGCGGTTTGGGACGGAGCTTCAGTATTAGCATGCTAGCTAACTGATGTTAGCAAATGTAGTATGTTATTGTGTTAGCATCTGATTTCATTACAGCCTATCATTTGCAATGTTCTGAGGGACGAGTACAGTCTTGCAGTCTTGTAGCCTTTTGCATGTTTATTTTTAATTACTTTTACATCAAATCAAATGTTGGTTCAAGGTTTAAAAGTCTTTACTGAAGAATTTCCTGAGATGAAATGAAAAACTACTGCAACCCACGTACTGTAGCTGATAATGAGGGAGGTTACTTTTGAGCAGATGAAAGATAGCATGGTTTCATATACCCCAGAATGGCCAGCCAGTTTAAGGAACTGAAATACGTGACATCATGGACTCTGATGGGTGGCCTTGATAAATAAAGAGTCGTTCAGGACTGGATTGGATGTAATACTGTTTAGCTAATTATTAATTCCCTGCTTTTGCAATGAAACCATTATAAAGAGCACATCAATGTCCACACAACCTGTATCACTTACATTTTAAGGATTAGAAGTAATAGTAAAATAATACACATACAGGACGTAAACACAACATGTCCAACGCTGGCCGAATTCTGTGATTTTTGCATTCCTTTACACGTGTACTTCAACAAAACAATAAAAAACTGTGTATCAGTGAGTGGTTAATTGTTAACAGTCATTTGTAGAGCAAACTCAAAACACTTGACTTGGAGACACATAAAGAACTGATATACGCAGACCATTCAATTGTCCACACTACAGGTTCAATACAAGTTTAGCTCAATCGACAGCATTTGTGACATTTGCTCCTTTTCTTTAAAAAAAAAAAGCAAAACAACAACAATGGAAGACAATGGGGTCAATCTGTTTATTTCAAAAGTATAGACTCAAGACAGAAACAATATGTGTGTTAACTGTGATAAAATCACTTACTAACCACATCTGTGGAAAGTTATACCCAATTTTACTACTAGTTGCCATGACGACGTAATGCTGGAAACCATAAAACAACCATAAAACTTTACAGCTGAAATAATACACGAGTTTTAACAGAATAATTAATGTAAGTGCTTTTGTACAATTATAAGCGTCACATTTCTGACTTTAATCCTCCAAAAAATGGCCCCATTGACTTCCATTGTGTGTCCCGCTGGAACACACATTTTTGCTTTTGCTTTTTCTTTTTTAGCTTGTTTTGAACCAAGAATATTCCTTTTATTATGCAAAATTACTTGCAATGAAGAAATGCTGTCTAAATGCTAAAATGTGTAATTGGGAGTGTTTTATTGCAAATTACAAAGACAGGCCTCCTGGATACTCCGCACAGCCTTCAGTGGTTTTTGGCCTAAGGTTTATTACTGTGAGGAGACTGTCTGACTGATGCAGGTGTGTTTTAAAGCCTGAAGACATGAAACTAAAATAACTCTTGTGTTATCAGTGTCATAAACCCTCAGCTTATGCAACTACTGGTATTCTGCATGTTTTAACAATGAGCTGGGGGCCTGGGTAGCTCAGTGAGTAAAGTCATGAGTTCCAATCCAGGGTGTGCTGAGTGACTCCAGTCAGGTCTCCTTAGCAACCAAATTGGCCCGGTTGCTAGGGAGGGTAGAGTCACATGGGGTGACCTCCTCGTGGTCACTATAATGTGGTTCTCGCTCTCGGTGGAGCGTGTGGTGAGTTGTGCGTGGATGCCGCGGAGAATAGTGTGAAGCCTCCACACGTGCTACGTCTCCATGGTAACACGCTCAACAAGTCACATGATAAGACACGCTGATTGACGGTCTCAAACACGGAGGCAACTGAGATTCGTCCTCCGCCACCCGACTTGAGGCGAATCACTACACCACCACGAGGACTTAGAGCGCATTGGAATTAGGGAGAAAATCACAAAAAAAACAGTGAGTTTTGTTTGGGACGGAGCTTCAGTTTTAGCATGCTAGCTAACTGACGTTAGCAAATGTAGTATGTTGTTGTGTTAGCATCTGATTTAATTACAGCCTATCATGTGCAATGTACTTCTATGAAAAGATGTTTTCTTCTATAGACACCAACCAATCAACAAACACTTTAGGGGTTAGCCTTCATAGTTTGGGTTAGGGGTTTAAACTTAGGGAAAATCTAAATAACATTGTTCGTTGGTTCGTTTGTGTTTTCCTGTGGTGGTAAAAGTTTCATATGATTTTACCATTTCGTGCCAATGTTATGACTTGTCATGAGACCTGGTTGACCCCTCTCGCTCTCCTATTAAATACAATGTGATTTGCTCAACACAATCTGACAGTTTGTATGGCACAATAACAGTGACTGTTGCACCTTTGGCACACAAACATACACAAATACTCCAGCACACACACTTCTTTCTGTTAGGTCAGTTTCTATGGAGTGTGTGTTTGAATGAAAGAACAGATTCATTCTGTGCCAAGTGTAGATGAGCATGTCAGAATCTGCTTCAGATTTCTTACAGGAATCCTTGCCACAAACTTACTGATAATCATCAAGGCATCAATTACATCTCTAAACTTCTCTTGAAGGCTCCGGGCATCTGTCTTAAAGGAGAAGTCTGTATTTTTGGTTTTTAGACTTTCTACCATCTGAGTTTAATGTGTAGAGTCAACTGTAAGTTAGTCATTTATAGATTGATTCCCAAAATCATTGTGGCAGGGCGGAGGGCGGGGACGGGTTCCACTTCCGCACACCCGGCCCCTAATCAGGCTAATCAAGCCTCAGAGAGGGTGTGTGTGTGTGTGTGTGTGTGTGTGTGGTTGTCTTTTTGGATCAGTTTTATAATTTAAATATTATTTATATTGTCAAGCCGGTTCTCGCCTCCTCCTTTCCATTAATCCCTTAACAATCATGTAAACACTTTCAAAACACAACGAAGCACTGACTCAACCAATGGCGTGAGTTCGGTGCGGGACTGCTGGTTTGCCCAACCAACGGAAGACGGGGGGAGCGATTGGGAAACCTGTTTGAAAACAGGGTTATAATCACATACATGGATAGTACAAGGAAGAAAGAAAACATTAGAGATTGTAACGTGACGAGGGCCTTAATAGGCTGTATACTGTTAATATGAACACACAACAATATTATTGTTTGCTTATTAACAGTGTAAGATAAAAGGTATTTCATAAGCATTCCCATAAAGTCGTCTGATATATGGTCATGCGCACATACTGAATATTAAACTATAGTGCCACACTTGTACATACTGTATGTAGACTACATATTCCAATGAGAAAATATATGTTACCTATCTGAAGAAAACCCCTTTGGTGTTGGATTTTGAAATATATGTTGTTGCTTATACTGCATATGTGCAAGTATGTGACTTTTATGTTAGTGAAAACCGTACATGTTAGTGCATGATCATTTTGAGCAAGCACAAATGTGTGTGCGGAGCAAAGCTGATGCCAAGCATGCTGCACGGTGTGTGTGTGTGTGTGTGTGTGTGTGTGTGTGTGTGTTCTGGGCGCCGTTGTTAGGCACACTGAGCAGTGATTGTGCACGGTTTGGTCTGTGGGTGCTGCGCAGCCATCTGCTTGTGTTATGATGCAGCTGCTTATAAGATTGACACACACAGATCATTTAGAAAATTCTGTTGAGCTCATCGCAAACAAAGTGATGCATTTTAGTGCAAACTACTATTTGTCTTGAACAAGAAACAAAACAGCGTTGCCATCCAAAGCAACTGAAAATCAGGGGTCTTGATGAACAAAGTAGTCTTATATGTGTTGATGTATTTCCTAATTGCCCGAGAACTACACTACCCATGATCCCGAGTGTGGAAATCCACCAATCGCGTCGAACAATGTGCGGCAAAAGAGCTCTGCAGCTGCACCCACTCCCATGTAAACAGTGTATGATGCAATCGACGCGCTCTCCCTACTCTCTCAAACTACTACTTTATATTGGAATATTTTGCAATGAAATATATTGTCTCTGTATGTATAATTAACAACTTTAAATCAATAGTTTAATATTTTTCCATTGCTTTTAATCCTATTACGTCATACGCAATGCTTTATGGGATTGTAGTTCATTCCCTCATTAAAGGTGTTACATACACAGTCTTGTACCTTTGTCTTTTGCCTTGTTCACGATCACATTTTGGCTTCAAATCAAAGTTTGTGATGTTGTGATGCACCTCGGAGCTTGTCGGTTTGGTTCATGGCGCATAACTCTTTTATGGACGATTTTATGAAATCTCTATGGAATAAATGAATGAGGAAAATACTTCAGAAACACAGACGGCTGAAAAAGTGGGCGGGACCTGTTGTGCTCTATTGGAGGAGGAGGGACTTTCTCATTCTACAGAGCATTTGATTGGACAGAATTCTGTATACGCCCATGAGTGCAAGATGATGTCATCATTATTTTTGTTATTTTTGTTCATCTGTTTACCTGGGAGAAAAGCATGGACAAAAACTAGATTTAATGTGGATTTATTTGACTTCATCTCTTTAGTTTGACTGTTCAGAAATGTACAAAGAGCTATTACTGAAAATGTAGATACCATTCAATCTGAAAAGAAATACAGGAAGGACTGAATGTCACACAAAGATTTTAACACTCGGGTTTCTATAATGAGGACTAAGAGAGGAAGTTCATGTCTGCAGGCTACCAGAATAACTGGAGTCAACAGCATCTCTCAGATCTGCTTAATTCATTTAGTTTTGTCACAATAAAATGTCAGAGCATTTTCAGAAATAATACATTGATGTTCTACTGAGCTATTACTCTTAGTGTAATTTCATAGACATTAGACATTTTAAATATGTCTCATAGTTGTCTTGCATTGCATGTAGCAAAAATACAGTAATGCTCAAAACCTAGTCTCATAAAATGAACGTTACTATATCTACATTTTTGCAATATGACTTATTGCGTTGTTCGCAGAGGCGCTACAACAACTGTGCGTTTTCTTCACTTTCACACAAATCACGAGTACAATGGCTGATTCTGACTTTATAAACACTTATTTTTTGCACTATTGTTCACACACTGCTGTTATTGAAACACTTTTACTATAACGCATCATATTTGAAAAACGTCACATTTTAACGCTTGTATTACAGGCTCACCTACATTTACACACTTACTGTATTCCAATGTGATTAGCTTGCACGGTAGCTCACCTGAAAGAGTGTTAGAGTCTGTTTTGCTCAACTAAACCTCTATCTAATATTCTCCTTTAAAACCTCGTCTGATTATGACACCATTTCACTCGCTTTTAGCGCCCCCCTGCTGGGCATTTCACTGAGAAACTGCAGCGAAATGTGTAATAAAGCACGTAAATTGGCTTTGTTGCCACAGTCATGTAATGTTCATGAGACCATGCTGAATATTCAGTGAGTGTTTCAGGATATCCGGGAGAGAAACGCGTTTCAGGGCACATTCACGGGAAAACAACGAGCACGGATAATAAAACGCAAAGTGAGCACAAAAATGGGGCGGCTGTGGCTCAGGTTGGTAGAGCGGGTCAGCCACTAATCACAGGGTTGGCGGTTCGATTCCTGGCCCACATGACTTCACATGCCGAAGTGTCCTTGGGCAAGACTCTGAACCCCAACTTGCTCCCAATGGCAGGCTAGCGCCTAGCATGCAGCTCTGCCGCCATTGGTGTGTCAGTGCGAGTGTGTGTGTGTGAATGGGTGAATGGGACACAGTGTAAAGCTCTTTGGTAACCGCTAAGGTTAAAAAAGGCACTGTATAAGTGCAGACCATTTACCAAAATCTATTTTTGCAGTCTACGCAGTCTGCGTAGGGCACCAACTCCCTAGGGGGGCACCAGAAAGTCCACCGGCTGCCCTTTACTCGCACGTTATACGCTATTCAAGGACCAGAAAGCAGTTGCAGAACACAGACGATTGCTTCACGCTCTTATCACGCGTAGGGCATCAATTTGGCCAGCGGCAGCCCTGCATCTGGGATTATTTAGAGGATAAGGAAGGGCAGTAGCTACAGAATGAGCTAATCTAACAGCTACCAAGCTATTAAAACTATGCACAGACTAACTCAGAGTAGCAATAAAAACTAGCAAAAATCATCAGATGTGACGTAAATATAGGATGTAAAGATCTTTTCGCCATAAGGTCAAAGGTCATATTATCCTTGGAAAGGTGTTTGTTTGTTTGTTTGTTTGTTTTGATGGAATTGAATGCAGCTCGCATTCGCTTCTGCTCACAGTAGTAACTTGTTCTGAGCTTCTGACCTAAATCTTTGGGCGTTTCAAAACTGCAGTCCGGTCAAGAGGGTAGTTATGCAATAGACATTTTTTTTTATGCATCAGCAAAACAGTCATGTACTCTATTTTCCAGAGTAGAGAAGAATCAACATTCAACAACGGAGGCAGTCCTGAGCAGAATCACAGTTTTGCCAATCACAAGAAAATCCTGTCATGTCTGTTCACTCATTTGTATGGCTGAGAAGGAAAATGGCAATATAAAACGGAGAGTTTTAACACTGAATTATGATTGGATGAGCAATGTTTGAAGAGAACGGAAAAGAGGAGAGCAAGCATTCAACACATCCTGAGCAAACATGTCTGAAGGGCTCTCTTCACACACACCGCTTTAACAATGGCACTTACAGTATAACAGTGCTGTGGATAGACATGTGTTTAATAACAGCTAATTACTGCAGAGTTTAATCGCAGTCAATGACAGACGATTTGTGCGCGAGATGTCCAGGCACGTGGAAAACCACAGCATACTTTGGCCTTGAATTTAGAGTGACATTTTAATAAATACAATTCACACCTGTAGGCTTCACCTTGCATGTTGTAAAGGACGGATTACCGACTGGGCCAATAGGGCCAGTGCCAAGGGGCCCTTGACTACTAGGAGGCCCTTGACTGCCCGGTGGTTCCCTGGGCTTTAAGGCTGTGTGATCTAGTTTGGTGATCCCCCCCGCTTGAAAACTCTTTCAGGCATGAACAACGAACCACCCCCAACCCAGCCCCCCGCTCAACAACTTTTGGGTGGAGGGGGCCCCTTGGAGATAATTGGCCCCAGGGCCTTTGCAAGTCATAATCCATCCCTGCATGTTGTATGTATGATCTGTAACAGCATGGCCGCATGGAAAACATTAGTGCATGCAATTTGCACATACTTAAGGAAGTTTTATATACGTAGACTGTCTTTAAAGTCAACATGAAACCAAAATTGTCCGTTTGCTTTATTAATACACGTTCGTGGTCTTATTGTGCATTAAATGTAAAAAAAATTAAATTCTTCTTAATCTTTTTATCAAATTGTATCAACGTTGTTTTATACAAAATAATTGTAAGATATATGCCTTTCAATGTTATAAAAATTTGGTTCCATCAAATTTTAAAATACAAATAAAACCTACATATTTAAATATTATAAAATTTTGTTATGAAATTGAAATGCGTAAATCTTAAATAGAGGCTAAAATATTATTTTAGTGTAACCCCACCTATGAAACAGATTTTTTATAGGTGTTATTATAGGCAACAAAAATATAGTAACTATATTAAATTTGAAAGTGTTTTTGGTTCATCATCTTTCTTTATGAGGATGTATTTTGACCTGTCACACCGCTGTGTTTACAACTTCTCCTTGCACTCAAATAAATAAATACATGTATTAATAATGCTTAAATATTTATTTATTTATCTATTTATTTATTTAAACATTTATTACTATTATTATTATTATTATTATTATTATTTGTTAAATATTACTCAATTCAATTTGATTGATTTTTATTTATGAAATTGAAATGCATAAACCTTAGAATTATTTTTATTTTATTTTTCACAAATATGATAAAAAAATAAACCAACAAATAAAAATGCATGGAAATAAAAGTTTGTATTTTGTGTTATTTTGTTAGGTTTTAATGGACATACTGTAATAAACATGTATTAAAGATTTAAAGTCATGTCTCATCATAAATCCCCCTTATTAAAATGATGCACAATTCCATAAACAAATAATAATGAACATAAATAAACATATAAATACACATACATAATGACATCATCATCCTCTCAGGATGTGAACTCTATAAGAACTCTACAATTGTTTTAGTTGGTGTTTTTTGATTTTATGTTTTGTGAAGCACTTTGTGTTAAACTGTTATAAAATAAAGTTATATATTTAGCTTGAGACGGCACAGAACAACTTATTTGTCTTCAGTAATTATACGCTGTATAATTATAGGCACTTACATACTGCAATAAGCAAGACACCTTATTAATTACCCCCAGAGAAAAAATTAAGAAAAAAGAAAAGTCTGCAGATTCATTTTGGCTCTACTTATAAGGTAATAAATAAGGGTGATTGTCTAAATGTTGTAATATCTATCTATAGTCAATATTCTAGTCAGAATGGAGTGTTTTGTTTGTTTTTTTTTAATAAAAACTTCACACCAGAATTCCTCACCCTAGGAGATGCTGATGATGTCATTGCATAGCTATCCCACTGGGATGGCGGCCTTTGACCATATTAGGGAGTGGGGAAAAAAGTCAACTCACAGTAACCAACAAAGGAATGCTGCTGTCCATATCAGAGCTGCACAGACACAGATCTCTTGTTCCAAGTATTCTGTGGTTTCGTATTTTTTGGGATGACGATGAGTGTATAGAAGTGTATAGTGTATTCTAGTGTAGAAGGACATAGAGAGAAAATTAAAAGTGTGTGAGGAACATTTATCACATGTGGGAAAACCTTGAGACATTGATGGAAAAGAGAGAGAAGGAGATATACACACACAGATAGATAAGCATTAACAGTCCCACTTTATATTAGGTGGCCTTAACTACTCTAAGTACTTCAGTATTTGATACAATGTACTTATTGTGTACATACATGTTATTGCATTGTAAATATATTTACAGTACTTACATTTAATTACTTTTGTAGTTACACTGTTAACTTTACCCATAACCCAAACCTTACCCCAAAACCTAACTCTAACCCCTTATCCTAACCTTAACCCCAATACCTAACTCTAACCCCTTATCCTAACCAACCCTTACCCCAAAACCTAACTCTAACCCCTTATCCTAACAACCCTTACCCCAAAACCAAACTCTAACCCCTTATCCTAACCAACCCTTACCCCGAAACCTAACTCTAACCCCTTATCCTAACCAACCCTTACCCCAAAACCTAACTCTAACCCCTTATCCAAACCTAACCCGAACCCCAAAACCTAACTCTAACCCCTTATCCTAACCAACCCTTACCCCAAAACCTAACTCTAACCCCTTACCCTAACCCTAACCCCAAAACCTAACGCTAACCCTTACCCTAACCAACCCTTACCCCAAAACCTAACTCTAACCCCTTATCCCAAACCTAATCCCAAAACCTAACTCTAACCCCTTATCCTAACCAACCCTTACCCCAAAACCTAACTCTAACCCCTTACCCTAACCCTAACCCCAAAACCTAACTCTAACCCTTACCCTAACCAACCCTTACCCCAAAACCTAACTCTAACCCCTTATCCCAAACCTAATCCCAAAACCTAACTCTAACCCCTTATCCTAACCAACCCTTACCCCAAAACCTAACTCTAACCCCTTATCCTAACCAACCCTTACCCCAAAACCTAACTCTAACCCCTTATCCTAACCCTAACCCCAAAACCTAACTCTAACCCCTTACCCTAACCAACCCTTACCCCAAAACCTAACTCTAACCCCTTATCCCAACCCAACCCTTACCCCAAAACCAAACTCTAACCCCTTATCCTAACCCAAACCTTACCCCAAAACCTGACTCTAACCCCTTATCCTAACCAACCCTTACCCCAAAACCTAACTCTAACCCCTTATCCTAACCAACCCTTACCCCAAAACCTAAATCTAACCCCTTATCCTAACCAACCCTTACCCCAAAACCTAACTCTAACCCAATATCCTAACCCTAACCCCAAAACCTAACACTAACCCCTTATCCTAACCAACCCTTACCCCAAAACCTAACTCTAACCCCTTATCCTAACCAACCCTTACCCCAAAACCTAACTCTAACCCCTTATCCTAACCAACCCTTACCCCAAAACCTAACTCTAACCCCTTATCCTAACCAACCCTTACCCCAAAACCTAACTCTAACCCCTTACCCTAACCAACCCTAACCCCAAAACCAAACTCTAACCCCTTATCCTAACCCAACACTTACCCCAAAACCTGACTCTAACCCCTTATCCTAACCAACCCTTACCCCAAAACCTGACTCTAACCCCTTATCCTAACCAACCCTTACCCCAAAACCTGACTCTAACCCCTTATCCTAACCAACCCTTACCCCAAAACCTAACTCTAATCCCTTATCCTAACCAACCCTTACCGCAAAACCTGACTCTAACCCCTTATCCTAACCAACCCTTACCCCAAAACCTAACTCTAACCCCTTATCCTAACCAACCCTTACCCCAAAACCTAACTCTAACCCCTTACCCTAACCCTAACCCCAAAACCTAACTCTAACCCCTTACACTAACCAACCCTTACCCCAAAACCTAACTCTAACCCCTTATCCTAACCAACCCTAACCCCAAAACCTAACTCTAACCCCTTATCTCAACCCTAACCCCAAAACTTAACTCTAACCCCTTATCCTAACCAACCCTTACCCCAAAACCTAACTCTAACCCCTTATCCTAACCCAACACTTACCCCAAAACCTAACTCTAACCCCTTATCCTAACCAACCCTTACCCCAAAACCTAACTCTAACCCCTTATCCTAACCAACCCTTACCCCAAAACCTAACTCTAACCCCTTATCCTAACCAACCCTTACCCCAAAACCTAACTCTAACCCCTTATCCTAACCCTAACCCCAAAACCTAACTCTAACCCCTTACCCTAACCAACCCTTACCCCAAAGCCTAACTCTAACCCCTTATCCCAACCCTAACCCCAAAACCTAACTCTAACCCCTTACCCTAACTAACCCTTACCCCAAAACCTAATTCTAACCCCTTATCCTAACCCTTACCCCAAATAACTCACTAAATATGGAGCAAGGGTGCATCCTGTAGCTCTTCTATAACTGTTCTGAGACCAGTGCAGACAGACAACACACTGGAGGTTAAGTCATGCACTAAATAGGGAGCAAGGGAGCATCCTATAGCTCTCCTATAACTGTTCTGAGACCAGTGCAGAAAGACAGCACACTGGAGGTTAAGTAATGCACTAAATAGGGAGCAAAGGAGCATCCTATAGCTCTCCTATAACTGTTGTGAGACCAGTGCAGACAGACAGCACACTGGAGGTTAAGTCATGCACTAAATAGGGAGCAAGGGAGCATCCTATAGCTCTCCTATAACTGTTGTGAGACTAGTGCAGACAGACAGCACACTGGAGGTTAAGTCATTCACTAAATAGGGAGCAAGGGAGCATCCTATAGCTCTCCTATAACTGTTGTGAGACCAGTGCAGACAGACAGCACACTGGAGGTTAAGTAATTCACTAAATAGGGAGCAAGGGAGCATCCTATAGCTCTCCTATAACTGTTCTGAGACCAGTGCAGACAGACAGCACACTGGAGGTTAAGTCATGCACTAAATAGGGAGCAAGGGAGCATCCTATAGCTCTCCTATAACTGTTCTGAGACCAGTGCAGACAGACAGCACACTGGAGGTTAAGTCATGCACTAAATAGGGAGCAAGGGTGCATCCTATAACTCTCCTATAACTGTTCTGAGACCAGTGCAGACAGACAGCACACTGAAGGTTAAGTCATTCACTAAATAGGGAGCAAGGGAGCATCCTATAGCTCTCCTATAAATGTTCTGAGACCAGTGCAGACAGACAGCACACTGGAGGTTAAGTCATGCACTAAATAGGGAGCAAGGGTGCATCCTATAACTCTCCTATAACTGTTCTGAGACCAGTGCAGACAGACAGCACACTGAAGGTTAAGTCATTCACTAAATAGGGAGCAAGGGAGCATCCTATAGCTCTCATATAAATGTTCTGAGACCAGTGCAGACAGACAGCACACTGGAGGTTAAGTCATTCACTAAATAGGGAGCAAGGGAGCATCCTATAGCTCTCCTATAACTGTTCTGAGACCAGTGCAGACAGACAGCACACTGGAGGTTAAGTAATGCACTAAATAGGGAGCAAGGTGGATCCTATAACTCTCCTATAACTGTTCTGAGATCAGTGCAGACAGACAGCACACTGGAGGTTAAGTAATGCCCTAAATAGGGAGCAAGGGTGCATCCTGTAGCTCTCCTATAACTGTTCTGAGACCAGTGCAGACAGACAGCACACTGAAGGTTAAGTCATTCACTAAATAGGGAGCAAGGGAGCATCCTATAGCTCTCATATAAATGTTCTGAGACCAGTGCAGACAGACAGCACACTGGAGGTTAAGTCATTCACTAAATAGGGAGCAAGGGAGCATCCTATAGCTCTCCTATAACTGTTCTGAGACCAGTGCAGACAGACAGCACACTGGAGGTTAAGTAATGCACTAAATAGGGAGCAAGGTGGATCCTATAACTCTCCTATAACTGTTCTGAGATCAGTGCAGACAGACAGCACACTGGATAACGAACTATAAGCCACAAAAGCAGGTTCAAATTCTAACAATCTAAAACAATTCAACAAACATTTATGTTGGCTTGATAAAGTCTTGGCTGAAAGTTCAAAAACATTTAAAAAAAGAGGTCATAGGCATGAAAGCTCCAGGTCTTGCGGAGTCAATGGGACTGTGCATCATTTGATGTCATAACTTTTACATTTTCTGTTTTGAACCTCACTGTATTTTCAGACATACAGTATTTTTCTAATTAAGAGGAAGTTACAAAGGGAAGCCCCAATGAAGCAACTGTTCTGACAGGAAGCATTTATAATACACATTTGTAAAATGTATTAATGCACATGCAAATATTCCTTCCCAAAACAGCTATCAACATGTCCGATGACAACACAGTCTCATGAAAATTTGGACTAATTGGTGAGATTGTACGAATTGGAACGTGCAAATTTGTGCAACTTTTACACCAACCAATCACATACTTCTTATTGCATCTTGTATCCTTCTAAATCATTATATATCCTTTCCTCCCTGGTTCACAAAATGAATTTAAATCCTAGTAAGGGGTTCAACTTTATGGTTAAGTTTAGGTATAGGGGTTAAATTCGTTTGTCTAAAAGTTGCACATTTTCACATGTGATTTAGTCAATATAATTGTACTTTTCAAGAGATCGATTTGGCAATTACAACTACGAGGTGTTTGAGAGTTGTGTCACAAAGGAAACTGTGTGGACTGACAAGAAGACAAAACATTCACAAACTCTTCTAGAGACCTCAATCTGAGAAATTGTGTTCTGTTTCCACAGAACAAATGGATGCCACTTCATAACTTTCAGCCTTGTGCAGGGCATGACATGCAGTCTATCACAGGAAACATGCAGTGGGACTGATACAGCACAAACAGGACAGACGCCAAAATACAATTTTTTAGAACTCATCTTTATACATAGATATCATGAGTTGCATGCAAACACGTGGGGCGGTACGTTGTTCTTGCCTACTGGCAGTTTTTATAAAGATATGTGAAAATGCTCATCTCTAATATCTTCAGGTGTACATTTATTTTAACATGTTAGATTCAGTATTTCAGATATGCAAACATTGAAGAGTAATTTAAGATATCTTTAAAGGCTTTCTTACTGGTTGCAATAACATGATAGATAACTGAAATTGGTTTGCAACGTGAAGTGAAAACCAATACGGCATTTTGGCAAATAAACATTTTTGCAAGTTGTAATTCAGCGGGCCGGTGAGTCGGCCGTGAAATGTACCGAATGGGCCGCGATAATCTAAAATGAGCATGCAGTGAATACATAATTCGTTTTTTTGGAATCCAGCCAACCTGAATGCTAAATTATAGTCCTAAAATATTGATTATTATTATTAATATTATAATGAATATTACAGTCCTATTTTTCAACAGTCATATATTTCATATTACAATTATTTTTGCTCTCTGTACTCGTGTACTTCACTCAAGTCCATAAACATGAATGAATCTACGAAAGCACACATATGTCCAGATTTCACACGTACAACTCCGAGATGTTTTGGGACTTTTCATCTGGACAGCATCACAATCTAATTAACATCAGCTAAACATCTTAAAAAGATCAGATTTACAAACGTTCTCAATCACAAAAGTCTCATTGACATCCAAGAGGAAATGAGCAAACAGCGTAAACAAATATGTCTTCCAGATGTAAACACACACATCAATTAGATCTCTGGGTGACGTTTGTGTGCTTTTGAGGATGTGTTCACAATGCAAAACAAGCAAACATTGCATTATATAGTGTCTTCTTCCAAGGTCAGTTTTCTCGTTCAGCTCATCTACTGTCATTGCGGAGGAACAGTATGATGAGAAACTCACGAAATCAGTTAAAAGTCAGTTATACTGTCAGCGTGTTTTGAACTAGCTACCTGAATAACAACACATCTGATTTAATGGCAGAGACATCTGGATCGCCCCAATGTGTTCTGAGGTTATTACGTTTGCATACTTGCACACAGTATGTTTCTGAAAATGTGGTTGGAATTTAAAGTACACAATGGTCCTCTTGAGACCCTGCATACACATGCGTGGATGATGTATTTTGGCTTCGCTTTATGAAACGGATAATTCAATTTAATTCTGACTGATCTCAGTTCAGAAGACTCTTTGCTGTCAGTAAAGGGTTATACTTTTTCCTCCTTTGAGTGTGCATGTTATAGGGCCTGGTTCTTACACCCTCTCCTGAATGCAAAATATCACTTTTTGGACCCTCCAGAGGGGCTCAAGTGTGCTTTTTAGCTGAATGTGCCACCCTGCTTGGACTGAGCGTGCATGTCATAGGGCCTGGTTCTTACACCCTCTCTCAAATGCCAAATTTCACTTTTTGGACCCTCCAGAGGGGCTCAAGCATGATTTTTAGCCGAGGTGTGGCACCCACCTCAGACTGAGTGTGCATGTTATAGGGCCTGTTTCTTACACCCTCTCCCGAATGACAAATATCACATTTTGGACCCTCCAGGAGGGCTCAAGAATGAGTTTGCTACCCACCTTGGCCTAAGCCTGTAGGGCAGTCACACTCGGGTCTCAGGAGGATAAATAATCATGACCAGTTGACTATATAACAATCGTAAACAACAAGCTTTAGCTTCATCTAATGCAAAATGGCCTCTAGGATTTGCAGGCGAGTAGATTATTTTTCTGTGTGAGTCTCTGGTTGAGTTTCTGTCTCAGATCATTGCATTAAATCAGCAGAGGAAGTGTGGTGTTGACAGAGTCTAACAGCCCTTTTAGTTTAATGACATCACTTCCTACAGTTCTCCCCAGAGGAAGCATAAAATGTCTCCAAACGACAGATTTAACAGATTTAAGTACAGTAAGAATATAATATTTTTGAGCATAGAATACTTACTTTAGTATAAAACTATCTGCAATCAGTAGCAATTTAAGCATGTTAGAAGTGTTCAAAAGTGTTGGGAATCATGCAGGAAATCGTTCACTTAGTTGGACATGTTGTATGTTCCCTTTCATGTCAAGTCTATTCTGAGTCTCGCTCTCATGCATGTGAGGTTTTGTGGCTGTTGTCAGAGGATGTGGTAACCCGAAGAAGTGTCACACTGATATTGCTACTTAATTCGGACATGTAACTTAATGTTATAAATATTCTCAGAATCTTATTTTAATATCTTGAGTAAATGTATCCTGTTTTCAATATGTTTAGATATTTTTTTACTGGAAAACAAGACAAAATACTGATGGAGAAGTACTTTGAGAGTGTGTCAAATGATGAAAGACATTTTCGTCTGTGTATTCGTGCATATACATCACAACTCTGAGAAGCGGTGCCCAACAGCTGAGCTGCGGGGAAGTTCCTGCGACACATTCTTTAAAGTTATTTTGCTCGGTAACTTCCTCCTTCCGCGCTTTGTGTGTGTGTGTGTGTGTGTGTGTGTGTGTTCTCTGTTCCTTCTCCATGTGCTTATTTCCTGTATTTGCAGCATTGGCTGAAAATCACACATTTCTAGATCCTTTTCATTTCAACAGTACACAACAGGAACAGACTTCACTTTATAAATGACAGATAATGCAGGATTATTCCTGATTGTTTGCAGCAGTTAATGAACCTTTGATGTAGTTTGCAGAACTAGAGCACTGAATGAGGATGTGAAAGAGACTGTTTAATGTGTGGCACTTTTGTCAGCAAAGGTCCACAAAAGCAACTTGACATTTAGCCTGGACAGAAGCAACAAATATAGGGATTAATATGGTGTATTTCGCATTTGATTTGGATTGCAAACATGTGAGAATGCATTAAAGTCAACATGAAATCATGCATCACCATCCCCCACCTGTTGTGACAGACCCCTTATCATACTTTCCCAAAGTATGAGGTTTATTCTTTTTATCATGTCAGGTGACGTGTATGACGTGTATCTGAACAAATCTATTCTTATGTGTGTGTTGAACTTTCACATGTATCCAGGCTTGAGGAGTAACGGAATACATGTAACAGCATTATGTAATACAAAAAATTGTATTGTCTCAATGTATTCAGATTACAGTTACATTTGTTAAAAAGTGGGATTACTAGCAGGATTATAATTTTCAATATGTAAAAACATATACAAAATATCCTCCTGACATAAAAAGATAAAGACTGCTGCATGCTTTATAGTGGTACAGATAGGATCAGATGTGCGCTGGAGAACTCTTCTGCTGCCACTTACTGTCACATGTGTAAATAACATCTGTCTCACATCAACACTGTGCCCTCGAGGCAAACATGTTCAAACCAATAAAAGTGCTGTTTTCGGGGCCTGGGTAACTCAGCGAGTATTGACGCTGACTATCACACCTGGAGTCATGAGTTTGAATCCAGGGCGTGTTGAGTGACTCCAGTCATTTCTAGCTATTCAATCTTTGATTTAATTTATACACTCTGTTAATTTGGAAAACTGTGAAATGTCATCATGATTAGAAGAAAATGAAAACTTATTCATGGTTCCTGATAATATCTCCCAGGGGAAGCATATATAAGGAGAAAAACAGAGGCCCTAAAACTGATCCCTGTTGCACTCCATACTTACATTTTATTTTATCTGACAGTTGCTCATTTACACAGACAACACGGTAGCATTCAGAGAGATAGGGTCTAAACCATGTTAATGCAACTGCACAAATGCCAACATAATTCCCCAGCCTATTCAAGAGAATGTTGTGATCTATCGTGATGAATGAAGCACTATGATCTTAAAGCACTCGAAGAGAAATGCAGCCGTGATCAGATGATAAAAGCCAGTCATTTGTAACTCTGATAAGAGCAGTCTCTGTACTGTGATGAGGCCTAAATCCTGACTGAAATTGTTAATATATACTATTTCTCTGTAAAAATTATCATAGTTGGGAGGATACTACCTTTTCTAGTATTTTCGACATAAACGTGAGATTTGAAATCGGTCTATATTTAGCCAGTTCTACAGGATCAAGTTGTGGTTTCTTAATAAGCAGTTTGATAACTGCCATTTTAAAGTTTCTTGGGACATGTCCTAAGGATAGCGAGGAGTTAATAATATTAAGAAGAGGTTCTGAGATTACAGGAAACACCTCTTTTAGGAGTTTAGTTGGTATTGAGTCTAACATAAATTTTGTTGATTTTTATGTTTTGATTATTTTTGTTAGCCTGATCTATTACAGTGAAGGATTGAAGTTGGCAGCCACTTTAGTCTTCTGGGGTGCTGTGGCAGACAGATGCGTAATTCCAATTTTGTTTCTGATGATTTTGCTTTTATTAGTAAAGAAATTCATAAAGTCATTTCTCTTGTGCTGTGGCGGAATATCTGGTTTAATAGACGTTTTATTCCTAACCAATTAAGCAACAGTACTGAATAAACACCTAGGATTGTTGTGGTTATTTTCTAGAAGTTTGCTAAAATATGCTGACCAGGCAGCTTTTAGTGCCTATCTGTAGCCACAGACAATATCCTTCCATGCACAATGAAATACCTCTAACTTTGTATTCTTCCACTTATGCTCAATTTTCCGAGCTGCCCTTTTGAGAGCAAAGGGGGCGACACTATCTAGAGTGTAAGAGAAGAATGTATCCATATTTTCTGTGACAACTTCAAGTTCTTCTGAACTTATTGGCGTAATGAGTATTTGAGACAATTCTGGAAGATTATTAGTGAAGCTATCATTAGTAGCTGAAAGAATAGTTATACCTGAATGATAATGTTGCATAGATTGAGTGACCTTTTCTAAGCACAGCATACAAGAGATGAGGTAATGGTCCGAGACGACAGAATTTATATAGTATCAACATCAACTCCATATGACAAAATTAGATCTAGCGTATGATTATGGCGATGGATTGGACCTGTCACATTTTGTCTTACCTCAACAGAGTTGAGAATATCGATAAATGCTAATCACAATGTGTCATTTGCATTATCTATGTGGATGTTGAAGTCACAGACGATTAAAGCTCTACCTCCTCCTCGATCCTTCAGAGGAGGCTCATGTTTATAACAATAACCTGGGGGAGTAGACTCATTTACGTTAATATATTAATCCGGTTTAAGCCAGGTTTCGGTCAAACAGAGCACATCCAAACTATGATCTGGAATAATTTTATGTACAATTAGTGGTTTGGATGAAAGCTATCTAATATTTAGTAGTCCTACCTTTATACAATGTTTATCTACAGTTTTTTTTTGTTGTGGTTATTTTCAAGTTTGACATTAATAAAAAAAAATTAATTGACTTAATGTGGGTTTTGTGTTTGGTAGTTCAGGGAAAAGACACAGGCTCTATGAGATATCTAGGTGGTACAGTCTCTATGTGTTGTATGTGATCAGAGTGATGTCTCAAGACAGCAGAAGATGTTCGGATTAGCCAGTTTGTCTGCTTCCTGATCTGGGCCCCAGTTACTATCACTATTAAGATGATGAGCCAAATACTAGAGAGGTGAGCGGCACCTTCCCTTAAGGGATGGAGTCCGTCTCTCTTTAGCAGGTCAGGTCTACCCTAAAAACTCTTCCAATTGTCTATAAATCCTATGCTATTCTCCAGACAGCCATTCAGTGATTCTAATCTACTATAAACCTTGTCACCATGACGAGCAGGGAGGGGGCTACAGCATATTACAGTGTCTGACATCGTATTTGTAAGTTCACATACCTCTTTAACATTATATTTAGTGATCAGTGACTGAGTGGTGGTGGCGTAGTGGGCTAAAGCACATAACCGGTAAACAGGAGGTTGCTGGTTCACTCCCCACAGCCACCACCATTGTGCCCTTGAGTAAGACACTTAACTCCAGGTTGCTCCGGGGGGATTGTCCCTGTAATAAGTGCACTGTAAGTCACTTTGGATAAAAGCATCTGCCAAATGCATAAATGTAAATGATCTCTGAGTGGCGAAGCCAGACATCATTAATGCCAACATGAATAACAATTTTCGAAACTCTAAGTTTAGTATTAGCCAGCACTTGTAGATTTTATCTGATGTCAGATGCTCTGGCACCGGAAATGCATTTTACACAGCTTTAAATGGGGCTTATCCACTCAGAATTTAGAGTATAAAATGGCAATTTTATAAACATACATGCAAAAGACAAACCTAAGTTAGTAGAAGGGTAAATATTCATTAATCAGTTTTACAATGTTTTGATTGAATTTCTGCACACACACACACACACACACACACACACACACACACACACACAAATACTTAACCAATTTGTTGAAATCTGAAACCGTGAGAAAAATGTAGTTTAATCTTGGCAAGATAATTGAAAGGCAGATTTTGGTTTGTTCAGCATTGAATGGTTGTGGTCAAAGATAAGCGCTCCCTAAATCCAACATCTCAAGCGTTCACTGGGAAAGCTTTTCTTCTATTGTATTATCAGGCTGAAAAGGTTGTATAGAAGTGTGCAATGGATCTTGTAAATAATATGTGA
>JAVLUX010000206.1:1282500-1325000 GCA_032164185.1 Moxostoma hubbsi
CTAATGCTAGTTAGCTTCTGGGGTTAACCAGTTAACAGTGTTATAATGTTTACATGATTTAATTTTGATATTTAAAAAATAATGCAATGAAAGAGCAACCTCTGAGAAACCTTTCGTTATTAGACAAGAGCAAAATGGCATGCTAATGCTAATGCTAGTTAGCTTCAGGGGTTAACCAGCCAAACAGTACAGTAATGTTTACATGATTTCATTTTGATATATAAAAATAATGCAATGAAAGAGCAACCTCTGAGCAACATTTTGTTATTAGACAAGAGCAAAATGGCATGCTAATGCTAATACTTGTTAGCTTCAGTGGTTAATCAGCCAAACAGTGTTGTAATGTTTACATGATTTCATTTTGATAGTTAAAAAAAAATGCAATGAAAGAGCAACCTCTGAGCAACATTGTATTAGACAAGAGCAAAATGGCATGCTAATGCTAATACTTGTTAGCTTCAGGGGTTAATCAGCCAAACAGTGTTGTAATGTTTATATGATTTCATTTTGATAGTTAAAAAATAATGCAATGAAAGAGCAACCTCTGAGCAACATTTTGTTATTAGACAAGAGCAAAATGGCATGCTAATGCTAATACTTGTTAGCTTCAGTGGTTAATCAGCCAAACAGTGTTGTAATGTTTACATGATTTCATTTTGATAGTTAAAAAATAATGCAATGAAAGAGCAACCTCTGAGCAACATTGTATTAGACAAGAGCAAAATGGCATGCTAATGCTAATACTTGTTAGCTTCAGGGGTTAATCAGCCAAACAGTGTTGTAATGTTTATATGATTTCATTTTGATAGTTAAAAAATAATGCAATGAAAGAGCAACCTCTGAGCAACATTTTGTTATTAGACAAGAGCAAAATGGCATGCTAATGCTAATACTTGTTAGCTTCAGTGGTTAATCAGCCAAACAGTGTTGTAATGTTTACATGATTTCATTTTGATAGTTAAAAAATAATGCAATGAAAGAGCAACCTCTGAGCAACATTGTATTAGACAAGAGCAAAATGGCATGCTAATGCTAATACTTGTTAGCTTCAGGGGTTAATCAGCCAAACAGTGTTGTAATGTTTATATGATTTCATTTTGATAGTTAAAAAATAATGCAATGAAAGAGCAACCTCTGAGCAACATTGTATTTATTAGACAAGAGCAAAATGGCATGCTAATGCTAGTTAGCTTCTGGGGTTAACCAGTTAACAGTGTTATAATGTTTACATGATTTAATTTTGATATTTAAAAAATAATGCAATGAAAGAGCAACCTCTGAGAAACCTTTCGTTATTAGACAAGAGCAAAATGGCATGCTAATGCTAATGCTAGTTAGCTTCAGGGGTTAACCAGCCAAACAGTACAGTAATGTTTACATGATTTCATTTTGATATATAAAAATAATGCAATGAAAGAGCAACCTCTGAGCAACATTTTTTTATTAGACAAGAGCAAAATGGCAAGCTAATGCTAGTTAGCTTCAGGGGTTAATCAGTCAAACAGTACAGTAATGTTTACATTATTTAATTTTGATAGTTATAAAATAATGCAATGAAAGAGCAACCTCTGAGCAACCTTTCGTTATTAAACAAGAGCAAAATGGCAAGCTAATGCTAATGCTAGTTAGCTTCAGGGGTTAACCAGCCAAACAGTGTTGTTATGTTTACATGATTTCATTTTGATAGTTATAAAATAATGCAATGAAAGAGCAACCTCTGAGCAACATTTTGTTATTAGACAAGCGCAAAATGGCATGCTAATGCTAGTTAGCTTCGGAAGTTAACCAGCTAACCAGTTCTTGAATGATTTCACATAGGCCTAGTATCGTATCCACTATCTGTTGAACACTTACAGGTCAGCATGGCAGTGTGTACTGCTGCCTCTGTGATCAAACCTCCCACTCAGATCAGGATGTGGTCATGTTGAGCTTTCGAAATAACTCTACTCATTCTCCCTCCGCTCCTTTTAAAGGCAAAGACAGCGAGAGGCATTGTGTTTTTATCTCATTGTTATGAACATACAATTGTTCTACAGTCAGTAATTCAATCCGGCTCTTGATGCATCACCAGTTCTTAAATTACAGAGTATAATGGGAACAACCATGTTTAAGGAGAGTTTTGTGCAGTGCTGCTATGGACTTTTCATTTTATTCATTCTCAATGAGTTCCCCCCCTGGGAGAAACAATCAAGATATTAATGAGATCTCCTTTGTGATTTTGCTCTCATGGGGTGATTTTTTTTTTATTTCTTTTTTTTTAGTAGATTGTTTTAATTACACCCGAGAGACTCATTAGCACGAGATTTCAAGGTGCTTGTCTTAAATGTCAAGCATGAAAAGGGAATAATAATATGGCCTTCCTGCTGTGCTTCCTTAAACTCACAATGGTTAATAATTTCAGATTCTTAGATTCTGTCAGATTCCTTTCCAGAGTGACTTTGAACCTGCTGGAGGCCTCACACTGAAAATCTCCTCATACTTCCTCATAGCAGCAGAAAGAATGATAAACAGAGAGCGGCCTCTAGTGAATGTCAGGTGTACATCCACTAGATTAGTCTGGTAAAATTCCATTACCAATGACCCACTGGCAGCAGTTCCAGCATCTACCAGCAGGGGAAAACTGGGACAAGCTATTTCTTGACCTCCTGGTCTGAGCATGCCTTGAGAAAATGTGTAAGGGCCAAAATCTTTTGCTGACTGCTGACCCCTTGTGGATGAATTGCAGTCATACAGGAGTTGTATGTGTTCAGGGAAACAAAAAGTATTTTGTGGTCAAGTAAATACAGCAGAAAAGATTAAGTACATTCTACATTGTATATGTTGATTTAAGTGTCAACTTTAAAATATAAAGTACATTTTATACTATTTTAAAATGAAGCAAATAGCATTTATAATGATTTTTTTTACAATGTGTCATGCATTAATACAAAAGTAGAAAACCTTGCCACATTTATTTGCTAATGTGAGTTAATGCCACTGGTATATAATATAAGTACATTTTACTTTTCCAAGCTGGTGTTCCGAGCATGCCTCATGCTTGAATATCTCAGGGACGGATTACCGACCGGGCCAATGGGGCCAGCGCCCAGGGGCCCTTGACTGCTCGGGGGTGCCCTGGGCTTTAAGGCTGCGTGCTATAGTTTGGTGACCCCCCCCCCCCCCCCCAACCCCCTTGAAAACACTTTTGGCCAGGGCTGGACTGGTAATCTGGCATACCGGGCATTTTCCCGGTGGCCCGACACACTTTTGGAACGATCAGGGGCGGAATGTCAATGGGGAAAACCGAGCAGGCATTATTTGTTTTTGTTGTTGTTGTTGTTGTTCCAGGGTAGTGAGTGTTTTTTCCTAATTGCATATGCCTCAAAAGTATATAAAATGGCAATTATTCCCTACAAACATTGCTTTTGTGACCAAGACTGTGATATATTGAAATGTACTTATTTTCCAGAACATTCCAGATAGATTCAATGCTGAGTAAACTTGGAGTAACTTCTAGAACTTTCCAGTTATATAAATAGTAGTATGTGGATACATATTAAGACCATGCTTGATGCCTTGAAGTGTGATGAGTACGACTGGGAGGTCATAGGAGACTCCAAAATGTTTTACCAAGTTCCCCTGCTATCTTTGCCTTTGGGACAGCAGGGACTCCAAGGCGCACTACCACAGATGGGACTGGCCACAGCCGAGTTCTCTGTGGGGAGGAACAACGTAAAGTGGAACCCACTGTTGGACCCCCCGGAAGGTGCCGATGCCACCACTGCACATCAAATTGGGCCTTATGACACAATTAGTCAGAGCTCTAGATAAGGAGTCGGCAGCCTTCGTGTACCTTCAAGACTTCTTCCCTAAGCTGTCTGAGGTCAAAGCCGAGGTCTTCGACGGACCACGACACAGTGGTTCAGGGCTTCCTAGGCAATCGCAAGGCCGAAAACTCTGAGGAGCTGGTTGAGACTCTGGTGAAGAACTACGGCACAATGGGCTGTAGGACGTCCCTCAAAGTCCATATCCTTGATGCTCATCTTGATAAATTCAAGGAGAACATGTTGAGCATCCTATTAGTGCTTCTCAACCGGTGAGGCTCGCTGGTCGTTAACAGCAGGGAAAAGCGCTAAATGCAAATAATGACCCAGTGTAAGCCATGGCAACCATCCACAACACCCTAGCATTGTGACTGAGAGATTTGCATGGGAAAAATGTGGCAACGTGACAACGTTTTGTGGTCCGTTCTGCATAATGTGGCGGCTCATTTTAGCCCATTCCGCCCATTTCGGCACATTCTCCCGATGGCCAGTCCGCCCCGATTGGCCCCAAAGTGCGTCGGCCCACTGGGAAAATGCCCGGTATGCCAGATTACCAGTCCAGCTTGTCCACTGCGTCTTCAGTGTCTCTGATGCCGGGAGTTCATGAAGACTCTTATGAACACTTATGAGACATTATTCTTCTCACTGTATCTGCTCCAGGACTGTGTGTAGATCACTCAGGGGAGGAGCTATGATAATAGGGCGGAGTCTGTAACCAGTCGTGGGCGTGGCCTAGACTAACGTGATGTCACTTTAGAGCAGAAATGAAAAGCGTTCATTTTGACACACTGTTTTTGCTTGAATAGAAATATAAGAAAGACTTTTATCATTGTAGGGTGGTTGTGTACATGCATTAATGTACAAACACCATGTAAAAGTGAATTTTGCATAATAGCTCCCCTTTAAAGGTAATTATTTAGTACCTGCATATATTTACGTCTGTAAGTACATGGTTAACTGTAACCCTAAACCTAAACCTAAACCTCCCCTAACCCGTACCTCAATCTCAGTAGCAGCAAATGTGACTCTTATGAGAATTTTGCAGAGCAACATAGTCGCACAATAATTGCATGTATGTATTTTAATGGTGGTACATTGCAGTTAAAGAGAGCTAATATAAGTACAAGCTTGTTGCACTGAAAATAATGTGCTCTCTGATAGCTTGAGCAGCTCCGAGTCTGTCTCTGCCTCCAAGGAGCGGACGAACATCCTGTCTGACAAAGAAACATTAGAACTGTGACTGCAGGATGTTTAAAGAAGAAACCTGCAGAGACTTGTGCACTTTCCTTCCAGAGACACCTCACCAGATGCTTTTAAAAGTGTGGAGAATTTCATTGATGGAAATATGATCCATGATGTCACCTGTTAGAGAGATGAAAGTGCTGTTATGATTTACTCACCCTCGTGTCGTTACAAACCCAGCTGTTTTGTTAGTGTCAAGCTCAAAAAACAACCATAACAGGATTATAAAATTAGTCCATATGCCTCATGTATAAATATATATATATATATCTTCTGATAATTCAATCAGTTTGTGTGTGGAACAGACTGAAATTTAAGTCTTTATTCATTGCAAATAACTTGCTACATTGAGTTTGATCACACAATACGTGAGAACCAAATGGTTGTCGTTGTAAGCCCGTTTATCGGTCCAATGGCGGTCTCCAATAATACGGGTGAAGGTCTCTGCGCGTTACTGTCTTTCTTTTTACGCAACACAACCAGATTAAATGAAATACATTTTCTCTTATGTATTACCTCGTTATTTCATCTGACTCCATCAATGAAAAAAGGTTTTAATGATATCCGAATGTTTGATTATTCTTTTTAACTCTTTAATTATATTTTACCCGTTCAGATTAGGAAACTATGTCGCTTTGAGGTCCTCGCGTGTTTTCTCTACACTGCGGGTCTCACGATCACATGCGGCCAGTATTGGATCATCAAACAGAGGTAATTGCTATATACCTGAGATCGGTCACGTTCACGTATACACAATCAAAGATACGTCAGTATAGCCCCCATGGAATTGCACACACTTGAATTTAACTTAACGTTTTCTTCAGTAGAGGTCACGGCCACTATTACAGATGTAAGTTGACCAACATAACTTGTCATGTAATAGCTTTGGACTGGCCATGCGTGGTTTCCCGCGTACACTTACAGTATCTGGAGAAACCTCAAGTCAAAACAGAGGTAAGACACACCCGAATTTAGATTGGTCAAGCAGCATTTAGCTGTTCTAAACGGAAATACACTTTCTGTCTTTGCAAACCAAGTACACTTGAACTGATGCCAAATATTAGTCGTCACTAATCTGACGCAGACTTGCGGTAACATACGAATCGCTCAATCTGTTTGGGAAAAAACAATTTCAGAGTCAGTCAGAATAAAATCAAATGTTCACAATTTATTGACCAGGTAACATAACAAGTTCATGGCAGTTACCAGATATAAACTACACACAGTAAACTGTGCGGGATCGTCTGACTACAGAGAACCACGAACGATGTGCCACATCTCCTTAAATACCCAAATAATTCAATAAGCTAACCAAATGGAGGTGTCTGTCCTTCTAATTAGATTTGGGTCCCCTATTGAGGGGGTTCCTGTACATTTACATATAGTAGGTTTGGAGGATCTGGGGGAGGGCACACCTTTAAGATGCACACCACATCTCTCATATCTTATAACTTCTTTTTGCTTTTCATTATGGCTGGGAGGATGAGACCAGTTTACCAGGCGCACTGAGACACTTAAAATGATACCAAACATGTTATAGTTACTTGTAAAACAGTTCACGTTACGGGCAAGGAAGAGGCGAGAAACCGGCTTGTCAACATAAATAATAATTTAATGAAGAACTTAAAACAAACATTTAGGACAGCAGACATGTCTGCTGATTAAGCTCTCTCTCTCTCGATCTCTGTCTGCCCTGGGGGGGGGGGGGGGGGGGGGGCGCCTCCCGTGCGGTCTGCCGGCGGGTCATCCCCATCAGCCTGGGGGAGGGAGGGGGCAAGGGGGAGGGAAACAACAATTAAAAATAGGGGGGGGGAGGGTTCCTGCACTGGGCCGTACCTCCCCTCCCACAAACACCATAATTTAAAAAAAAGAGGTAAAAGGCCAACGCAGAGCGGTATCGAGAGAGATAGCAGAGAGAGATTTATGGAAAGAAAGAAAAAAAACGTACTCGCCGGTTCTCTGATACGCCGTAGCTCGTTCCTCAGCCACTTCTCCACCCTCTACAGGACAACAGCCGCGCCTCTCCGGGCAGATCGGAGGCAGTCCTCAGCCCCTGGCGGACGGAATGCCCCGCCGCGTTCCCGGGGTGTCGAAGGGGCCTCCCCCCACCCCTGGCAGCGGTTCTCCCACTCCAGGCGGTCGGCGGCGAGCCCCTCCCCGCACGCAGTCGGCAGTCTCCAACCCCGCCGCGTTCCAGCGGCTACTAGGGGACTCCCCCGCCCCTGGCAGCGGCCCTAACCGCTCCAGGCGGTCGGCCAGGAGCCCCTCCTCCCCTCGCGGTCGGCGGCCGTTCCTCCGCGTCCAGGCGGCTGGGCTCCTCCGTCCCCCGGCAGATGGCCGCGGCTGCTCCATTGAGAAGTGGCGAGAACTCCGCTACGGCGTATCCCTCTTCCTTCCCGGGCTTTCGGCACCAATGTAAAACAGTTCACGTTACGGGCAAGGAAGAGGCGAGAAACCGGCTTGTCAACATAAATAATAATTTAATGAAGAACTTAAAACAAACATTTAGGACAGCAGACATGTCTGCTGATTAAGCTCTCTCTCTCTCGATCTCCGTCTGCGAGTGGCCTTTATCCCTCTTGACGGCTCAATTTAGCTTGATACGGGACCGGGCGTGCGCAATCACGCTCCGGTCCCGCCCTCCACCGTGCCACATTACTTTTTTGTACACACTTGACATTGTATAGGTTTTTAGTGAGTTCTAAGTGAGGAGGAGAGGGGGGAGTAGGGGGAGATAATCAGACGGTAGAAGGGAGGTGCGAGCCCCTGCTGACTGCGTCTCGGATGTTGCTGTTACATGTGCAAGAGTTCAAATGTTGATTCTCATGAGAGCCTTTTGTTCTCCCGAGGGGTAGCCCAGACTCGCTGGCATCTTACATCGTTTTCACTTCCAGTCACCAACTTTCATTGAATGACTGAAAATGAAATCTCTGTCAGCTGTGAGCACGACGTTAAAAACAACTGTAAAGGGATTCATGGAAAGGAGGAGGTGAGAACTGGCTTAAAGATATAAATCATATTTGAATATAAAACTGAACCAAAAAGACAAACACGCACACACACACACACACACACACACACACACACAGGTGTCGGACAGCTGTCCGTAAATCTCTCTCTCTCGCACTGCCATCTTCGTTCGGCCGTTATCCCTCTCGGAGGCTTGATTAGCCTGATTAGGGTCAGGTGTGCAGTATCACGACCCGTCTCCGCCCTGCCACATTCCTCCCTCGTTCTCTCAGGTCGGGGAGCCCCCGGCATGACGTACATCCACCCCTTTATCCCTGGGGAGGGGCGTGCCTTCCACGTCATTCCTTTCTACCTGGATGAGGGAGGGGACAAGGGGAGGGAAACAAAAAAAATGTGGCACCTGCATGTTGTAACGGCGATCGTGCCAAATTAACAAAACATTATAAAAAGAGAGGGAAAGTCCAACACGGAGCAGCAGTGCGAGAGAGAGAAAAAACACTTACTCGCCGGTTCTCCAATATGCCGTAGCTTGGTCCTCGGCCACTCCTCCACCCTCTAATGGACGACAGCCCCACCTCCCCAGGCGGACAGAACGCCCTGCCACGTTTTTGGAGGACGGTAGGAGTCTCTCCCACCCCTGGCAGCAGTAACCGCTGCAGGCGGTTGTTTGGGAGCCCCTCCTCCCCTCGCGGTTGGCGGCCATTCCTCCACTTCCAGGTGGCCTCTCCGTGGCTGGCTCCGGTGGATGGCCCCAGTGCATGGCCCCGGTGGATGGCCACAGCTGCTCCATTGGGGTGGATGGTAGTGGCGAGGACTCTACTATGGCGCATCCCTCATCCTTCACGGGTTTCGGCACCAGTGTAAAGGGATTAAAGGGAAAGAAGGAGGCAAGAACCGGCTTAACAATATAAATAATAGTTTCATATAAAACTTAAACAAAAAGACAAACACACACAGGTGTCGGACAGCTGCTTGTAAATCTCTCTCTGTCGCACTACCGTCTTTGGTCACCCTTTATCCCTCTCGAGGGGTAATTAGCCTGATATGGGACCGGGTGTGCAGAATCACGACCCGGCCCCGCCCTCCCCCCTGCCAAAAATATCCAACGAGAAATCCAACTGTCTGGGCTCTCTGGCTAAAAATGCAACAGAAACCTCATTTGAGGGACAGAAATGTGTGATTTTCAGCGAGGTTAGAGGCCTGTCTGGCCTGAGCAGATGTTAGTCTTCGTTCAAGGGTGCAAAACCATAAAAAAAAGTTCCAGCTGGTGATGACAAGCCCAAACAAGATCTTTGCAGTTCTCAAAGTGAAAACACAGCCGAAAATAACCTGTTTGAGGACTTGAGAAATAAGGACTGTTTGAGGAAGAATGTGAAAAACAATGTGCATGAAACTGGCAATTCATTTAGTTTGAAGACATGATCAAGTGGGTGGATGAATACACAGGAAGCTGACTTGTAGGGTACATAAAGCTAAAGGCCACCCTTAACGAAAAAGTGCATCCGGATTGAAAACATGCATTTCATTTGATTGATTATTGATGGAGCAACATCATTTGTGTGAATAGAAATAGGGTGGCGAGGAGGCATTTTCCCTGACAGAAAGATTTCCTATTTAATTCAATTATATTTGGAATTTCATGTAAACAAATGAATTGTGATTGGATCAGTCAATGTGAGCCCACTTTGAACATTCTTCAACGACAAATCAATTCGCCTCACTTAAGAAAAACAGTGTGTTTAATGGGGGACTTTAGCACCTGCAATAACCCCAAATACTCGCCTTTCACTTATAGAGCATTTATTAAAAACTGTTGATTTCATCACCTTGAACACAACCGATAATGACAAATAAATGTCATAATATCAGCGATTTTTATTAGCTACATACATTTGCAACCTTTTAAAAGTTATTAAAATTTTAGATCAAATGACCCCAAAATAATGTTTTAGACAGCGCATGTGGTGACCTCGTGGAACAGGAGAATTTTGTAGTGTATAGTGACAAACAGGTGTTTAGGAAAGTGTTGTGGAAGGGTTTGTAGCTATTTAGTGTTTTGGAAGAAGAAAAACCATTCCATTAAACCCTAAATGAAGTGAAATTTAATTTCCGGAAACCTCCGATGATTTTAATCAACTGATTTAACTTTGATATCTTTCATTGCATTTCATAAATCTCCTTTAAATTTAATGGAAGAACACTGTGGGGATGTGGGTATGGCCGGGATGTCATGGACTAAGTTTCAGAGAGAAGAAGCCTTAGAAACTCCTTTACAAAGAGAGAGAGAGTGAGAGAGAGAGAGATGGGACAAACACCCCATAGAATCCCTGCATGCAGAATTCTGTAGAAACATTCAAAGAGTTCAGAGAAGAACACCTACTAATGCATGCCGGGCACAATTAGGCAGATATCTCCTAATTATACATATTGAAAAACCATCCCTCACTGTGACACTGGTGAGGTCGAGACCGACAGACAGACAGATCAGATCAGATGCTGGTGTTACTGGGGGAGATCAGATCAGATGCTGGTGTTACTGGGGGAGATCAGACCAGATGCTGGTGTTACTTGGGGAGATCAGATCAGATGCTGGTGTTACTGGGGGAGAACAGATCAGATGCTGGTGTTACTGGGGGAGAACAGATCAGATGCTGGTGTTACTGGGGGAGATCAGATCAGATGCTGGTGTTACTGGGGGAGATCAGATCAGATGCTGGTGTTACTGGGGAAGATCAGATCAGATGCTGGTGTTACTGGGGGAGATCAGATCAGATGCTGGTGTTACTGGGGGAGATCAGGTCAGATGCTGATGTTACTGGGGGAGATCAGATCAGATGCTGGTGTTACTGGGGGAGATCAGATCAGATGCTGGTGTTACTGGGGAAGATCAGACCAGATGCTGGTGTTACTGGGGGAGTTCAGATCAGATGCTGGTGTTACTGGGGGAGATCAGATCAGATGCTGGTGTTACTGGGGAAGATCAGATCAGATGCTGGTGTTACTGGGGGAGATCATATCAGTTGCTGGTGTTACTGGGGAAGATCAGACCAGATGCTGGTGTTACTGGGGGAGATCAGATCAGATGCTGGTGTTACTGGGGGAGATCAGACCAGATGCTGGTGTTACTTGGGGAGATCAGATCAGATGCTGGTGTTACTGGGGGAGAACAGATCAGATGCTGGTGTTACTGGGGGAGAACAGATCAGATGCTGGTGTTACTGGGGGAGATCAGATCAGATGCTGGTGTTACTGGGGGAGATCAGATCAGATGCTGGTGTTACTGGGGAAGATCAGATCAGATGCTGGTGTTACTGGGGGAGATCAGATCAGATGCTGGTGTTACTGGGGGAGAACAGATCAGATGCTGGTGTTACTGGGGGAGATCAGATCAGATGCTGGTGTTACTGGGGGAGGTCAGATCAGATGCTGGTGTTACTGGGGGAGGTCAGATCAGATGCTGGTGTTACTGGGGGAGATCAGATCAGATGCTGGTGTTACTGGGGGAGATCAGATGCTGGTGTTACTGGGGGAGATCAGGTCAGATGCTGGTGTTACTGGGGGAGATCAGATCAGATGCTGGTGTTACTGGGGGAGATCAGATCAGATGCTGGTGTTACTGGGGAAGATCAGACCAGATGCTGGTGTTACTGGGGGAGTTCAGATCAGATGCTGGTGTTACTGGGGGAGATCAGATCAGATGCTGGTGTTACTGGGGAAGATCAGATCAGATGCTGGTGTTACTGGGGGAGATCAGATCAGTTGCTGGTGTTACTGGGGAAGATCAGACCAGATGCTGGTGTTACTGGGGGAGATCAGATCAGATGCTGGTGTTACTGGGGGAGATCAGACCAGATGCTGGTGTTACTGGGGGAGATCAGATCAGATGCTGGTGTTACTGGGGAGATCAGATCAGATGCTGGTGTTACTGGGGGAGATCAGACCAGATGCTGGTGTTACTGGGGAAGATCAGATCAGATGCTGGTGTTACTGGGGGAGATCAGATCAGATGCTGGTGTTACTGGGGGAGAACAGATCAGATGCTGGTGTTACTGGGGGAGAACAGATCAGATGCTGGTGTTACTGGGGGAGATCAGATCAGATGCTGGTGTTACTGGGGGAGATCAGATCAGATGCTGGTGTTACTGGGGAAGATCAGATCAGATGCTGGTGTTACTGGGGGAGATCAGATCAGATGCTGGTGTTACTGGGGGAGAACAGATCAGATGCTGGTGTTACTGGGGGAGATCAGATCAGATGCTGGTGTTACTGGGGGAGGTCAGATCAGATGCTGGTGTTACTGGGGGAGGTCAGATCAGATGCTGGTGTTACTGGGGGAGATCAGATCAGATGCTGGTGTTACTGGGGGAGATCAGGTCAGATGCTGGTGTTACTGGGGGAGATCAGATCAGATGCTGGTGTTACTGGGGAAGATCAGACCAGATGCTGGTGTTACTGGGGGAGTTCAGATCAGATGCTGGTGTTACTGGGGGAGATCAGATCAGATGCTGGTGTTACTGGGGAAGATCAGATCAGATGCTGGTGTTACTGGGGGAGATCAGATCAGTTGCTGGTGTTACTGGGGAAGATCAGACCAGATGCTGGTGTTACTGGGGGAGATCAGATCAGATGCTGGTGTTACTGGGGGAGATCAGACCAGATGCTGGTGTTACTGGGGGAGATCAGATCAGATGCTGGTGTTACTGGGGGAGATCAGATCAGATGCTGGTGTTACTGGGGGAGATCAGATCAGATGCTGGTGTTACTGGGGAGATCAGATCAGATGCTGGTGTTACTGGGGGAGATCAGACCAGATGCTGGTGTTACTGGGGGAGAACAGATCAGATGCTGGTGTTACTGGGGGAGATCAGATCAGATGCTGGTGTTACTGGGGGAGATCAGATCAGATGCTGGTGTTACTGGGGAAGATCAGATCAGATGCTGGTGTTACTGGGGGAGATCAGATCAGATGCTGGTGTTACTGGGGAGATCAGATCAGATGCTGGTATTACTGGGGAAGATCAGACCAGATGCTGGTGTTACTGGGGAAGATCAGACCAGATGCTGGTGTTACTGGGGAAGATCAGACCAGATGCTGGTGTTATTGGGGGAGATCAGACCAGATGCTGGTGTTACTGGGGGAGATCAGATCAGATGCTGGTGTTACAGGGGGAGGACCATCATGCATCAGTTGCAGCAAAATTCAGAAACCAATCACTGCCTTAATGTACTTCAGTCACAGTACTTTTATTCTCTTATGTTCATAATGTCCTGTTAAATGCTTATTTTATTTTATAGTGTATATTGTTATCATAGTTTTTATTTTATTCATTACCTGGCACCTTATTTTAATTCTACCTCTATTGTTATTTGTTACCATTTTATTATTATTATTTGTCTTGTCATTATCTGTTTTGTGTATTAATGCTTTGGCTATATTGTATGTAATCACAATCATGCCAATAAAGTACTTTAAAATGAAATTGAAATTGAGAGAGAGAGAGAGAGAGAGAGAGAGAGAGAGAGAGAGAGCCTATATGTTGCATTAATGTTATTTCTTTATATTTATTATTGTTGTCATGTCTTAGTTTAGTTCCTGTTTTGTTTTTCTATGTAATTGCTTTGGCAATACAAAATGTCTTTGTCATGCCAATAAAGCTCGTTAAATTGAAAAATTGAATTGAGTAAGAGAGAGAGAGGGAGTAAGAGAGAGAGAGAGAGGGAGTAAGAGAGAAAGAGAGAGATGAGAGAGAGAGGGAGTAAGAGAGAAAGAGAGAGAGAGAGGGAGTAAGAGAGAGAGGGAGTAAGAGAGAGAGAGAGAGAGAGAGAGAGAGAGGGAGTAAGAGAGAGAGAGGGAGTAAGAGAGAGAGACGAGAGAGAGAGGGAGTAAGAGAGAAAGAGAGAGAGATAGAGGGGGAGTAAGAGAGAAAGAGAGAGAGATAGAGGGGGAGTAAGAGAGAGAGGGAGTAAGAGAGAGAGGGAGTAAGAGAGAGAGAGAGACGAGAGAGAGAGGGAGTAAGAGAGAGAGAGAGAGAGAGAGAGAGAGACGAGAGAGAGGGGGTAAGAGAGATAGTGAGAGAGAGACGAGAGAGAGGGGGTAAGAGAGATAGAGAGAGAGAGAGACGAGAGAGAGAGAGAGATCTGCAATCTGCAGACTCCTCAGAGTTTGGTTTGGATTCTTTGCTAAACAGCTGCAGGAATCAAACTACAAGAAGAACACAACAGTCAAAGAGATTGTGGGATTGTTTCTCAAATATGAATTATTCCACATGGATTAGCGCTCTCTCGTTCCTGTTATACTTTTCATTGGGGACAGCAGATTACAGGTAAGAGACTGTATCCTTGTGCTGTACATCTATCTTTCAAAGCACCCCAAAGCAAAGTTTAATAGCTGGAGACTTTATGGAGTTCTCAATTGTGTTTCTTTAAATGATCAACATAAATTACCCTTGAAGTCACATTTGAGTCAAAGGTTGAAATGAATGTGTATATCATAGCTCAGATCATTTGCTCTTGGGAGGATTTGATAATAAATGTTTGAGTTCATGTTGAGATCTCTGAGCTTTGATTGCAGACTGGATTCTTGGCACAGTTTGAGACATTGTTGAGACCAGCAAATCTCTCAAGTTGCTCCATTTAATCTCATTGCTGTTTAGACCAACTTTGAAGATGTTGGTGGTGAGCAGTTTATTTTGACAAACTGTTAAAGAGCAGAGCCACCTGTTCACACCAAATGAGTGACTCCCATTTGCTTACTCACTGTTCTGTAGGGACAGTTTATTTACGTCGGTTCACAGATTCCCTCAGACGCTCTGGAGCCCAAACCAAATTTAGGGGCCAACATGAGAAGATATCTGGAGCATTGAATTAGGAACCAGTGGAGAGAGGATGTTGGTAAAACACCCAATGAAATGTAACAGATAGTGTTAACAGGGCCTAAAGGAACGGATCACCCAAAAATGAAAATTCCGTCATTATTTACGCACCTTCCTGACTGATCTAACTGTGAATTCGGCGGCAGTTGTCCAAAAGTTCTTCAGCTGAAATCGGACAGTGATTACTGAAATTCGAACCGCTGCCCCCAGTGGTCAAAGCTGGAAGTGTAGTTGGACATATGAGCAAGTGTGAGGTGAACACTTTTCACCCAGTCCGATGCATTGCAATCTTTATTTGATATTGATTCTTAAATACCAAGATTTGTCTTTTACTAAATGCGCAGCTTCACTACACTCCACTAAAATGAGAGTCATATATGAGTCAAAATTTTCGAGCTACACAACAAAATATTTGTGGATAAATATAATAAGTGAATAAGAATAAACGTTTAGATTTCACTCTACAGTGAGTAGTATTGAGTAGTGTATTGACTAAGAAGCATTTCAGCATCCTTTGGTTGGACTCGTTTTGTGTGTCCAAAGACGAGATCCACGCAATGCATTTGCCATTGAATAATGTCTCTATTAATACCCTTTCTTTTACAGTCAGATGTTGATCAAAAAGAACAAAACATTAGCATTTAATTCTAATCACAAACTGCACGGATGAGTTAAAGAAGCCATTCAAGTCCTCTCTCATTAATATGCGCTCATTTAGAAAACTGCCGGTTTTCTTAAAGAGACAGTACCAATTTTGTGTATCAACATGAACCAACTTGTTCTAGAAATTAATGTTATTACCTGTAAATAGTATAAATTATGCATTAAACAATAAACTTGTAACAACATATAATACCACAAAAATACAATATTATATTTACTCATGGAATACATGGATTTATACATTTTTAAAAAGCTAAAATATGACAAAAATAATGAAAAATTCAAATAAAATTTAATTATTAAAATTAACATTTCGTCATGTACCTAGTTAGAAGGACCCCTGTGTAATTAATAGCATTAGCTGGGAGAGAATTACTTTCATTTGTTAGTAAAATAGACATTATAACTTAAGTTTGCCAATATGAATCAATTATGAATGAAATCGGAATATAATGGAGAATTTAGGAATCAAATTGAATCGGCAAATCTGTATCAATATGCAACCTTCGAATCACGCTCACAATTGTTATGTAAATGCGTTTACTTCCAAGGGACCAAAACATGTATCTTGGAGGTTGCTTGCACAATGCGCTATGAATCGTGCCACTGGAAAAGGTAAACACATTTGAATGTAATGAAATGGAAGATGCCGCATGTCAGAAATTCGGCTGATTATGGTTGATATCAGGGCACATGAATTTCCAGCAGCAACATTGCGATTTCCCATGTGATCATGTTTTGCATGGAAGACAAAAGGAGAATTGAGAAGACTCCATGCTGGTTTGTCATCAAGTCAAGTCAAGTCAAATTGATTTGTATAGCACCTTTTACAACAGTATATGAAATTATGCTATAACAGAAAATGAATAAATATAATGCCAATATCAGTTATTTATGTTTAGAACTATTAGTGGCTAAAATTAGGAACCTAAGGAAGTGTTGTGGGTCAAATTATTTTATAGTTTTAGTGTTAAAGTCCTTGAAGTCATCCTGAATGAACTGAGGAAATACACGTAGATGCATTGTCCTTTGATTTGGGCCGATGAAGGCTTTTGTTAGTGGTTCATTAATGTTCTATCATCACAGTCAGGGCTGGACTGGTAATCTGGCATACCGGGCATTTTCCCGGTAGGCCGACGCACTTTTGGGCCAATCAGGGGCGGACTGCCCATCGGGAGAACCGAGTGGGCCGGCGGGTCGGGTGCAAAACGTGCCGAATGGTCCGCGACAAAAATGAGCCACAGCGTTATGCAGAACAGACCACAAAACGGCAGTGCGCTATGCAGAAAATTACACAGAACATGTAACTTTTGGGCCAGTTGCCATGCTGATTTCTCATCCCAGTCCAGCCCTGATCACAGTCCCACGGGAAGCTGATGGCAGGTCATTTAGGTCCATTCTTCAGTCAGTGGCTCATGAAGAATCCCATGTCTTTTGAGTTTGCATCAGTTCATCCTCTGTGAAGTCCGTCTTAGTAGACGGATGTGAAGTCTGGCTGGCACAGGCTGCAGTTGGTCATCATCACTCAGCGACACAGTGGGAATCGGACATAAGGAAGTGTTTTCAGTTCCGGCAGACCCAACTGAAGCAGCATAGCTATGAATTGGCTGATAAATTAGGTGTATATCTGGCTGAATATATGAGTCTTTAGTCTAGAGAGTCTTAAAACTAAGAGAGTGTGTCTGAGTCCCGAACAGTGCTAGGAAGACTATTCCATAGTTTAGAAGCCAAATATGAAAATGACCTCCCACCTTTTATGGATTTTGATATTCTCAGTATTGTTAACAGGCCGGAGTTTTGCAATCGTAATGAGCGCGGTGGCTTGTAGCATGACTTAAGTACTTTGGACCATTCAAAGCTTTGTAAGTAATTAACAGCATTTTAAAATGAATACAAACTATAACAGGTAGCCAATGTAATGGTGATAAAATGGGGCTGACATGATCGTATATCTTGGTTCTAGTTAGCACTCTTGAGGTCATGAAGGCATGAATTAGTTGTAATGACATGTGGTTGAACTATTCTTTTAATAATGTAAGGGAATTGTCACGTCTTCATGTGTTCCAGAATAAGATAAACAACACCTGATTTAAGCCTGCTTTACTGTTAAATCTCCAAGCTCAAGTCTCTAATGCATGACAGCAGCTCGAGAGAACTGGACCAGCTTACATTCCATGATCTGCTGATGAGATGCACGATTGCTATGAATAGTTCAAAGTTTAATTATAGCAGAAATGTGGTGAAGGAGAATTTAGAAGTTCCTCTAGAGGCATCTGTCAAACACTTGAGCATATCATGTATACAGAGGAGATGCTAGTGGTCATACTGACCTATGTCCTATCTGTTCAAACCTCCACCGGATTAAGAATGTGTCTTCTTGTTTGTTTCTCTGGTTTCGTTTTTACGGCTTTAATTAGCACAGAGAGGTCTGAGCATTAGTAGGGCCCTTTGAAATGTGTTTTATTTATTTTTCCAAATGCCGTTGTGTTTTTTTTCCACAATTTTGTGTTCAACAGTTTAAATACATTTTATCATCAAAGATGTGTAGCAGAAAAGCAGAAGCTTTTATTTTGTAGTAAAGCCATTTCTGTTTCTGTGTGTTTTTGACAGTAGCTTCTCACCTCAGGAAAAGAAGTTTCCCACATGGCAAAAGCCACTGTGCTACTACACATATGAGTGCACACCATGCTCATGATGATGATGTGTTTTTAGTGTATGAGCAGCCGGCTTCACACATTTACTTAGAAGTGCACAGTACATGCAGACTGTTATTTATTTAATTAAATTGCAGCCCTTTATGGTTTAATAATCAGACTAAGATAAAGATGCTGACTTCCACCCCTGGAGTCATGAGTTTGAATCCAGGGCGTGCTGAGTGACTCCAGCCAGGTCTCCTTAGCAACCAAATTGGGCCGGTTGCTAGGGAGGGTAGAGTCACATGGGGTAACCTCCTCGTGGTCACTATAATGTGGTTCTTGCTCTCAGTGGGGCGTGTGGTGAGTTGTGCGTGGATGCTGCTGAGAATAGCGTGAAGCCTCCATGTGTGCTACGTCTCCGTGGTAACGTGCTCAACAAGCCACGTGATAAGATGCAACTGAGATTCGTCCTCCGCCACCCGGATTGAGGCAAGTCACTACGCCACCACGAGGACCTAGAGTGCATTGGGAATTGGGCATTCTAAATTGGGAAGAAAAAAGGGGAGAAAAACCAAAAATATTTTAATTAAATAAATAGTGCATCATCCAGGGGGTCCCAGGAAAATGTCAGAGAAAGCTAAAAAAGTGGTAATAAATGTTAAAAAAGACTATATCTTAATGAATTTTACATTATTGTTGTTACCATTTAAGTTTAATCTAAATGTTTCACTAGGTTTATATAATGGGCAGGGTACCACCTGAAAGTGGACGGAGTAACTTTAGAAGGGGGTTGGGCCAACTTCAAAAGGGAGCGACACTTCCACACTCAGTTAGGGTTAGGCTTGCTGGTTACACTAGTTAAGAAGCCTGATGGGGACACCAGCACACCAACATCCCTTTCTCTGGACCAGAAGCTCTTGCACCTTTTTGGATAAACTCCAGATAAATATTTCTGATTAAAATATTTAGCAACATTCATGTATTCATGAGGTCCCTCGCAAAGTGATAATCACATTTAGGGGTCCTTAGACTGGCATGCTGGTGTAACGATAGCCAGCTGGTACGTGTTAGCTGTGCAGTGTGTAAACCTCATTCTCCTGGCCTTAAGAGATGCATTAGTGACTGAGGCTAGAGGCTATGGCTTTATAGTCTTCTTGTTAATATAACCGGTCCTGCTCGACCCACTCCGAGCGGGATTCGAACCAGGGTCTGCGACATGGGAGGCGGGCGTGCTTACGAGGAGGCTAAAAGCTACAGCCTCTAGCGTAGCAGCGTTTACATTAGCGTGTCTGCCTCCCGTGCCGGGGATCACCTGTTTGAATCCCGCCCGGAGGGGGTTGAGTAGGAATGGTGACATTGGTGCCATGACCCTGATGGGAGTGAGGTGTAGGGGGGTGAGTGTAAAGGTAGCCAGTTGGTATGTGATATCTGTGCAGTGTGTAAGCCTCACTCTCCTGGATTTAAAAGATGCACTAGCGACAGAGGTTAGAGGCCATGGCTTTATAGCCTCATTGATCGCATCCGCCTACCATGCTGGGGATTGCTGGTCAGAATCCTGTTTGGAGTGGGTCGAGTAGGACCAGTGACACTGGTCGATGCTTGATATTGCTGGTTTGTTAGCTGGTGGATTAGCATAGCTGTGTTGTTCACCATCAAAATACACCAGTCCTGCTGTTTCCCGTACAGGCAAAGAAGACAAATCCCAGCTCACAGTCTGACAGGTGTGTGTCGCTATGGCAGCAGACTGGAGTGTTGCTTCGGCTGGAAGAAAAACAGCAAAGGCCATTGTGAAGGTAAATGAGTATAAATGAACAGTTCTACAATGTGATTGAAGTTTCATCTTTATTTCCATCACCATGCATGTAAATGCCTCGTTGGGCACAAGTTAGCCTAACTTATCTAGATATCTCAGTACAAAAAAAAGACATATAGGCCATGTACACTGTATAGTTTTTTTGAGTGGCAACTACATTTAAATATGAGAGTGAATCCCCTAAATTATCAGACAATATGTTTACGGAATAAATCATATCGGATGAGATAAGACTTCAAAAATATTACAATTTGTGACAAGAATCAAAGCTGTCATGTGATTGAGTTTAGCTACTCTTGTACTTCAAAGCATGAAATCACTGGGCCAATTTTCCTCCCACAAAATAATGTGTTATCTTTATTTTTCCTGTGCTATGGTGGTTTTAAACCATACAAACTGTAATGGAAAATCTTGGAGACACAGAAGCTGGTGTCCAGACATGTAGAGTTTAAGTCTGAAGTTTGCATACTCTTAGGTTGAAGTCATTAAAACTAATTTTTAAACCACACCACAGATTTAATTTTAGCAAACTATAGTTTTGGCAAGTCATCTACTTTGTGCATGACACGAGTAATTTTTCCAACAATGGTTTACAGACCGATTGTGTCACTTTTAATTGACTATAATCACAATTCCAGCGGGTCAGAAGTTTACATACACTAAGTTAACTGTGCCTTTAAGCAGCTTGGAAAATTCCATACAATGATGTCAAGCCTTTAGACAATTAGCCAATTAGCTTCTGATTGGAGGTGTACTGAATTGGAGGTGTACCTGTGGATGTATTTTAAGGCCTTCAAACTCAGTGGCTCTTTGCTTGACATCATGGGACAATCAACAGAAATCAGCCAAGACCTCAGAAAACTATTGTGGATCTCCACAAGTCTGGATCATCCTTGGGAGCAATTTCCAAATGCATGAAGGTGCCACGTTCATCTTTACAAACAATAGTACGCTAGTATAAACACCATGTGACCACACAGCCATCATACCACTCAGGAAGGAGACGCCATCATGTGACCACACAGCCATCATACCGCTCAGGAAGGAGACGCCATCATGTGACCACACAGCCATCATACCGCTCAGGAAGGAGACGCCATCATGTGACCCCACAGTCATCATACCGCTCAGGAAGGAGACGCCATCATGTGACCACACAGTCATCACACCGCTCAGGAGGAGACGCCATCATGTGACCACACAGTCATCATACCGCTCAGGAAGGAGACGCCATCATGTGACCACACAGCCATCATACCGCTCAGGAAGGAGACGCCATCATGTGACCACACAGTCATCATACCGCTCAGGATGGAGACGCCATCATGTGACCACACAGCCATCATACCGCTCAGGAAGGAGACGCCATCATGTGGTCTCCTAGAGATGAACGTAGTTTGGTGTGAAACGTTCAAATCAATCCCAGAACAACAGCAAAGGACCTTGTGAAGATGCTGGAGGAAACAGGTAGACGAGTATCTAGATCCACAGTAAAACGAGTCCTATATGGACATCACCTGAAAGGCTCCTCAGCAAGGAAGAAGCCACTGCTTGGAGAAATGTCTTCTGGTCTGATGAAACAAAAATTGAACTGTTTGTCCATAATGACCATCGTTATGTTTGGAGGAAAAAGGGCGAGGCTTGCAAGCCGAAGAACACCATCCCAACCATGAAGCATGGGGGTGCAGCATCATGTTGTGGGGGTGCAGCATCATGTTGTGGGGGTACAGCATCATGTTGTGGGGGTACAGCATCATGTTGTGGGGGTGCAGCATCATGTTGTGGGGGTGCAGCATCATGTTGTGGGGGGTGGCAGCATCATGTTGTGGGGGTACAGCATCATGTTGTGGGGGTGCAGCATCATGTTGTGGGGGTGCAGCATCATGTTGTGGGGGTGCAGCATCATGTTGTGGGGTGGAGCATCATGTTGTGGGGGGTGGCAGCATCATGTTGTGGGGGTGCTTTGCTGCAGGAGGGACTGGTGCACTTCACAAAATAGATGATGACATCATGAGGAAGGAACATTATGTGGATATATTGATGCAACATCTCAAGACATCAGACAGGAAGTTAAAGCTCGGTCACAAATGGGTCTTCCAAAAGGACAATGACCCCAAGCACACCTCCAAAGTTGTAGCAAAATGGCTTAAGGGCAACAAAGTCAAAGTATTGGAGTGGCATCACAAATTCCTGACCTCAATCCGATAGAACATTTGTGGGCAGAACTGAAAAAGTGTGTGTGAGCAAGGAGGCTGACAAACCTGACTCAGTTACACCAGTTCTGTCTGGAGGAATGGGACACAATTCCAGCAACTCATTGGGAGAATCTTGTAGAAGGAAACCCAAAATATTTGACCCAAGTTAAACAATTTAAAGGCAATTCCACCAAATACTAACAAAGTGTATTTAGACTTCTGACCTGCTGGGAATGTGACGAAATTCAATTGGGAATTTCACATTCTTAAAATATAGTGATCCTATCTGACTAAATACAGGGAATGATTTCTAGGATTAAATGTCAGGAATTGTGAAAAAACTGAGTTTAAATGTATTTGGCTAAGGTGTATTCTGACTTTTGTGCTGTCTGTGAACATACTTGACCTTCCTCTATAAGCGGTTTCCTTTATTAATAAATCTCTACCGTTGAATGTTTTACCAGCTCAGTGCGACCTGGGATGCAAACATGGCGAGTGTGTTGGTCCAAACATATGCAAGTGCTTCTCTGGATACAGTGGAAAGACGTGTAGTCAAGGTTCGTGAGATTCAAGATGCATTATTAATCATCTGAGTCATTTGATTTTGGTCATCATCTGCCTATTCTATATTGCAGAGTTAGTAAGAGTGGTATGGTATTACATTGACTGTTGTTCTTGTCATTCATGATCCCTCTGTCTGTCTTTATGGTTTCAGATCTGAATGAGTGCGGTCTGAAGCCTCGACCCTGTGAACATCGATGCATGAACACGTTTGGCAGCTATATGTGCTACTGTTTAAACGGGTACATGCTAATGCCCGACGGATCCTGTGCGAGTGAGTGCTTCTGTTTGAATATGTGTGAACGTTTAAAGGGCAAGTTCAAAATAAAATTAAAATTTTCTCATTATTTACTCACCCTCATGTTGTTCCAAAACTGTATGCCGCGAGAACGAAATTTTAAAGAAATGTTATTACGTACAGTTTTTAGTGACCACATGTGTCATGTTTCAAAAGACACCATAAAAGCATTTCTGAAACCATACGTTAGCTTTGTGGGAGAATCTGGCTCAAATTTAAGTTGTTATGCACTGAAAATCCCCATCTGTATTAAAAAATGACGCATTGCCCAAGATTTGACGACAAATGCCATTGATTCTCACGTGTGTCCCAATGACACATAATGCGCCAGTTGAAGAATGAGTTTTGAAAGGTATCATTGATCAGTGCTGGACGGGGAAGAGAAATCGGCCCTGGATTTTACTTTGCAACTGGCCCAATTGTTGTTGAGTGGGGGTGGGGGGTGGGGGGTGTTCGCTGTCCTTTTCCCCGTATCGCAAAGCCATTTTGTGGTCCGTTCTGCATAACGCAGCGGCTCATTTTAGCTTATCGCTGCCCATTTGGCCCATTTGGCGGCCGACTCACCGGCCCGCTCAGTTGTCCCGATGCCCAGTCCACCCCTGATCGGCCCCAAAGTGCGTCGGCCCACCGGGAAAATGCCCAATATGCCAGATTACCAGTCCAGCCCTGTCAGTGATTAATGACTTCCATTTATGTATTTTCATCACACAAAGCTATCGTATGTCTTCAGAAGACTCGGATTATAGCGCACAAGTCGTATGGACTACTTTTATGGTGTTTCTGGTGAACTATTCCTTTAATATGATACACTGTAGCAAACTCCTCACAATGACAAATGTGATTTGTTGATGTTTTTAACGCAGACTCGAGGACGTGCTCTTTGGCTCATTGTCAGTATGGCTGTGAGGAGGTTCAGGGAGAGATTCGCTGTCTCTGTCCTTCTGCTGGTCTTCAGCTGGGACCTGATGGAAAGTCCTGTGTCGGTGAGAACAACGAAACGACACCAGCACATCCGCTGGTCTGTTGCTATAGCAACCGGAACTTCATTGATGAAAATAATTGGAACGCTCAGTGCCTTTGAATACAGAGTCAGTTTTCAGATAAAAAAATAAAGCTGTAATCTCTAAGAGTCATCATTGTGCGGTTTGATAAAAACGTGTTTGCAACTTTACTGTAAAGTGCCTTTGAAAGTTCTAGAAAGCTCTGAAACATTTCATTAAATGGCTCTTAGTGAGTGCAATCTCTAAAATATTTTTTTTTTAAATATCCTCATACATCATGCAAATGCATTCGTCCAGAGGTGTGTGAACTCTGGAGCAAATGACCGCAGACAATAAGCTGTTGATTCTAATTTTCCCTTTTAGACATTGATGAATGTGCAACTGGCAAAAACCAGTGTGCGTTCAATCGCCAGTGTACCAACACGTTTGGAAGCTACTACTGCAAATGCCAGGGCGGTTACAATCTCAAATATGTCAATGGCAAATACAGCTGCTTTGGTAAGGAAGATGTAATGGATACGTGGCCTAATTGCCAGTGGTTTTGACTGATTCATGCTTTGAATTAATATATATATATATATATTTTCAGATGTAAACGAGTGTACTACCAGCATACATAAGTGTTCTCACCATGCAGAGTGCATAAACACACACGGATCCTACAAGTGTAAATGCAAACAGGGTTTCCGTGGTAGCGGATTCGACTGTTCAGGTGAGCGATGACAACAAATTGTGATGAATTTGTGAGGTATGTGCTGAACAATATACTATAAATGTCTGCTGTTGGCTAAAACATACACTACAAGTCAAAACTGGTCTGAACACAAGCTGAATTACAGTGCACTTATTACAGGGACAATCCCCCCGGAGCAACCTGGAGTTAAGTGTCTTACTCAAGGACACAATGGTGGTGGCTGTGGGGATCAAACCAGCAACCTTCTGATTACCAGTTATGTGCTTTAGCCCACTACACCACCACCACTCCAGTCCTTTTGGTGGCGAAGTGTCGCGCCTCAATCCGGGTGGCGGAGGACGAATCTCAGTTGCCTCCACGTCTTAGACCGTCAATCCGCGCATCTTATCATGTGACTTGTTGAGTGTGTTACCACGGAGCCATAGCACGTGTGGAGGCTTCACGCTATTCTCTGCGGCATCCACGCACAACTCACCACGCGCCCCACCGAGAGCAAGAACCACATTATAGTAACCACGAGGAGGTTACCCCATGTGACTCTAACCTCCCTAGCAACCGGGTCAATTTGGTTGCTTAGGAGACCTTGCTGGAGTCACTAGCGAACTCCAGGGGTGGTAGCTAGCGTCAATACTCGCTGAGATACCCAGAACCTTGTTGTGTCTTTTTACGTTTTCATTAAATATTATTTTGATGCTTCATCCAGTTCCCGCCTCCCCCTTGCCCATTTTAACTCTGTTACACTTCATAAAAGCACTTACCATGCTGAGTGACTCCAGTCAGGTCTCCTAAGCAACCAAATTGGCCTGGTTGCTAGGGAGGGTAGAGTCACATGGGGCAACCAAATTGGCCTGGTTGCTAGGGAGGGTAGAGTCACATGGGGTAACCAAATTGGCCTGGTTGCTAGGGAGGGTAGAGTCACATGGGGCAACCAAATTGGCCTGGTTGCTAGGGAGGGTAGAGTCACATGGGGCAACCAAATTGGCCTGGTTGCTAGGGAGGGTAGAGTCACATGGGGCAACCAAATTGGCCTGGATGCTAGGGAGGGTAGAGTCACATGGGGCAACCAAATTGGCCTGGTTGCTAGGGAGGGTAGAGTCACATGGGGTAACCTCCTCGTGGTCACTATAATGTGGTTCTCGCTCTCGGTGGGGCGTGTGGTGAGTTGTGCGTGGATGCCACGGAGAATAGCGTGAAGCCTCCACATGCGCTACGTCTCCACGGTAACAAGCTCAACAAGTCATGTGATAAGACGAAGATTGACGGTATCAGACGTGGAGACAACTGAGATTCGTCCTCCGCCACCCGGATTGAGGCGAAATACTACGCCACCACGAGGACATACAGCACATTGGGAATTGGGCATTCCAGATTGGGGAGGAAACGGGAAAAAAAATATGAAATAAATAAAAAGTACTTACATCAATTCTTCTGTTTAAACTCGTGTAATATTTGAGCTGTAAAGTTGTTTAAATAGTCACTTTTACAGTCATTTTAGGGTTGACATTTCATCGTCATGGCAACGAAGGTATAAAATTGGCTCTAACTTTCCACAGATGTGGTCAGTGCGTGATTTAATGACAGTAAAATCATGTTCACACACATATTGTTCATGTCTCGTGTCTGTACACAATATATATATTATATATTTTAATGTTTACAGATTAAACCCCATTGACTTGCATTGGAAGTGTCTCAAGGAGAAAAGGAGGGACGAGTTGTTATGCCACAAATGCTGCCGATTGAGCTTAACTTGAACCTGGAATATTCCTTTAAATCCTTATTATGCATACTTGTAAATTGTGCCTACATATGAACATTTTAAGATACCAGAAATGGATGTTGAGCGTATAGAGAATATTGCATATGAATATAAATTACATAAGTTACATAAGAGCTTCTGTGTACATTTTTAATTTGTGATCAGTGACTAAAACTTAAAAAATACATTAATAAAGGAGACAAAATGCCGAAGCAAACATTAGTGGTTCCAAAAGCCATTTCCTTTCAAGAGCTTTCTGAGTTTCACAGGTGTTCGGCAGGAACTGTGATTTAAATCCCACCTGTGTAAATATCCGTTTTTGTCCCGAGCAAAGGAAATGTGTTCTTCCGCAGGGATAATATGCAGATCTCTGAGGTTTTACATGTTACTGGAGTGAAGTGATTTGCTTCTTTTGAAACAAATAAATGTCAGATCTCACAAATCAGATCTGTTTACAGAATATATCTCAGTTGCTTCGTCAGAAGTCTGCTGTTCTTAGTTGGAGTGGTGGTGGTGTAGTGGGCTAAAGCACATAACTGGTAATCAGAAGGTTGCTGGTTTGATCCCCACAGTCACCACCATTGTGTCCTTGAGTAAGGCACTTAACTCCAGGTTGCTCCGGGGGGATTGTCCCTGTAATAAGTGCACTGTAAGTCACTTTGGATAAAAGCATCTGCCAAATGCATAAATGTAAATGTCGGTTTTTCTCCAGAGAAAAAGACCCCACACGTGTCTCCTCTAGACTTTCAAAAGAGATCTCAACAATGTCTATGCTCAGATCAAAAGTCAAAGATCTCAATGTGTCCTCTGTATTTTTGTAGTCAAGCCTTTTTATCACAGGTCCTGGGATGCTGATAAAGGCAGTACTCATGAGTTTCTCAACGGTGAGAGTGTTTAGAGACGCCGGCAAAACGTTTCACAGCTGTTTGTGGGGAAGGAAGTTGCCTCTAAGCTCCTCTCTTGACTGGTAACAAAAAGAAAATGCAAAACTAGTCTCAAATCAGGAGTTAGAGGGAATTTCGGCTATATCTCCCTAGTTAGTGCTTTGCAAATGTGACCCAATGGACCTTAGTGAGGGTAGACGTCTTATTTAGCTTACTAGGCTGTGAGGGAGTGCGTTCGAATGTTAATCGTTAAAATACACGTTCAAAAATCATAATTAGAGACAACAACCTACAACCTAGTGAACAGATATCATGCATGTATGCCTCACAGCCTAGTTTCATTCATATCAGTTTGTCCTGGTGTTTAAATGATGTGAATGTGGCAACATTTTTGCATAATGATTTTACATGGCTCCTGAGACGTATCGCAGCAGTTTCGAGGTGAAATGTCCACTGTGTGGCGCTAAAAGCAAGTTAAATCTTCTCCCACACAGATGAGGATTTTAAGGTTACTGCTCAACAAATCTGATCCCGGTGGGCCAACGCACTTTGGGGGCGATTATGGGTGGACTGGCCATCGGGAGAACTGAGCGGGTCGTTGTGTCGGCCGTGTAACGGGTCGAATGGGCCGCCGCATTATGCAGAAGGTTTTACTCGTGATTTGTGTGAAAGGCAATAAATAAGTAATTCTTGTTGTAGCATCTCTAGTGTTCATTTCACCAGAAAACTGCTGTGAGCTACGTAAAAATCATTCTGCTAAAATATCATCTAGGGCTGTCAATTTAAGCCGGTAATTAAGTGCAATTAATAATATATAATACTGTATTTATAATTATACTTGTAAAGGGATTACTGGAGTCGAGAACCGGCTCGACAATATAAATATTTTAATACACCACAAACACACACAGGTGTCGACAGCTGCCCGTAAATCTCTCTCTCTCGCACTGCCATCTTCGGTTGGCATTTATCCCTCTCAAGGGCTTAATTAGCCTGATTAGGGGCCGGGTGTGTAGCATCCCGGCCCCTCCATCTGCCCTGCCACATTCCCCCCTCTTTCTCTCAGGCCGGGGAACCCCCTGAATGACATACACCCCCTTTCCCTGGGGACGGGTGGGCCTTCCGCCCCGTCTCCTGGCAGGTTATCTCCGTCTACCTGGATGACGGAGGGGACAAGGGGAGGGAAACAAGAAATAACAGTTACTTGCCGGTTCTCCGATACGCCGTAGCTTGGTCATCGGCCACTCCTCCACCCTCTAATGGACGACAGCCGCGCCTCCCCGGGCGGATCGGAGGCAGTCTTCTGGCCCCTGGCGGACGGAACGCCCCGCGCATTCTTGGGAAACAGAAGGGGGTCTCCCCCACCCCTGGCATCGGATCTCTCGCTCCAGGCGGTCGGTTAGGAGCCCCTTCTCCCTTCACGGTCTGCGGCTGTACTTCCGCTCTCAGGCTGCCGGTCTCCTCCGTCCTCCGGCGGATGACTGCGGTTGCTCCGTAGGGGTGGATGGTAGAGCGAGGACTCTACTAAGGCACATCCCTCCTCCTTCCCGGTTTTCGGCACCAGTGTAAAGGGATTAATGGAAAGGAGGCGGCGAGAATCGGCTTGACAATATAAATAATAGTTTAATATGAAACTCAACCAAAAAGACAAACACACACACACACATACACACATAAACACACAGGTGTCGGACAGCTGTCCGTAAATCTCTCTCTGTCACACCGCCGTCTCCAGTCGGCCTTTATCCCTCTTGAGGACTAATTAGCCTGATTCCGCCAGGCCTCCGCCCTGCCACATTACCTACATAATTATTTAATCATTATATATTGCATTTTTATTTGGGGGCCTTTCTCTACAAACCTTAAGTTTGCTACTAATTGCGATTAATTCTATTAATGTAATTAATTCAATAAAAAATGTAATAGATTGACAGTCCTAATAGTCACATGATTCTATGAGATGAGGTTGGGCGTCTTCCTCGACTAATGTCCATATTTCTGTCTTGGCGTTTGCGATTGGCTTCATCCCCTGCAGATTTGCCCAGTGCTGCGCATGTTTCCTTCTCCATCCCAGAACATGCACTCACGTTGTGCTGCCATCGCATGAATCAAATCAACATTTGGCTTTTGTAAAACCTTTAATGAAGATCTTTCCATGGCTTTAAACTCACAGCAGACTCATAAGATCCTATTCCAGTTCTCTCACGCATCGTCTCATGCATTGTTTCTGTGGTTCTCAACTGGTTTTGCATTGGGCGTCAAGTGGTGATGCAACAAAAGTAGCAAAATTGTATATTTTACAAAATGCTCTGAATAAAGCATTGTTCATATTAGCATAATAGACCCAACTATCATTTTAGTTTTGAAATGTCTCGTAAAGATTGATGGTTTCAAACTCTCAGCAGCTAATAATTTACTGCCCAAAATATGTGTTTATCCTCACTGCAAGTGAATCTGTATCTAATGTAGTCTGGGTAGTATTTTCTTTGTCCTTATGTTGTTTTGTTGATAGCTTTTGACAATGAGCGGACACAATCTCGATATTAATTACAGTATGCTTACATTTATTTTTATTGACATGTTATTGTTTACATTTAGCATTGTTGTTCCCTGTGACACATATTTGGGTTGCGACCATCCAGTTCAGAACTACTTTGTTGCTGTATCGTATTTGATTGCGTGGGTGAATGCAATGTTTTTTAATCTTCTTTATGGCTCTGCAGCGATTCCTGATGCCCCCAACAAGCTCCGTATTCTGGGGGGCAAATTTGACAACACCATCCCAGAGCCTGTGGTGACCGAGTCTCCACAACACCACTTGCAGCCCTTTGACTATGATGGCGAGGTCTACGTCGGCCCTTCAGAGGAAACTCCCGTGTTTCCTGAGAAAGAGAGGTATTACGATGAGGAGCAGGAAGAGGGAGAAGACACGGGAAATCAACTGGAAGACGAGGAGCTGAATGCCAGAGATGTTTTCTGTGAGTTATCTTCAGCTCTCACTAGAAATACTCCCTCCTCTTCTCAGTGTCGACATGGCTGGTCATTTTTAAGTGCACGTAGGTAATCCCTTGAGATGCGGGTAATGTGCTGACTCGAGCTATGGCAGAGGAAAGTAGAGTTGATATGCATAACAGAATATATTTGGCTCACTTATGGAGCGCAACAGTCTGGATCCGGAAATAAAGGCAGATCTACCGTGAACTCTGAGGTTGTTAATCAATGTTAAAAGCTTCTGTTGAAGCCATTATTTCAACTTCATGTTTATTAGCAGAATTAATGGTGAAGAACTACACTACCCATGATCCTTAAGACAAAGATCCACCAATCAGAGAGTCACAGACAACAAACGTGCCAAAAGAGCTCTGCAGTGTTTATATCTGAAGATTTTGCAATAAAATAGAAATACATTGTTTCTATACTTATAATCACATGGAAAAAAATTAATGGGAAAAATTCAGAAATTCATTCATCGGTGTGGTGGTGGTATAGGGGGCTAAAGCAGATAACTGGTAATCAGATGGTTGCTGGTTTGATCCCCACAGTCACCACCATTGTGTCCTTGAGTAAAACACTTAACTCCAGGTTGCTCCGGGGGGATTGTCCCTGTAATAAGTGCACTGTAAGTCACTTTGGTGGTGGTGTAGTGGGCTAAAGCACATAACTGGTAATCAGAAGGTTGCTGGTTTGATCCCCACAGTCACCACCATTGTGTCCTTGAGTAAGACACTTAACTCCAGGTTGCTCCGGGGGGATTGTCCCTGTAATAAGTGCACTGTAAGTCACTTTGGTGGTGGTGTAGTGGACTAAAGCACATAACTGGTAATCAGAAGGTTGCTGGTTTGATCCCCACAGTCACCACCATTGTGTCCTTGAGTAAGACACTTAACTCCAGGTTGCTCCGGGGGGATTGTCCCTGTAATAAGTGCACTGTAAGACACTTTGGATAAAAGCGTCTGCCAAATGCATAAATGTAAATGTAAAAATACATATGAAATCAAGATGGCTGAAAAAGTGAACGGGCACTGTTGTGCCCTATTAAAGCAGAAATGCATTTCAAAAATGAGCCGCAAACCATAAATGCGTCCTGCTCCATCATTTTGAGTCGCATTAACCCTGAATCACATTTAGAGTTTTATGCAATAAAGTAAAAAGATCTCAGCTTTCTTAATATATAATTTTCCATGTTTCTTTCTGAAAATGTTGCCGAGATATAATCGTTTAAACAATGGTTGTCAATAAACTGAAAATTGACTTTTTTCAGACATTATACAACAACTGAAAGATTTATCCATGCAAGCATTAAATAATTAAGACATAAATAACAGTTTGAGTAAAACAAAAAACATATATATATATATATATATATATATATATATATATATATATATATAATTATACCACAGTTAGTTCCGGTCCTCAAATCTGATTGGACGAGAGATGTTCCATGAGCACTGATGGTGTGACATCATCATCACTCGGACAATTCACTGTTTGTTTGTCACTCCACTTGTGTTCATGCTGATCTAAACTAAAGTGTAAGTGTAGTGCAGATTTTAGCCAGCAGGTGGTGGCAAAAGATCATTTTTGTGTGTTATATGAGCCAGTTGGTGATGTAAAGTGAATACGTTAGTCATTTTTTACATAGAGGAACCTCCGTGATCGCTCACACTAATGCATTACCAAAACTAGGAAATAGCTTTAAACGGCTTTAAACGGACAACTTCAGGATTAAGGCTCATCACAGCTGAGAGACACATTGATTACAGAACTCAAGTGCTTATCTTTTATCTGAGTTTCCACATTGGATACACACTGTTTAAAATGGCGGAGGACATCGATAGTTTCGATAGTGAATGACTCTAGCGGACCGGCTACCACGAAATAGAGAGGAATACCCCCCGCTTGGACGTCTATTTTCCACTGAGAAAACTGACAGCATCTCTGATAGGGTGTGGCAACAGGTGACTGCACACGCTCCATCTCTCTCTCTCTCTCTCTCACACACACACACACACACACACACACACACACACACACACACATTGTTTATCCAATGACTTGTTAGAAACAACACAAGCCGTGATACTATTTCTGAAGTGACTTTTTGAATTACTAACGGAGGCTTGGACGCATCATTTCTTTTGAACCAGCAATGGCAGATTCTGACGTATTGCGTAATAAAGTAGTTCCATGCACAAAAGCGTTTTTATGACCGTACTCTGGTTTTTCTTAATTTTTTTTTAATTTACATGTTCATTGAACTGTTGTATATAAGCAATATCACACTCGCAATTGTGCATTATGTCCCTATATCAGCACTGCTGTGATTACCTACGGCACTCGTCCTGCAGCCGAATCACAGCAGTGCTGATGTAGGGCCATATCACACTCTTGCTCATGTGATATTGCTTATATATATTTATAATACAGGGGCACTGCTGTTCCATGCTCAGTGCACACATGTGCATATTAATCCATGCAATGTCTGTAAAACATTAATGCATGCTCACAAAGCATACTTAGAACATATACATGTATTTACACATACAGTAGTCATGCACCTGCACACACAGCATACTGTAAATGCACACCACAAACACACATGCACACGCACCTCTGAGCTATTGATGGAACTGTAGTGCATCCACACCTCATCTGTTATCGCACCTCTGGCAGTGATTATATTTAACATTTTAGCTGTCTTCTATAAAGTACATTTTTTCAAGCTACCTAGCTACAGACATTGGAGGTAAATGTAGCGTTTGGTTAAAGTTGTTAATATCACTGATGTTTTCTTGTGGTTGAAACACTGATTCGGCAATTACATGAGCGATGATTATTTCAGCCAATGGCATTGTATCATTCAACATCCCATTTGATGTTCATTCACGTGTTCAATCACTAAAGCAGACTTTAGGCCAAGGGTTTTTAAAGTTATAAGGACTTCATTGCTTTATTAATTCCAAAGATGCCCTCTCAAAGGATTCAAGTCTAAGAAAAAATGTTGTGCATCACTCACGTAGCGCTAACTTTGGTGTACTGTAGATTGGACAAAAGTTTGATTTGCATAAGTGATTGTGAGCGGGTGACCCCCAGATATATCAAGGGGTTATTCTGACCTCTATCAATCAGTGTACCAAATTTCAAAACTGTCCTCCAAACGGTTCTATAGGTTATAAGGCAAATACACGTTTGGTGTTTGGCCCCTAAATGTCCAAAAAATAGTTAAAGCCCTTTAATATTTGCAATGGACATCTTGATGGGATCTTCACTGTACTGCCATCAATAATGTCTTGAGTTTTTCATATTTTGCTCAAACCAGTCTAGTGTTTTTATAAATACAAGAACACAAAGAAAAGGAACGGGGGTCTGGTTTTGACGACACCGACCTCAGGACATGCTCAAACTCCATCTTTAATGCCAAAATTATCTACTGACTGAAACGTGTTCAATAGCTGTCAGTACGTGTACAGACAGGGAAACTACTAATACATTTCTTGAATTTCACGATTAAGCTTAAGGTTTCCTTTAAGAAAGGGAAGGAGCGTTAAATACGGTAGGTGTTTTACGCAGGAGGATAATAACCGGTGCTCATGCAATAACTGCTTATTAAAGTGGTCTCATGTGACCGCAACGGATGTACAGTAGGTGTGGAATGCATCAGAACACCATTATTCTGGAGACTTGAGTTTGGATTAATTTAAACTGGCTTTTGGCCATTTTTCCACCACAAAGTGTCTTTGGCGACAGGGGCGTTGATTCCACGGCTGATGGGAAGAGGTACCCCCCCTCCCCCATACCCCCCCCCAAGCCAAATCTACGCCCAATCACAAAAGGTGAGGGTCATTATTAAGAGTCCCAACCTGGTCTCATAGAATCACGTTACTATACTTACTTACATATCGCACACTAGAGGCGCATCAACAACAATGGCTTCAAACACGAGTAAAACAATATGCCGTTTACGTGTCGTGTTCTACATTTTCTGAGCACTAGAGAGGCACTACAACATTAACGACTTTATAAACACTTATTTTTAGCACTGTTACTCGCACACTGTTATGTTGTGATATCGAAACACTTTTACTGTAACGCATCATTTGAAAAAAGTCACATTTTAACGCTTGTATTACAGACTCACCTACATTTACACACTTCCAACGTGATTAGCTTACACGGTAGCTCACCTGAAAGAGTGTTGGGGAGATTGGACTCGGAAGATCTTCAAGACAAGCAAACACGTAAGCTGACACGGGAGACGAAAGTGTCATAAAAGCGACACAAGATGACGTGGTTGCTTCAGAAAATTTGCTTTTCATGTCGCATTTGCTTTTAGGACACTATTGGTCAGGTTTAGGTTAAAGTTTTAGGTTAGGAAGGTATGTTTTACTCATTAAAATCTGCATCTTATATTTACCCTAAAACCTAGTTTGATTACGACACTAGTTCACTCGCTTTTGGCGCCCCCTGCTGGACACTTCACTGGGAAACTGCAGCCAAACGTGTTATAACGCATGAAATATTGTTAAGCAAAATGTTGCCACAGTCACGTAATATTCATGAGACCAGGCTGATTAAAAAAATCAACATTGTCACAAAGGTTTTGTGACCAAACATGAATAATTATATACATTATTTTGACTAGTTAATTATACTCGTTTTATTTCCTGTTTTTAGACATATTGGGCTATTTCCTCATTAATACATTTTTGTTTGAAAATGCATTGATTTAGCTTTTCGTCTCATCCATATTAGAACGGTGTTTTCCTCCACCAAAAACTAATACTGTTGAAAACGCTCCATTACCACATGAATGAAAATGAATGACGATAAAAAACTTTTGAGATATCAAACTTAAACGGTATGGACGTGGCCTTAGACAGAATACAGCAGTTACACTTATGGTTTGATTTCATTTCATTTTTAAACTACTAAAGGCACATATGCACTAATCACACAAAACTCACTGTTTTCCAAAGTATGCGGTAATGAAGAGCATTTTCAAAATGTTCTAGTGTGAATGAGAGTCGTTAAAATTTAAATGGTTTTTACTATGAAAACGTTTTATTGTAAATGTGGCTTAATTCTGGGTCACACTGCATGACTTTAAAATAGTAGGGGTTAGGGTTATGTTAGGGATAAGGTTAGGATAGGTTTAGAGGTTAGGGGTTAAGGTTAGCATTAGTGTTAGGTTAGGCTTAGGGTTAGTGATATAGGTTAGAGTTATGTTAGGTTAGCATTAGTTTAGGTTAGGGTTATGTTATGGTTAGTGTAGGATAGGTTTAGAGGTTAGGGTTAGGTTTAACGTTAGGTTAGGGTTAGACGTTAGGGGTTTGGGTTAGGATAGGTTAGGGTTTAGGGTTAGGTTATGTTATGTTATGTCAGGTTAGGTTTAGGTTAGGGTTATGTTAGTTTAGGTTAGGGTTTGGTTAGGGTTTAGGGTTATGTTATGTTATGTCAGGTTAGGTTTAGGTTAGGGTTAAGTTAGTTTTAGCATTAGCGTTAGGGTTATGTTAGGTTAGGGTTATGTTATGTTATGTCAGGTTAGGTTTAGGTTAGGGTTATGTTAGTTTAGGTTTCAGTGTTGTTTAGGTTTAGGGGTTAGGGTTATCTTAGGTTTAGCATTAGCGTTAGGGTTATGTTAGGTTAGGTTAGGTTAGGGTTAGGTTAGGGTTATGTTATGTTATGTTATGTTATGTTATGTCAGGTTAGGTTTAGGTTAGGGTTATGTTAGTTTAGGTTTCTATGTTGGTTTAGGTTTAGGGGTTAGGGTTATCTTAGGTTTAGCATTAGCATTAGGGTTATGTTAGGTTATGTTAGGTTAGGTTTAGGTTAGGGTTATGTTAGTTTAGGTTTCTATGTTGGTTTAGGTTTAGGGGTTAGGGTTATCTTAGGTTTAGCATTAGCATTAGGGTTATGTTAGGTTAGGTTAGGTTAGGTTAGGTTAGGGTTATGTTAGGTTATGTTAGGTTAGGTTAGGTTAGGGTTATGTTAGGTTATGTTAGGTTAGGTTAGGTTAGGGTTATGTTAGGTTATGTTAGGTTAGGTTAGGTTAGGGTTATGTTAGGTTAGGGTTATGTTAGGTTAGAGTTAGGTTAGGGTTAGGTTAGGGTTATGTTATGTCAGGTTAGGTTAGGGTTAGGGTTATGTTAGGTTTAGGTTAGGGTTATGTTAGTTTAGGTTTCAGTGTTGGTTTAGGTTTAGGGGTTAGGGTTATCTTAGGTTTAGCATTAGCATTAGGGTTAGGTTAGGTTAGGTTAGGGTTAGGTTAGGTTAGGTTAGGTTAGGTTAGGTTTAGCATTAGCATTAGGGTTATGTTAGGTTAGGTTAGGGTTAGGTTAGGTTAGGTTAGGGTTATGTTAGGTTAGGCTAGGTTAGGGTTATGTTATGTTATGTTATGTTATGTTATGTTATGTTATGTTATGTCAGGTTAGGTTTAGGTTAGGGTTAGGTTAGGTTTAGGTTAGGGTTATGTTAGTTTAGGTTTCAGTGTTGGTTTAGGTTTAGGGGTTAGGGTTATCTTAGGTTTAGCATTAGCGTTAGGGTTATGTTAGGTTAGGTTAGGGTTTAGGGTTAGTCTTAGTTTAGGGTTAGGCGTTTCTTTTCAGAAAGCGTGTGCATATAAATGATGTGCAATTAATTCTTTGTAAATTCCACCTCAATCTTTTAACTAGCCATAAATCTACATAATCTCCCCTCTGTCCTTGATATTGTCCAAGAGAAGGCAGGAGGAGACAAGTCTGAGACACACAGGAGCTCTGGCAAGACATTCCACTCTTAATGCCCGAAGGTACGTCTCCTCAGAGCCCTTTCCCTCGCCGGAAAGACCTGAACCCTGTTATTAGGACATCTGTTTGACAGTGAGGCTCAGTGTCTGTCATCAGTCCAGTAATCTTCTACAAACCCCCAGATTTACTTTCAATGAGGCTGAGAACATGTCTGCGCTTCAGCAACGACATCAGATCATCAGTCAGAGTGCACTAACAAACATGAAGCTGCAGACGAGTGTCCACTTGCACAACCAAAAAGACCTTCTTGATTTCTCCATTAGAACAGATTTTTGTCGCTGGTCATGTTTTCACTTCTCAAAAGAAGCTAAATCAAGCTGATAGTGCTCGCAAGGCAACACTGTATTGATATTCCTCATGCATTGGATTAGTTTGTTCTAAACCTCTAACCTAAAGTATTCTGCAATGAATTCGGCTTGAACTATTCAACATACATTCATTATATTCACAATACACGTTCCTGGTCTTATTGTAAACACCTCATTAGTGCACATTATTACACAGAAACAAATGTCTGGCTTTCCTTCCTAATTTTTAGTGAAACTACAGTCGAACTACTCATTTATGCAATCAGTTCTGTATGCATAATATCACCTGATCGTTATACAGTATATTTAAAGGGACAGTTCAGTTCTCTCATTATTTACTCACCCTCATGATATCCCAGGTGTGTATGTCCTTTTTTCTTCACCAGAACACATTTGAAGAAAAATAGAAAAATATCTCAGCTCAGAAGGTCCTTAAAATGCAAGTGGATGGGTATCAGATATTTGAAGCTCCAAAAATCAGAGACAGTCAGCATAAATGTCATATATATGGCTCCAGCGGTTAAATTAATGTCTAAAAAAGCTACACGATCCCTTTTGGTGTAAAAAAGTATTTAAGTACTTTTTAACAATAATTCAATGCTTACAGTAAGCCTTACGAGAGCACCACGTTCACGCTGACACTTAGGGTTTGGTTTGGTTAAGGTTAGTTAGGTTAGGGTTAGGTTAGTGTTAGGCTAGGGTTATATTAGGTTAGCATTAGCGTTGGGTTAGGGTAGGTTTAGGTTATCATTATGTTAGGTTAGGGTTCGTGAAGGGTTAGATTAGGGTTATGTTAGGTTAGGGTTAGCATTAGGTTAGGGTTAGGTTAGGGTTAGCATTAGGTTAGTGTTAGGTTTGGTTTAGGGTTATTGTTAGGTTAAGGTTATGTTAGGTTAGAGTTGGCATTAGCCTTGGGTTAGGTTTGGTTTAGGTTAGCGTTATGTTAGGTTTAGGGTTAGGTTAGGGTTAGCTTAGGTTTATGTTAGGTTAGGTTTAGCCATAGGTTATATTGTTAGGGTTAGGGTTAGCATTAGTGCTATGTTCGGGTTATGTTAGGGTAAGCATTGGGTTTGGTTAGGGTTAGTTTAGGGTTAGGTTTGGGTTATGTTAGGTTAGGGTTAGCATTAGGTTAGGGTTATGTTAGGGTTAGCATTAGCATTAGCATTAGCATTGTGTTAGGTTAGGGTTAGGTTATGTTTGGGTTTGGGTTATGTTAGGTTAGCGTTAGCATTAGGTTAGGGTTATGTTAGGGTTAGCGTTAGCATTAGCATTGTGTTAGGTTAGGGTTAGGTTATGTTTAGGTTTGGGTTATGTTAGGTTAGCGTTAGCATTAGGTTAGGGTTATGTTAGGGTTAGCATTAGCATTAGAATTAGCATTGTGTTAGGTTAGGGTTAGGTTATGTTTAGGTTTGGGTTATGTTTGGTTAGGGTTAGCATTAGGTTAGGGTTAGTTTAGGGTTAGGTTTGGGTTATGTTATGTTAGGGTTAGCATTAGGTTAGGGTTATGTTAGGGTTAGCATTAGCATTAGCATTGTGTTAGGTTAGGGTTAGGTTATGTTTAGGTTTGGGTTATGTTAGGTTAGCGTTAGCATTAGGTTAGGGTTATGTTAGGGTTAACGTTAGCATTAGCATTAGCATTGTGTTAGGTTAGGGTTAGGTTATGTTTAGGTTTGGGTTATGTTAGGGTAGGGTTAGCATTAGGTTAGGGTTAGTTTAGGGTTAGGTTTAGGTTATGTTATGTTAGGGTTAGCATTAGGTTTGGGTTATGTTATGTTAGGGTTAGCATTAGGTTAGGGTTATGTTAGGGTTAGAGTTAGCATTAGCATTAGCATTGTGTTAGGTTAGGGTTAGGTTATGTTTAGGTTTGGGTTATGTTAGGTTAGCGTTAGCATTAGGTTAGGGTTAGGGTTAGGGGTTAGGGGTTTCTGTTCAGAAAGTATGTGCACATAAATTGTCATGAGCAGGTGCAATTCATTCTTCATAAACTCCCCCTCAATCTTTTAACATGCCTTAAGGAGAGCCCCGACTTATCTGGGACTTCCACAAGAGATACAGAGCAGCAATTGTTGTGATATCGGCCATGGTTGATGGCGGAAAGATAAGTTGTCGTAGAAGCTCCTCCTCCTGTCCTTTTCCGGAAGAGAAGGGGGAATACTCGTGGGTTTGCGTTACTCGCGCGAACGCAAGTTTAAACACAAGTTTAATACAGCGGTCAAACTCGCACGGACAATGCGAGGCGATAATTTTTTTTTGCATTGTATGTGAATGCACCATTATTCACAGTGCATCATGGGAGTGGGCAGTCACTCATTGCAATTTTGGATGTGGTTCTCTTATTGGTCAAATTTTCTCTTCAGAATCATGGGTAATGTAGTTGTTTACCAGGATTAGTCAGTTCTTTTGGTTTGATTTTTTTTACTTTTCTAGTTCCAGATGACTTTGTGCCTGTTTATGGTCCAGACAGAGAACCCAAAGAGATTCACGCAGCGCCACTGAGCGAAAGTAAGAGAACTCTTTTAGACTTTTCTTTTGTCTTTTCAACATGAAATTAATTGTAAAAAGGATGTGCTTAGTGAGTTTTTAATAATGATGTGTTTTGCTCGATCAGGGTTCCTGACCGACTGTAATTTTGATCACGGTGCATGTGAATGGATTCAGGATAATGAAGATGATATGGACTGGACCATCAAGTATCATGAAAATGGTACATATTTAATTCTAATGGGTGGAAATATCTGAATATAATGCACTTTAAAATAAAGGTTTAAATGTTACTTGTATAACAACTTTAAATTTCAATGTCATTTATATAATAAATATTACTGAAACTAAAACTAAAACTAAAAGGTCCAACTAACTTTTGTCTCAGCCTCTGATATGTTTAAAGCATTTTTATTGTTAACACCACAGGATGTACGAAAATGTCATTTAAAGGGGGTCTGACTATCACTGTTGGAGTCTCAAGTTCGAATTCGGTTGCTAGGGAGGGTAGAGTCACATGGGGTAACCTCCTCGTGGTGGTGATTAGTGTCATGCACAACGAGTCACGTGATGAAATGTGACTCTACCCTCCCTAGCAACCGGGACAATTTGGTTACCCCATGTGACTCTACCCTCCCTAGCAACCGGGACAATTTGGTTGCTAAGGAGACCTGACTGGAGTCACTCAGCACACCCTGAATTCGAACTTGAGACTCCAACAGTGATAGTCAGACCCCCTTTAAATGACATTACTCACCTCACAAGTCTCAGTTGCCTCCGCTTCTGAGACCATCAATCGGCGCATCTGATCACGTGACTCGTTGTGCATGACACCGCAGAGACTCACAGCATGTGGAGACTCATGCTACTCTCCACGATCCACACACAACTCACCACACGCCCCATTGAGAGAACCACTAATCACCACCACGAGGAGGTTACCCCATGTGACTCTACCCTCCCTAGCAACCGGGACAATTTGGTTACCCCATGTGACTCTATCCTCCCTAGCAACCGGGACAATTTGGTTACCCCATGTGACTCTACCCTCCCTAGCAACCGGGACAATTTGGTTACCCCATGTGACTCTACCCTCCCTAGCAACCGGGACAATTTGGTTACCCCATGTGACTCTACCGTCCCTAGCAACTGGGACAATTTGGTTACCCCATGTGACTCTACCCTCCCTAGCAACCGGGACAATTTGGTTACCCCATGTGACTCTACCCTCCCTAGCAACCGGGACAATTTGGTTACCCCATGTGACTCTACCCTCCCTAGCAACCGGGACAATTTGGTTACCCCATGTGACTCTACCCTCCCTAGCAACCGGGACAATTTGGTTACCCCATGTGACTCTACCCTCCTTAGCAACTGGGCCAATTTGGTTGCTATGGAGACCTAACTGGAGTCACTCAGCACGTCCTGGGATCCCCCTAAAATGCCTATTATTGATTCATCAATAAGTGTTTTAAGTTAGTTTAGAAGGAATAGTTGCTAGATTTGGAAGTTTACAAGATTCATGGCATCTTCTCTTAATAAAAGTGTTTGCAAAAAAAACAAGTCATGGCTCGTGACTTAAATTTGGCAAATTCCTCGAGCACATCTGTATATGTTACTCTTTGTTTACAAGGTTATAAATTGTATTATCAGGCTCTTACTGCATCTGGATGAACACGTTAGTGCTGTTCTTGCATGTGCTGCCGCCAGACAGCACCTGGGTACTGAACTGAGTCATATAGGTATTATTGAGACTGGTATCATATTTATAATTTAGTATGAACCTAATACTGAATCACTGGTATTTTTTACATTGTAACAACATGAGAAAAACATTCGGAGCTTAAGCCCCTGTAGCCCACCCCTAGTGCCGCCCCTGTGTTCAGCCTTTTTCTGATTTTCATGTAAAAGAAGCCAGTAAATGGAAAATTCGTCATTGTTTTTTTATTTTTAGGAAGAGAATACTACCTGGCTCTGCACGGTCTTATTGGCAACAGGAAGGAGCAGGCGAGGATGAAGCTGCTTCTGGATGATTACATGCGTCAGAGCATCTTCTGTCTTAAATTCGATTACCGTATCCTGGGACAGAACATGGGCGTCTTACGTGTGATGTCGGACAGCAGTGCCTTTGCCATATGGGAGAGAAGACAGAGTCGCAACCAGGATTGGCAAACAGAAAATATTACAATCACCTGGACGGAAACAGCTCCAGAAGCGGTAAGGATCTGCCAGTCAAGGTTAATAAAACGTGTGAACCAAATTAAGAAGCATATCAGTTCTACTGCAATTTGCAGAGCTGCCTCAGTTTCTTTAAAGGAGAAGTGTGTCATTTCTGTACCACTCGCTGCACCAAAGAGAATTACAAAAATATAGATGCATTTCAAACACTCACCTCATCTGCCATTGGTCAGATTGCTGGAACTAGTGGCACAGTTCTGACATTACTGATCCGATAATTGAAAATGCAATTAAAATGCAATTCATACCAACTTTGCAATGATATTCCAGGATTTATTTGCTGCAATAAAATGG